>JAGFNQ010007929.1:68858-274867 GCA_024364735.1 Boesenbergia rotunda
GCATAGTCAGAATCCGAGTATCCTGACAGGTCAAAAGTTGAGGTCCTAGGATACCAAATCCCTACATTTAGGGTGCCCTTGATGTATCTAAGTATTCTTTTTAGGGCTGCTAAGTGCGTTTCCTTAGCACAGGTTTGGTATCTAGCACACATTCCTACAGCAAAAAGGATATCAGGTCTGCTGGCTGTAAGGTAAAGTAGACTACCAATCATACTTCTATATAGTTTAAGGTCTACAGGTTTACCATCAGGGTCACTATCTATTTTTACATTTGTGGTCATAGGGGTACTTATGCTTTTGGAGTTATCCATTTTAAATTTCTTTATTAACTCCTTAGCATATTTGGATTGATGGACATAATTTTCATCCCTAGTTTGCTTAATTTGTAATCCTAAAAAGAAGTTGAGCTCACCAACTAAGCTCATTTCGAATTCGTTTTCCATTATTTTTACAAATTCTTTTAAGAAATTTGAGTTGGTGGATCCAAAAATTATATCGTCAACATAGATTTGGGCAATAAAGATGTTTTTTTCTAAAGTCTTAACAAAAAGAGTTGAGTCAATTTGTCCTTGGTTAAATTACTTAGAAATGAGGTAGGTTGATAGGCGTTCATACCATGCCCTAGGTGCTTGTTATAGTCTATACAGTGCCTTATTAAGTCTGCAAACTTGGTCAGGCTTTTCTAAGTCCTCAAAATCGGGGGTTGTCCTACATAGACTTCTTCTCTAATAAATCCATTTAGAAAAGATGACTTTACATCCATTTGGTAGAGTTTAAATCATTTATGGGCTGCAAAGGCTATCAACATTCTAATAGACTCAAGTCTAGCTACTGGGGCATAGGTTTCGTCATAGTCTAACCTTTCGACTTGACTGAACCCTTTAGCTACTAAGAGGGTTTTATTTCTAACTATTTCCCCTTGGTCATTTAGCTTATTCCTAAATACCCACTTAGTGACAATAATGGATTTGCCCTCAGGTTTAGGTACTAGTTCCCAGACTTGGTTCCTTTCAAATTGGGCTAACTCCTCTTGCATTGCTATGATCCAATCAGGATCAGGTAAGGCTTCCTCTATAGTCTTAGGTTCGATTTTAGAAATTAGTGTCATCTGACTAAGATTTCTATAGGAAGACCTAGTTCTAACTCCTAAGGTTGGATCACCCACAATCTGATCAGTTGGGTGACTGAGTCTGGGTTTCTTAGTTCTTCTATTACTTGGTTCAGCCTCAGGTCCAGCTGGACAGTTCGGTTCAGTATTTGGTTCAACTACTTGGGTTGATTCAATTATCGGTTCAATTGACTCAGTAGTTGGTTCAATAGTTAGTTCATTTAGAGGTTCAACCAGTGGTTCAATAGTTTGTTCATTATCTTCATGATCAATATTTGATGGATTTAAATCTGGGTTATTAGATTTTGAATTAATTTCCTCATCAAATATTAGATTTATTGTTTCTTCAATTTTGTTAGTTTGTTTATTGTAAACCTTATAGGCCCTACTTGTTATTGAATATCCTAAGAAGACTCCTGGAGTTGACTTAGACTGGAATTTACCTAGGTAATCCTTGGTGTTTAAGATATAGACTTTGCACCTAAAGACCCTTAGGTAATATAGGTTTGGAAGTCAATGGTAGTATAATTCATAGGGAGTTTTATTATGTCGTTTGTTAATTAGGACCCTATTTTAGATATAGCAAGCCGTACTAATTGCTTCTGCCCAAAATTGGTTAGCTAGGTTGAATTCATTGAGCATAGTCCTAGCGGCTTCCTGTAGGGTTCTATTTTTTCATTCGACTATCCCATTTTGTTGGAGAGTTCTCGGACACAAAAATTCATGAATATACCTGTTTATTCTACAAAATTCCTCGAACCTTTGATTCTCAAACTCTCCCCCGTGATCACTTCTAAGTCTTGGGATTTTGGTATCGTTTTAATTTTCAATTATCTTACAAAAATTAATAAACAGGTTTAGGGTCTCATCCTTAGTTTTTAGAACCTAACCCAAGTAAACCTAGAGTAATCATCTATAATTACTAAGCAGTACCGGTTTCCGCTTAGTGACTTGGCTTCATGTGAATCAAATGGTCAAGGTGAAGGAGCTCAAGCGTAGTTTGAGTTAGATCTGATTGAATTTGTTTGTGATTAGACCTGGTTTGTTTACCTTGGTTGCATGATTCACATATTATGTTTTCATGGTTCTTAATTTTTGGTATTCCTTTAATTAAACCAAGTTGGGTGATTTTTGAAATTAATCTTAGATTCGTGTGACCTAATCTCCTATGCCAGAGGTTTGATTCTTCTAACTGAGTTAAGAAGCATTTAGGTTCTACGGGTAGGTTTATAGTGTAAATGTTATTTCTCCTAGTGCCCTTAAGCATGACTTTTGAGTCTTATAAATTTCTAATCAGGCAGTCAGAGTTGGTAAAGGTAACTACATAGCCAGTATCACATAATTGACTTATACTAAGCAAATTAAACTTAAAGTTCTCAACCAAGAGTACCTTATTAATTACAAAATCAGATTTGAGTTCAATGTTACCTGGCCCAATGACTTTGAGTGTAACATTGTTGCCAAATGCTACTGAGCCTAGGTTCTTGAACTTGAGTTTGGTGAATTTCAATTTGTCCCTAGTCATGTGTCTGGAGCACCCGCTATCCAATATACATTGGTCCAAATCTGTATGTTCCTACACATAAAGAGTTTGTTGATTTGGATCCAATTAGAATTAAGGATAGCCTAAATTGATTTTCACAACCTAGTCTGTCTCACCCAATCTAGAGTTATCAATCACGTTAACCTTATGAGTTTTGTGAGACAGGTTTTAATAGAAGTAAAAAAAAAAATTTGAAAACCCATGATTAATTTTGAAAAGTTAAATTAATTTTAAAAATAATTTATTATGGTTTAACTTTGAAGAAAAACATGGTTGAATCTAGGATTAATTGAAATCTGTGTTAGATTCAAATCTGACAATAGTAAAGTGAATTTGGTTTTCAATAATCGGCTTCCAGGTCTTGGCGAGACACTAGGCCTTCTTTGGCCGTAGCCTTATTGGATCATCAACTCTTTCCTTGACAAAGCCTTTTATTGAAAATCCATCTTCAAGTTACTCCTTGAAAGATTTTGGTCTAACTAGTTTAGGTCTTGGATCAGTAGCTTCGGCTAGTTCCGCCAAAATGGCTTCCCTAACGTACTATCATCTCACCTCCACCCAATACTAGGTTGTTCAAATTTCAGTTAATCGTTTTAGTCCTTAATCTAACCAGTCCTAGGTCTAAGCATGGTGAATTGCATAAAGTAAATAAACAAGCAAGCATGCAATTTTACAATAAGAAAAAAAAATTATTTAACTATAAAAATGGTTTTTAAGTTGGCTCCCCCTGGACTAAAGCCACGGTAATGATTAGGCAAGATATGAATCTTGTCCTTGGGGATCCAATACTGGTTTGGTCCAGCTTGGTTGTTTAGGCAAAGTTTGGGTACCCATGCCTGAACTTTGAGTCTAGATTGATTCAGTACAGCATAGTATGCCCTTTGTCTAGCTTTGGTTCGATACCCTAACCCGGATCGATTTAGAACGGACTTCTATTTTCCAAGGATCATGTCAAGACCCTTGGAACCCGAAGTGAATCATTCTAAAGTTGCTCTAAGGTCCTTGACTTGAGTTTTCAAGGAGGAGTTCTCTTTCTCAAGCTTTTCAACTTGAGCAGAGGTTCCTTCTTGAACCTTCTCAGTCAAAGATCTAGAGTCAGCTCCCTATTTCAGGAGTTTTACTTCCTGTCGGAGGGACTCGACTCAAATTTTGGCTTTCGCCAAGTTACTAGACAGGTAAGCAATTAATTCTGCTAATTCAACTTTAGAGTAACCACTTACAGTTATTTTGCCGTCCTCGGAAATTGTGAGCTTTCCGTCGTCCGGCTCCGATTCTGATCCGGTGTCGATTTCTTCCGAAGCAGTCAAGACGAGCAGGTTCGATTGTGGGGCCTCTTCTTCTTCTTCGGAGGAAGACTCGTCCCACATTGCTTGAAGGGCCTTCTTCCTTCTTGTCTGTTGGTGCAGGAAGCACCATATCGAACCTTGTTTTGATATTGGCAAAGGATTCAAAGTTAAGTGTTATTGGTGAGCTAACGATGTTACTCAAGTGTGCAGGAAAAGTCCTAGCGAAGGGCTGCTAGGCACCTGGCGAAGGACTGTCAGGAAACAAAGTCCTAGCGAAGGGCTGCTAGGCACCTGGCGAAGGAATGCCAGGGAACAAAGCCCTAGCGAAGGACTGCTAGGCACCAGGCGAAGGACAGCTTGGAACTAAAGCCCTAGCGAAGAACTGCTAGGCAATGGGTGAAGGACAGCTCGGTATCCAAGACCTGGTAAAGGACCGCCAGGCAAAAGTCCAACCAGAGGAACTGTTGGCATCAGGTAAATTCTCCCGAGAGGAGTAGGTGAGGACGCGTTCCCCGTCGAGAGGGAACAGTAGGCGTCGGTTCGACCTAGGGTTCCATTTAGGAGACCCAAAGTCAGAACCAAAACAGCTAAGGCTGTATAAAATATTAATAATTCTGCTTTTTGGACTAACCCTGGATGCAGGACCGAAGGACTGAGTGTCTGCAGCTCAGAGAGCCTCAAAGGAGTGAGGCAGAAGCTGAGCAGGGCGCCCCCAAGGTGAACACAAATCAGCAGGAGCAAAAACGCGCTTCAACAGTTATCTGTCGGGGCGCCCCGGATGTTCCGGGTGCCCTGCATGCTGCGGGCGCCCCCAGTGCCAGCTGCCGAAGCACACCCTCGCGAAGCCAAAAGGATGAAGGCTTGACCCGATTAATGCGGGCGCCCCGAGCGCTCCGAGTGCCCCGGTCAAACCTGATCCCGATTTTGAAGGGATCAGATGTTGACCGCGCTGGAGACGGATCGACCGCCACGTGGGGGGGCGCCCCCGACGTCTCGGGCGCCCCCAGGCCCTATATAAAGGGCCCTTGACCCCAGGCTTCAAGCAACACTTTTAATCAACGCTTCTAAGCTCTTCTGCTCTCGCGCCTCGCTCCGGAAACCTCCCAATTCGAGCCGACGACGTCCCGCTGCTCCGAAAAAGACAACCTACATTGGACGTCGGTAAAAGAAGAGTTTTTCTTTTTAATTGTTAAGTTTACTGTGCTATATTTGTAAATCAATCTTTGTAAACTATTATTGCGCCTCATATAGAATTGCCCAAAGTAAACGGTCAACGACCGTGGGCCTTGGAGTAGGAGTCGACCTAGGCTCCGAACCAAGTAAAAATTACTGTGTTCGCGTGTTTGTTTTTATCTTCCGCTGTGCAATTTCTCTTTCCCTAAATCCGATCGATTTCCGATATTCACCCCCCCCCCTCTATCGGTTCTCTCGATCCAACATTGTCTTCTTGGCTTCTTTCATATTAGGGCACTCCAATTTGTAGTGTCCCTTCTTGTTGCATTCGTAGCAGGTTACGTTGGATTTGGTCTTGGATGGTTCGGTTGGATCTTCCTTCTTTCGGCTGGCTTTTCTTCTGTTGGTCTGATGCTTCAGCTCCTTGTAGTAGTCCCGGGCTAGCCGAACCAGCTTGGGTCGATCCCCTTCGCTGTCTTCTGAGTCTGAGTCTAAGTCAGACTCGGGTGCAGGTTGAGGCTTCTTCTTGGCCACCTTTCCTATTTTGCCAGCAACAAAAGTAATGCCTTTCTCGGCTAAGGTGCAGTTAGTCTGCTCATGTAATTCAAGTTTAGAAAATAACTCGTCTAATTTAATTTTGGAAAGGTCCCTTGAAACTTTGTACGCATCTACCATAGATGTCCACAAAGTGTTTCTCGGGAAGGCGTTTAGGGTATACCTGATAAGGTCACAGTTTTCTACCTTGTGACCGATTGTATGTAGACCATTGATCAGCTCCTGGATCTTGGCGTGGATCTGGGTTGCTGACTCACCTTCGCTCATTTTGATGGTGTACAACTTGTTCAGCAGTAGGTCCCTCTTGCTGATTCGGGTGTCGGAGGTTCCTTCGTGCAATTCGATCAACTTACTCCAGAGTTCCTTTGCATTGTTGAAGGGTCCCACCCGGTTTAGCTCTTCTTTGGTTAGTCCGCATTGGAGTGTCTGGGTCGCCTTTGCATCAACCTCGATCTTCTTTTTCAGCGAGGCATCCCATTCTGTGTAAAGCTGTGTCACTCCTTCAGCATTCTTCGGGATTTCCAAACCAGATTGGATTATGATCCACATGTCCACCTAAGTTTTCAGGTGGACTTCCATCCGGCTCTTCCAGTAGGAGAAGTCTTCTCCACTAAAGAGTGGTGGTCTGGCTGTGCTGAAACCCTCTTACATAGCCATTCGAGATTTCTGAAATGACAAAAAAAACAAAACGAATCTTGTCCCAAGACTTGGTCTTGGATTAGTAGTGCGGGATTAAGATAATTAAAAAGAAACGATCGAGTGGTGTTGCAACAACCTCGATTAACGAGAAAAATTCGAAGAAAAAAAAATTAAAACTTTTATAAAATCCAGAAAAATTCTCAAATTGGTGGTTGCACCAAATTTGAGCTACCCCGCTCTGATACCACTTGTTGGATCGAGAAAAACTATAGAGGCGAGGTGAATATCGTTAAAACTTTTTCGGATTAAGGAAAAGAGAAAATGCAGCGGAAACAAAACAATCACACAGAAACACAAGTATTTTACTTGGTTCGGAGTCGCGGTCGGCTCCTACTCCAAGGCCCACGGTCCTTGACCGTTTACTTTGGGCAATTCTATAATCGCGCAAAAGGTTTACAAATTTCAGTACAAGAATATTGCTGTAAATGAAAAGAGCTACACTTTTCGTTACCGACGCCCGATGTGGATCGTTCTTCAGAGCAGAGGGTCGTCGTCGGTGCTGGAATCTCGAAGTCGGAGTTTGCTGGGGCGTAGCGCTTGAATGAAAAGCTTTGGAGCGTTAGAAAGTTGTGTTGTTGAAGCCTTGGGGTCGAGCCCCTTTTTATAGTACTCCATCGGGCGCCTGATGGGTTGGGGGCGCCTGACACGTGCCCTCCGATCTGCGAATCATTATCCGCGGGCTCGGTCAGCGCTTATCCTCCCCACTTGGGCACCTGAGCTGATGGGGGTGCCCGTGAGCTCACGAGCGCCTGATCCACCTTGGTTCAGTGGCTTCGCGGCTGGTTTTTGGTTTTTGCCTTCACCCTTGGGCGCCCGTATCCTTACGGGCGCCTGAGCCTACTCAGGCGCCTGACTCTATTCGGGCGCCTAGGCCCAGTGAAGAACCTTCACTTGGAGACGATCAGTCCTTCGACCCTGCAACTAAGGTTAGTCCCAAAAACAAGATAAGTAGTAATTACAGCCGTAGCTGTCTTGGTTCTGACTTCGGGTCTCCCAAATGGAACCCTAGGTCGAACCGACGCCTACTGTTCCCTCGACGGGGAACGCATCCTCACCTACTCCTCTCAGGAGAGTTTACCTTTTGCCAACCGGCTCCTCCGGTTGGACTTTTGCCCGATCCACCTGACCAGGTCTTCGAGCGCAACTTCCGATCAGGTCTTCGGTGCCCAGCCCCTTGCCATGACTTCGTGCCCAGTCCATGACCAAGACTTCTTTGCCCGACTTCTGATCAGGTCTTCTTGCCCGGTCCTTGACCAGGACTTCTTTGCCCAGCCCTTTGCCAGGACTTCTTGCCTAGTGTACCTAGGGCTTCTTCCTGCACACTTAGTAAACGCATTAGAACACAATAACATCTTAACTCTTGAAACCCTTGCCATTATCAAAACTCAGGTTTGACTTAAGTGCTGCCTGCACCAACAATCTGTTCTATGACCAATACGGAGGAGATAAATCACAGGGATTACTTATCCGGATATTGTTGCTAGTACATGGCGAGGACGTGCATATTGACTTTATCATATTTTAACTCCTATACTTTTAAAATGATAAAACCGTATACGTTAATCATCAGTCCATCCCAAAAAAATTAATTAAGACATTTGACAGATTAATTAAACTATAAATTACCTTTAAATCCCTAATTGAATCTTAAACTTTATCCTCGATCCTTATGTCAGAAAAAGTTCATTTCCACTCCCTACATGCAAAGTTTCATTTACTTCAGCTCCCTAATAAATATTGTTTTACCTAATTGCCCTTATTATTTTTAGGTACAAAAAGTCTAAAATGAGGTGTAGTTCCTCCTAAATTCAGTATCATATAATTAAAATCTAGTATGTTTTCTATTAAGTTAAGTACCACACTTTTTATATGTATAAAAAGTCCAGGAAGAAGTATAATTCTTCCTAAATTCAGTATATTTCAATTAGAATTTAGTATATATTCTATCAAATTGAGCATAATTCTTTTTCCACCGAACCAATTGATTAGGAGTTCATACCTAATTGCTTTTATTATTTTTAGGTATAAAAAGTTCAAAAATGAGATATAGTTCCTCCTAAATTCAGTATCATATAATTAAAATCTAGTATATTTTCTATTAAATTAAGTACCACACTTTTTATACGTATAAAAAGTCTAAAAAAGTATAATTCTTCCCAAATTTAGTATATTTTAATTAAAATTTAGTATATGTTCTATCAACTTGAGCACAATTTTTTTTTCCACAGAACTAATTGATTAGGAGTTCATACCAATTATTAACTTAGGATGAATTTATTAAGTCATATTCAATTTGATAGAAAATAGATTGAATTTTAGTTAAATGATACTGAATTTAAAAAGAATTATACTTAATTTTAGACTTTTTATATCTAAAAAAATTGAGGAGTAATTTGGTAAATCTGTAGTTGAAACATATAAAATATTGCATGTAGGGAGTGGAAATAAATTTTTTCTGACATAGCGATTGAAGAGAAAGTTAAATTTATATGCAAGAAATTTAGGATAATTTTTTCTTAATTAAACATCTATCGTTTAATTTTTACCCGTGACGCACGGTAGGAGATATTTTCTTTTAATAAAATAATAAATCTGATAAAGAAATCCCGTATACTTTTGGATTTATCTGCGTCATCAATAAAGAGTTTTGCGCAACTGGACCAAAGAATTTTTTTATATGTCGGTTCAAAGATACGTGAATTATAAAAAAATAATAAGAAATAAACATTCTATTCTAATTGGTCTAGAAAAATAATGAAGAAAGAATAAATACAAAATAAAATTAATTTAATTAGAATGTATTTTTTTAAGAAATAATTTGATAAGATTTGTTTAAATAAGTCGCTTGTTAGCTGTGCGCACGTTCTTGCTTGCTTGAAATAAATCGCTTGTTAGCTGTGCGCACGTTCTTGCTTGCTTGGTCGCCTTGCTTGCTTAGTCGCAGTTGAGGGCGATGGCGGCACCGGAATGGAGTGAAACGGCGATGCTCGTCATCGATATGCAGGCAAGCCTAATCGAAGTATACTCTTTGGTTGCTTGAAATAAGTCGCTTGTTAGCTGTGCGCACGTTCTTGCTTGCTTGCTTGAAATAAGTCGCTTGTTAGCTGTGCGCACGTTTCTTGCTTGCTTGGTCGCCTTGCTTGCTTAGTCGCAGTTGAGGGCGACGGCGGCACCGGAATGGAGTGAAACGGCGATGCTCGTCATCGATATGCAGGCAAGCCTAATCGAAGTATACTCTTTGGTTGCTTGAAATAAGTCGCTTGTTAGCTGTGCGCACGTTCTTGCTTGCTTGCTTGAAATAAGTCGCTTGTTAGCTGTGCGCACCTTCTTGCTTGTTAGCTGTGCGCACGTTCTTGCTTGCTTGAAATAAGTCGCTTGTTAGCTGTGCGCACGTTCTTGCTTGCTTGGTCGCCTTGCTTGCTTAGTCGCAGTTGAGGGCGATGGCGGCACCGGAAATGAGTGAAACGGCGATGCTCGTCATCGATATGCAGGCAAGCCTAATCGAAGTATCCTCTTTTGATTTGGGCTATTGCTTCTATTTATGGTTTTATTTGGATCAATTTGCAGAAGGATTTTATTTTGGCGGAGAAAGGGTCCTCGTTCATCGTCGCAGGCGGCCAGGCCATCGTCCCGACCGTGATCCAGGCCGTTGCCGCAGCACGGGAGCGTGGCATATTGGTGGTTTGGGTCCGTCGTCGTTTATCACCATTTGTTTATAGAGTAATGATTGGGAGAGTGAATTTGGGAGAGTGAATGGGAGAGTGAATGACATGTAACTAATGTGTACATATTCGATCGCCGATCGGACACCACCGATGGCCTCTGATTGTCGTCATGAATCAAACTATACCTTCGGAGGACGGTGAACTCGTCAGGATCGCCGGCAACGGTGAACCTATCGAAATCGACGGTCAATGATGCGAGATCGCAATTGCGACGATCCCCGACGGGTTCACCGTGCCCCCAGGGTATAGTTTGGTTCGGGACGGCGGCCGAAGGCCGCCGATAGTGTCCGATCGACGATCGGACGTGTACACAATAATTGTCACGTCATTCACTCTCCCATTCACTCTCTCAAATTCACTCTCCCTATCATCACTCTTGTTTATATTTCACCTTTATTTTTTATGTATAAATTCAAAGGGTTTGCTCAAACAATCGACTTGGGGAGATATAGATCAAAATACCTGAACCTTAGGGTAGCATTTATTTCTTGTGAGTTCAATTATTTGGGGAAAGGGGGAGGAATCGAGATAAGAAACCTCTGCTACGGGTTTCCATGAATTAATTTGTTTCCTTCGCAGCTACTGTGGATAAAATGCATACGTTCTTGAACAAGAATGTATGTCAAATAGATGATGGAAGAATCGAGGTATAGTTTTGTGGCGGGCCACTTCCTCTTCCTCTGTCTGATGGACAATAACCTGAGAAATAATGGCGTGAATAATTCCATAATTTTCATTCATTTTACTTTTTATTCCATTATTCACTCTCTTCCATTATGGTTCCATAGGATAAAGACTTTGCCCCCGGAGTTATAGTGCAACGGTAGGATAACTAATCGTTAATCTAGGCATCCGCGATTCGATCCCTAGCTACGGCGCATTTTGTAAAAAATTTTCCTCCAAATGGGGCGCAAACCTTGGGACGCTAGGCTTCTAGACTGCCCACCGCGAGCGCTTCCTGATTTATCCTGGTGACCGGTGGAAAATTTCGGTAGAATCGGGTCAATCACTCCAGATTTAATTTGTCTGCTATCTGGTTCATCATAGGATAGAGACTTTGAGTTGGTCAGGATTGTTGTGTCAATTATTGACATTATCTACAAATTGAGGCTTGTTTGATATTTCTATCTATTCTAAAAGTACAATTGAGATTGATGATGATGTTCACTAGAACTTTTATTTGCAAGGTTGACATCATTCTGATTTTGTACATATCTATCATTGAACTGTAGAATGATAACTCGAGTTCCAGAGTAACTTTATGTTAATTTCAGTTTCATTGAATCATAAAATGCTACTACCATTTGAAGCTTGGCATACAGGGATGTCAGTACTTCTCAAACTCTCCAAATGCAAGTATGGAATGCAATGCTTACTTTGGTTTTAAATAGAATGAATTGAGTGATTCAAATGAGGTTATGAAGGATCTTATTTATACTAAATGAAGGGGTATAAGAACCTCTTGATTCAATTAGATCTTATCCATCCATCTTGAATTAGATGATCTAGGTGGATCCCTTCCCAAGAGACACAATGTCTCTTCATTAGATGTCTCCTTTTTGAAATCAAACGTTCAGATTGAACTAATGAAGAGACACTTAAACCTTTCAAGTTGGAGAAATAAGATTTGTTAATCTTGATCAAACAATCTAGATTTAATTTCTCATCCATATTAAATTTCCAACAATCTCCTACATGAATGAAAATTAATGCATGCATGTTGTCAAATAAAGAGAGTTCAATCGAAAGATTATTGCATCAAGAGAGGTAGCTTGTGACTTTGAATCTTCCATTGTAGTCTATCATCGGATTTACAGGGCTACTTAGTGAATGTGATGTCTTGACCTACTCAGCAGTTCATGTAAACCAAGATAATGGTACCTGCACAATAACATTTCTCATTTCTTTATAGTTCTCATTGTTATGTTCGTTTTGGCTATGAACAACATCTTCGATTCGTAAGTGTTTCATTGAAGCCATGGTTTGAAATACCGTTCTATGCCTGGCGAAATGTGCAAAACTTACCGTTTTGCCCGTAGCCTGGTACCGGAACATAGCCGACACCCGCAGCAGGATTGACCATGATAACCTCTGCTCGGCCGTGGAAGGCCCGTGACCCTACGACGACTTCTGTGGGATTGCAGGAGCGCCTCGACGCCCGACGAGCCCCGCGGGGTCCTGGAAGCTCCATGATCCCTGCGGGGTTACGGAAGCTTCACGATCCCTACAGGGTTGCGGAAGCTTCACGATCCTTGCAGGGTCACCGAAGCGTCGTGACCTCATGGTGACCCCAGTGAGGTCGCGGCGGAGATGTGCGACCTGCGGGCATGTGACGACCATGGGTGGGTCGTGCTTGGGGGTGCGTTGATTGCGGAGGGAGGGGATATGAATTATTAACCTAGGAAATCTAAAAAAATTTCATGTTAATGATTTTAATCAATTTCTCATCGTAAATGGGATCATTTAAACATACATAATCCAACCCTAATAAATTTGTTGGTCCAATCATGCCCTGGATGAGAAGTTGCAATGATTGATAATTATTTAAGTTTGGGTTAATATGTTAGATCTAACTTGAGTTACAAGTTTGCATGATAAGAGAAGTCTAAAAAGGTCGATAATCGGATTCTTGGCAAGAAGAAGTCCTTGCAGGTCGGAAAACCGAATGTAAGACAAGAAAAGTCCAAGAAGGTCGAGGGTCGGATTCTTGACATGAAGAAGTTTAAGAAGGTCGAGGAATGAATTCTTTGCAAAAGTTGGCAACCTAAGCAAATCGTGAGATCGGATGCTAGGGTAGATGAAGACCTAAAGATGAGGAAGCTTTAGACAAAAAGTCTAGGGAATAGGAAGTTCATCTGGCATGAGGTAATTAGTTTCGACTGGAAATGTTCTCGAGGGTTTAGGATTGAAAATCCTAATTTTAGGTGTACCAATTGATTAACACAAATTGTCAATCGATTGGTGATCAAACTTGAGCACACAGAAGCATTCCAAATCGATTATGAATTGCCTAATCGATTATGAATTATCTAATCGACTGGTGTAATCGTTTAAGAGCTTTCTCCTCAAATATAGAAGTCTTCCAAATCGATCAACTAATTGATTAGGCATTGCTTAATCGACTGGTGCAACCGATTAGGAGTCTTCTTTAAGCACACAAAAACATTCCTAATCAATCAACCAATCGATTAGGCACATTGCCTAATCAATTGGTTCAATCGATTAGGAGTCTTCTTCAAGAACACATAAGCCTCTCTAATCGATCAACCAACGATTGGTGTAATCGATTAGAGGTTTTTCTTCTCGAACACGGAGGCATGTCAAATCTGATCGATTGGGGCATTGCAAATCAATTAGTGTAATCAATTGGAGGGTGCTCTTCGAAAAACAAAAAGCTCCCAAATCGATCAACCAATCAATTAGGACTTGTTAATTGATTGGATCAATCGATTAAGATGTCAAATCAATTGGTTGGAACTATCAATCAATTAGGATTTAAAATGGAATAATCTCCGTTTATCTGAAGTACCCTTCAACGGATACAATAATCGACTAGGGTTTTTGCCAATCGATTAGTAGTGACCAAAAAGTAGAGAAACGACTCGATTCTGAAGCGTTCAAAAAAGGGACTAGGGCACAATGAGAAACAACTGTTTCATTGCTATTCTTCTGCATCTGATAAGTGCCCAGCTCTCATCTGCAAGATCTTCAAACAACCAAGAGAAGGAGAATTAAGTCAAAAACTTGTAATCTTTCTTTTCTTCTCTCTACTATTGTTATTTTATTTGGGAGTTCTGTAATCTCGCTGTAAAAGGTTTCTCCACCTTTGAGAAGGAGACATTCATAGTGGAGCTGTGAGTGTGAGGAGAGGACCCTTGGATTAGTCACCTCAAAGAGGTTGATACCAAGTCAAATCCAAATGTTAGCATTGTGGAGTATCTTAGCTTCAAGTTTCTACTCCATTGTAAGTTTGAATGAACGAAGCGAATTATTCACCTACCCCTTTAGCTCTCATGGTCTTAACAAAATTCACATTGTACAACCATTACATTTATTTTGAATAGACCGTTCTCCATGAACTCTCTGCTTATGAATTGGTCATTTTTTGTCAATACATATTTATTTGACTCAAACACTAGCCTGAAATCATCTTTGACAAGAGCCGACCCTGACACTAAATTATTCCGAATGTCGGGAACCCGAAGCACATCAATTAGTGTCACTTCTTTTCTTGATGTCCTCTTCGGTACTACCTTTCTAAGACTAACAATGTTGGAAGTTACAGAATTGCTCATGATTAGTTTTCTCCCATTAATGGGGGTATAACCTTAAAACTGGGCCTTGTCAAAGCAAATATGCCATGTGGCACTAGTATTGACCCATCAATGTATTGGATTTGTTGGGTTTTCGGTTTCACGTTGGGTTAGATTGCTTTCCATGCCCCCGGATTAAAATTTTCTATTAATTAGAAACAACCGAATGGAGAGAACCTTTTTGAATAACCGTTTCATCATCGTACTAATCGATTCGAGTGATCGCTTGAACAAACTTGTTGTTCAAGCAATCTAACTCGTCTAATCGATTAGCTGCAGAATAGACGATGAATTGATCGTCGATTTTTGTGTTTATCTTCGGGGTCCATGATAATAATTAACATACAATATAAACAAGAGCAAGAAGGAACTAAACAAGAATTATACCTCTTTTTTACCTCGCGATATTTTTTCGTATGTCCTATCCTCTTCTTGGACGTCGTGTGGGTGACGATCTTCCAAGAAACGAAGTTACCAAGACAAAGCCCTAACTTCCTTTTCTTTCTTCTTCCTTGCGTCGAAACCCTAGGGTTTCCTTCTTCTTCCCTTGTTGCCATCGAAAACCTAGAAGGAGATGCTCCTTCTTTGCGTCGTCAACCAAGGAAAGAAGATAGGAAGAAGAAGAAGATGAAGAAGAAGAGAAAGAACTCTCTCCTTGCTTGAAAACCCAGCCGCTGGCCACCTTCCCTTCGACCTTCCTTGTCGCCGGCCAAAGAGAGAAGAAAGAGCTCTCATTCTTAACCACCGGTGCCGAACAACCCTCTCCCCTCAAGACAGCATACGCCCTAGGATGGAGAAGACAAAGTGAAGAAGAGAAGAGGATGAGGAGAGCTCTTCCTTTCCTTCCTCCTTGCCGAAACCTCCACTTCTCCCTTGCGGCGCCGAAACCCTAGGAGAGAGGGAATATAAGAGGGAGAGGAAGAGAAGAGGCTTTAGGTCAATTGTGATGCCTTGGTCTCATGACTCATGAGGTATATATAGGCTACAATAGGGACCATGAGAAGGAGTTGGGTCTTGGTCTCCTAACGGATCCAAAGGTCGATCCATTAATGATAACCCGATCCACATTGAACTACCGCACCAACCCCCAAAAATAAATATGGGTTCCACATATTATGTGTACAAAATCTTCTCGTGTTTAAGATCTCACATGTCCATTAATTAATTAAATTACTGACAATTTAATTAATTAATATCTAACTCCATGAGTAGTACCACTCAACCTTATCATCATATCGGACCAAGTCCACCTGTAGGATTTCCATGATGAACTTTATGAGCTCCTCAAGGGGAAATCATCATCCTAACGCATTAGGTCACGGTTTCTTCCTATAATCAACGACACAATATGTAAATAATGTTATTTCCCAATTTACCGGGTCTATTAATTTAACAAATAAATCTTGCCCATTGGTAAATCAAAAATATATATATTAAGTACATGTGCCCATTATTATATCGGGATTAAGAGCATGTACACCATAATATCTGAGGTCTGATTCGATTATATAGTCAGTATAAATCGAATTACCTCTATATCGGTCCTACTCAATATACACAAAGTGTACTAGTGTAATTCTATGGTCAAGATAGACCAATACGAAATTACACTACAACCATCCCAATGATTTGTCCAAAACCATCTCGGTTGTGAGCGAATACTTATACTTTACAAGGGACTGATAACATGATCTTCTGTGTAGCACCACACACCATATTATCTACAATGTAAAGTAAAGGATAATATGCACACATATAATAAATATAAAATACAAACAATGACCATGTGATTCTTATTCCAAAATGTAGATGTCCATACAAAAGCTAGGCTTTTCGTATACATCCTAACAATCTCCCACTTATACTAAAAGAGTATGCTATCATAAAACTGTCATACATCTGACTCTCATCCCCTCCACGTGTCTATCATAAGCTCTCATTGGAAGGGCCTTAGTGAAAGGATCTGCTAGGTTATCCTCTGATGCAATCTTGCCGATAACAACTTCTCCTCGCTTTACGATCTCTCGTATCAGGTGGTACATGCACTCTATGTGTTTACTTGCCTTATGGGCTCGTGGTTCCTTCGAGTTTGCTACTGCACCACTGTTATCACAATAAATTGTGATAACTCTGGGCAATCCAAGAATCACATCTAAGTCCATCAAGAAGTTCTTGAGCAATACAGCTTCCTTGGCTGCCTCAGAGGCCACCACATACTCAGCTTCCATGGTGGAGTGTGCAACGCATTTCTACTTGATACTCCTCCATATTATGGCTCCACCTCTCAAAGTAAACACATACCTCGAGGTAAACTTACTGTTATCCCTATTTGACTGAAATCTAAATCAATGTAATCCGCAGGAAGTAATTGATCTGCCTGGTAAACTAGCATATAATTTCTAGTCATTTTCAGGTACTTCATTATATGCTTTACCGTAGTCCAATGTCCCTGTTCTGGATTACTCTGATATTTGCTAACCATGCCCACGGCAAAGAAGATATTCGGTCTCGTACACAATATAGCATACATGAGGCTTCCTACAGCCGAAGCATAAAGAACCACCTTCATCTCCTCTATCTCCTTTGATGTTTTAGGACACATCTCCTTAGATAGAGGTACTCCATGCCTAAAAGGTAGAAAACCTTTCTTAGAGTTTTGGATGCTAAAATGAGCTAGGACAGTGTCAATGTATGAAGCTTGAGATAAGCACAACATTCTTTTCTTGCAATCCTTTATAACTTTGATCCCAAGAATGTTTTCAGCTTCTCCCAAGTCCTTCATATCAAACTGTTTGGACAGTCATACCCTTACGTCTGATAACACTTTGACATTGTTGCCAATGAGTAAAATGGCATCTACGTATTGTACAAGAAATACCACTACGTTTCCATCACATCTCTTGTATACACAAGACTCATCCGGGCTTTGAATAAATCTATAAGACTGGATTACCTCATCAAATCAGATGTTCCAAGATCGTGAAGCTTGCTTCAATCCATAAATGTACCGATTAAGCTTACACACAAGATGCTCTTTACCCTTTGCAATGAATCCCTCTGGTTGCTTCATATAGATGTTTTCCTCGAGACTTCCATTAAGGAAAGTTGCCTTGACATCCATCTGACAAACCTCATAATTCATATGAGCGGCAATAGACAAGAGAATCCGGATAGACTTAAGCATGACTATCGGCGAAAATGTCTTCTCATAATCGATATCCTCTTTCTGAGTATACCCCTTCGCAACAAGCCTTGCTTTGAAGGTTTCCACCTTTCCGTCTGATCCTCTTTTTCTTTTGTAGATCCACTTGCATCCAATAGCTTTTACACCATCAGGTAGTTCTACTAGCTCCTAGACATGATTAGAATCCATAGATTCTATCTCAGAATTCATCGCCTTTTGCCAAGATACCGCATCTTCATCTTGGAGTGCTTCATCATAGGTCCAAGGGTCAGGTTCATGTTCACTAGGGACTAAGTCTGAAGACTCTCCCAAAAACATGAATCTGTTGGGTTATCTCACAACCCTCCCACTACGACGAGGTACTACCTGTGTATCCTCTGTGACACGTGGTGCAGTCACTTGTGGTATGTCCTCCTGTACCGTTGGTACTGAAGTAGGAACTTTCCCTCTCACCTCCTTTAGAACAATCTTGCTCATGGGCTTATGGTCCATCATATAGTCCTTCTCTAAAAATGGCATTCGTGCTAACGATTGTTGGGACCGGTAGACGAGCTAGAGGGGGGGTGATTAGCTTCGATTCGCTTGTAGATGATTTGTCGCGGCGGAAGACTTCAAGCAATCGCTAACACTTGGATTTTACTTGGTATCCACCCCGGCCGGGTGACTAATCCAAGGATACACTCTCCTCACACTCTCATGCACTATGAAAGTCTCCTTCTTGAGGTGGAGAAACCTCTTACAAGCTTGTTACAAAGATACAACAAGAACAAAGCAAATACAAAGGAAATCTTACAAGATTTACAGTAAATGAACTCTCTTTGCTTTCCTTGCTATCTTCAAGCTTGTAATTGCCTCTTGGACCTTGGAAATGCAGCAGCACTAAGCTCCAAGGCTTCCCTTGAAATGGCAATGAAGTTGGAGAAGAAAAGGAGAAGAACTACGGCCAAAAACCTGCGCGAAAGCCCTTATACCCGACGCCTAGGGTTTGGTAATCGATTACCCAATCGATTACCACGTAGGATTTAGCCGTTCAACGGCTAGTTTTCGAACGGTAATCGATTAGCTAATCGATTACCCGTGCCCTGAATCGATTACCCAATCGATTCAGAGCTTCTCTGTTCTCTCGCATAAACCTCCTTAATCGATCCACTGATCGATTCACCCAATCGATTACCCAATCAATTGAGTCCAAGTGTCTGGTCAACCTCGTTGACCAACCTAACTTGTTTCCACAAGTCTAGGATCCCCTACCAAGTGTCTGGTCAACCCCGTTGACCAACCTGGATTTCTACTGCCTAGCTCCCAGCTCGGACTTAACCTGGTTCCCAACCAGATTCGCCTAACCCTCGAGTTAGGTCTAGTCTCTCGATTGACTTCCACCTTGCCAGCGTACGATCTCCCCGATCTACCTGGACTTCACCTAGTCCCACTAGGTGTGCCTAGTCCCACTAGGTCTTTTGCCATGCCAGCGTACGATCTCCCCGATCTACCTGGACTTCACCTAGTCCCACTAGGTCTTTCCCGAGTCAAGCCTCCAGTCAATCTTGACCCACTTGACTCACACATCATGACCACTCAAACATCATTATCAAACATCGAAACATACGACCTCAAGCTCACCCGAGCTTACCAGACTCCAGCTCACCTGAGCTTTGTCAAACTAGGTCAACCCTGACCTAACCAAGATTGCACCAACAACGATGACCTTTTGATCTTTAGGACTATAGAACAAACCACCTTTCGTTCCTCTAGGATAGCGTACGAGCAAGCACACTTCCGAACGAGATTCCATCTTATCATCATCTCCCTTCAGCACATGTGTTGGACTATCCCACATCCGAATATGTCTCAGACTAGGCTTATGCCCAGTCCATAATTCTGTAAGAGTAGAGGGTATTGATTTAGAAGGTACCAAGTTTAGAATATACGCTGCCGTTTCCAAATCATATCCCTAGAATGAATCCGGTAACTCAAAATAACTCATTATCGATCTAACCATCTCCATAAGAGTCTTATTCCTTCGCTCTGCCACACCGTTCTATTGGGGTGTACCCAGTGCGGACAATTGGGATTGAATCCCAGCCTCTGATAAGTAACTCCTAAACTCTCCCAAGAGGTACCCTCCACCACATTCCAATATCGGTCTTGAGGTAGTACTCCATGCGAGACCTCCAATACTGAAAATCAGATCCGTCGAAGAAGGGAGGTCGGGTGGTGCTAAATCCTTCTCTCAAAGCTATCGTTGTTAGCTCTCGGATGTTAAGCCGCTTGAACAGAGCCCCAAGCTCTGATACCACTTGTTGGTACTTGGATGGCTAGAGGGGGGGAGGTGAATGTAGCCAGACACAGAGAATTTGCTCTTTTTAATTTCTGCACTTGAAGGTTAGCAGCGGAAGCAACAAACAGAGGCAGAAAAACAAATACAAACTGAAAACAGAAACTACCAGCAACCCAAAGACGCTAACACGGAGGATTTACAAGGTTCGGGGATAACTTGCCCCTACTCCTTGGCGTGCCCGTGAGGTGGGCGATCCCTTGATCGTCGGCAGATCAAGCCCCAGGAAATCCGGATAATTGAATCCTCCTTCTTGGTGGAGAAACCTCTCCACACAATGTCTCAACAGAAAGATGAAAATACAACACAGAGACAAAGAAAGCTTACAGAGCACACGAAGGAGACAGTTTACAAAGCACAACTCACACCACAACAAGATCCTGGCAAGAGCCTTCACTCAGCTCTTCCTTCTCGCAGTGTCTGCCTGTTGATCGTAAACTTCTCCACTGGCTTAAAGCTTTCAAGATGCTTAGCGTTTCTCAGAGAACAGAAGGTGGCTCAAGTGATGCACAAGTGATCAGAGTTATTCGCAAGAGAAATCAGAGAGCTTCGTTGAAGAGTCCCTTCTCTTCTTCGCCAAAGAGCACTTAACCTGCTTCCCATCGCCAGGTCACAGACGTTCCTCTGCAGCTCACCAACTCCTCAACTGCAACAGCCCCAGCTACCCCTGACCTCTCCTGGACTCCCTGAACCCTCTCCAGTCGAGTCCCATGTCAGTTCGTCAGCTTCCCAGCCGTTGCCCAGAGGACGTTGTATCCTGCGAAGGAGAACTGCCAAACCTGATGTAGCACAAGAACCCAGTTGATCCTCCTTGAGTAATCCTGAGTTACCTGCACACTTAGAAGTTGTTTAGCACAGCAAATAAACAGAGAATCGATAATCAGAAGATCAGAGTAGATATCAGTAGTGTTCGGAAGAAAATCAGAACGGTATCAAAAGTCTGACAGCGTATTTGAATTAAAGCTGTCAGCTACTGATCCGTCACCAGACCGATCAGAGAGGACCCTAATCGGTCACCAGACCGATCAGGGTAAGCCCTGACCGATCAGGCTCCAGCCTGATCGGTCCATAGTGAGAAACCAGAAATCGCGGACTCCTTGTGATCGGTCACCCTGAACGATCACAGCTCGTGGATCGGTCACCGGACCGATCCACAGCAGTGCTGGGATTCCCTAGCCTTCGCAGGCCAAATCCCCCTGATCGGCCACCCGACCGATCAGGTTGTGCCCTGATCGGTCTGGTGACCGATCATGTCACTCCCTGACCGATCAAGAGCCATCCTCATCGGTCCAGGTGAGAAACCTTGCGACAATTTGATCGGTCATGAGGACCGATCAAGGTTCTCTGATCGTTCACTAGAACGATCTGAAGTCACCTAGAAGCTGAACCAAATGCTTCTATTCTCTCCCTGATCGGCCATCAGATCGATCAGACTCTCCTGGATCGGTCACCAAACCGATCCACAATAGGGAGTTCGTGTCAACTCCCTGATCGGTCACCAGACCGATTCAACTCCCACAAATTCGACTCTAAGTCCAGAGAATAGCCTCCCTAGCCTTCTCTGACTCGTGCTCAGTCCCCCGGCCCAAGACTCCATGCCCAGCTTCACTCACCGGGACTTTATTCAACCAGTTTCACTCACTAGGACCTGGCTTCACTCACCAGGGTTTCGGTCACCTAGCTTCACTCGCTAGGACCCGGCTTCACTCACCGGGGTTTCCAATCACCTAGCTTCACTCACCAGGGTTTCCAATCACCTGGCTTCACTCACCAGGACCCGACTTCACTCACCGGGGTTTCCAAACACCTAGTTTCACTCACCAGGGTTTCCAATCACCTGGCTTCACTCACAAGGACACAACTTCACTCACCGGGGTTTCCAATCACCTGGCTTCACTCACCAGGACCCGACTTCACTCATCGGGGTTTCCAATCACTTGGCTTCACTCACCAGGACCCGACTTCACTCACCGGGGTTTCCGTAACCCGGCTTCACTCACCAGGAGTCGTGCCCAGTCCCCGACCAGGACTTAAACCAGACTCATCTCATTAACCTAAACTAAAATCGATGTCAACACCAAAACAACAATCAGGGTCAAACTGCATCAACAGATTTTTCTCCTTTCGGCGGTGGCAGTCCACCTCCAATGTCCAGTCTGCTTGCACGTGAAGTACTTGCCTTTCGGCTTCTTCACTCCAGCCTGAGGTCCTTGAGATTCAGCCGCTTTCTTTGCTAAACCTTATTTTTTCTTCTTCTTGCCTTTTGGCTTAGAAGTAGAGACCTTTTCAACAAAAAAAGCTCGAGCACTCTAACGAAATAACCCCTCTGTCGCCTAGAGTTCTATCAGAAGTTCCACCAACGAATACAACCTCTTGTTCATATTGTAGTTCAGGCGAAACTAGTCAAAACTCCTAGGTAATGACTAGAGGATGATATCGACCTGGGTTTCCGCATCGATTTCAGTTCCTAGGACTTCCATCTCATTCAAATGAGCCATTATCTTGAGGACATGATCCCTTACAGGAGTTCCCTCAGCCATGGTGGTCGTCATTAAGTTTCTTATAGCCTCCTGCCTAGCAGCCCGATTCTGGTGTTCGAAGAGTTCCTTGAGATTGAGCATCATGTCATAGGCACAAGCGAAAGTCTGATGCTGATGTTGCAATACATTTGACATAGATGTCAAAATGTAACACCGCGTCATCTCATCTGCTTTCATCCACTTCCTATAACTCTTTTTCTCCTCTTCACTAGAATCCTCACTAGGCTTAGGGGGACAAATCTCAAAGAGCACAAATTTATATTCCTCAATAGTTAAGACAATGTCCAGGTTTCTTTTCTAATTGACATAATTGGGACCAGTAAATTTATTCACTTTAAAATAACAATAAGTGGGTTGAAAGCCATTTTGAAAAATCTTGAGAATCACAATGGTCAAAACTTTAGTTTTTAAAATAATATTAATTCCTCAAACAATAAAATTTTAAAAGCACTAACACCTCAAAACATCATGAATTTTGTATGCCACACAAATTCAACATTTGTAAGAGGAGGTTTTATCCATTAATTTTATTATCTTGTCAACCTTACTTTTTGACAAACAAAATTAATAGTTGGTTTCTCTTCGGCCCTACAAATAATAGCAGTGACTCCGATGGGAATAATACTATTATTTGCATCTAAATGTTCACCATTACACGATACTAAGACAATTATCTAGGATTATGTCCCTGTCGATGGGGAAGATCACACACTCCTAAATAATTTTCTATAATCATATTTGAACCAGTGATCCGCGAAACAAACTCATCCGATATGGAGGAAGACACTCAGAGCCAACGCGCAAGTTTGTTCGCATCACACGTCAAATTTGTAATGGAGATCATGGGACACAAAGATTCCCTCTCCCACTTAGTAATTTAAAATTAAGGAATTTTCACATGCAAGCACAATAAGCATATAAACAATAAGCAATAAATATGAAAAACTAATTTCCAACTATTATGGCCTTTTGTTCTCCAATATGCCTCCTGTCGTGTCGCCGCCTCGTCTCCTCCTTCTCTACCATCATGCGCAAGCTAGAAAGGAGCTCCGAGCCGAGATAAAAAGTATTTTAATTTACATCCTTTGATCCTATACTCCTCAAAGGAGTATACATAATATCTAGATCGAAATAAATTAAAATGAGCGGCTAAACAATATTGTATTTAATTACAAAAATTAAATACTAATTAGCTTCGTCAACCCCGAGGATTCAAATAATATTACAATCATACACACACAATCACATTAAGCCATAATAGTCAGATCTTATGCCTGCACCCAAAGAGTTAGCCTACGCACATCCTACTATTATCCGACATAAAATTATATATGAAAATGCATGAAAGTAACTGAATCCAAAACACAAAACCGGAAACCTCGGCTCTGATACCAATTATTGGGTTTTCGGTTTCACGCTCGGTTAGATTGCTCTCCATGTCCCCGGATTAAAATTTTCTATTAATTAGAAATAACCCGGATGAATAGAACCTTTTCGAACAATCATTTCATCATCGTACTAATCGATTCGAGTGATTGCTTGAACAAACTTGTTGTTCAAGCAATCTAACTCTTCTAATCGATTAGTCACAGAATAGACGATGAATTGATCGCCGATTTTTGTGTTTATCTTTGGGGTCCATGATAATAATTAACATACAATATACACAAGAGCAAGAAGGAACTAAACAAAAATTATACCTCTTGTTTACCTCGCGATCTTCTATCATATGTCCTATTCTCTTCTTGGACGTTGTGTGGGCGACGGTCTTCCAAGAAACGAAGTCACCATGACAAAGCCCTAGCTCCTTCTCTTTCTTCTTCCTTGCACCGAAACCCTAGGGTTTTCCTTCTTCTTCCCTTGTTGTCGCTGAAACCCTAGAAGGAGATGCTCCTTTACGCCATCCACCAAGGAAAGAAGAGAGGAAGAAGAAAAAGAAGAGAAAGAACTCTCTCCTTGCTTGAAAAACCAGCCACCGACCACTTTCCCTTCGACCTTCCTTACCGCCGGCCAAAGAGAGAAGAAAGAGCTCTCTTTCATAACTACCGGCACCGAACAACCCTCTCCCCTCAAGATAGCGCACCCCCTAGGATGGAGAAGACAAAGTGAAGAAGAGAAGAGGAAGAGGAGAGCTCTTCCTTTCCTTCCTCCTTGCCAAAACCTCCACTTCTCCCTTGCGGCGCCGAAACCTTAGGAGAGAGGGAATATAAGAGGGAGAGGAAGAGAAGAGGCTTTAGGTCAATTGTGATGCCTTGGTCTCATGACTTATGAGGTATATATAGGCTACAATAGGGACCATGAGGAGGAGTTGGGTCTTGGTCTCCTAACGGATCCAAAGGTCGATTCATTAATGATAACCCGGTCCACATTGAACTACCGCACCAACCCCCATAAATAAATATGGGCTCCACATATTATGTGTACAAAATCTCCCCGTGTTTAAGATCTCTCATGTCCATTAATTAATTAAATTACTGACAATTTAATTAATTAATATCTAACTCCGTGAGTAGTACCACTCAACCTTATCATCATGTCAGACCAAGTCCACCTGTAGGATTTCCATGATGAACTTTATGAGCTCCTCAAGAGGACATCATCATCCTAACGCATTAGGACACGGTTTCCTCCTATAATCAACGACACACTATGTAAATAATATTATTTCCTAATTTACCGGGCCTATTGATTTAACAAATAAATCTCGCTCATTGGTAAATTAAAGAAATAGATATTAAGTACATATGCCCGTTATTATATCGGGATGAAGAACATGTACACTATAATATCTGAGGTCTGATTCGATTATATAGTCAGTATAAATCGAATCACCTCTATATCGGTCCTGCTCAATACACACAAAGTGTACTAGTGTAATTCTATGGTCAAGATAGACCAATACCAAATTATACTACAATTATCCCAATGATTTGTCGAAAACCATCTCAGTTGTCAGTCAATACTTATATTTTACAAACGACAGATAACATGATCTTCTGTGTGGCACCACATACCATGTTATCTACAATGTAAAGTAAAGGACAATATGCACACATATAATAAATATAAAATGCAAATAATGACCATGTGATTCTTATTCCAAAATATAGATGTCTATACAAAAGTTAGGCTTTTAGTATACATCTTGACAGGATTGTCCACCAAGTTGGCTTCAAATACAATGGTAGTTTGGTCTAATTCTGACATGTCTATTAACACTGACTTATCTTCAGTCATTTTCACTTGAGTGACTTTCTTTGGACGTTGACAGTTCTTGGCCTTGTGATTTGGTTTACCACAGTTGCGGTATGTTCCTTGGAACTTCTTGGCCCTCCCTTGACTTTGCCCTTTCCCGGGATACTTTCTCTTCTTGCCAGTGTTTGGTTTCATTAGATTAGCCTATGCAAATATAGGTATTTTTGTTGATTTGATTACTTACGATTGTCTTCTTCAATATGCAATCTTACAATCAGATCCTCAAGTCTCATCTCTATTCGCTTGTGTTTTAGATAATTTTTGAATTCCCTCCACGAAGGTGGGAGTTTCTTGATTATCGCGACAACTTGAAGGGACTCATTCATTGTCATGCCTTCGTCATGTAAATCATGTAGGATCAACTGCAACTCTTGGACTTGAGTAGTTATAGTTTTGGAATCAATCATATTAAAGTTTAAGAATTTGTAGACGATGAATTTCTTCAGTTCCGCATCTTTTGTTTTGTACTTTCTTTCGAGAGATTCCCATAACTCCTTTGCAGTTGTCATTGGAATATACACATTGTATAATGTTGTCCATGCCATTGAGGATATAGTTTCGACCTAAAAAGTCACTATGTCCCTAAGCATCATATGTTGTCCTCTTTTCTTTATCAATCTAGCCTTGAGATAAGGAGGAGGCATCTTCACATAAGAATCTCGCAAGGTTCAACGTGATTAGGCAAAACTACCTCTTGAAATGGGTATCTGTAAACTTCTCCGAATTCTCGTCATGCACCTGTGGAATAGGAGCCGTCGATGATGAGTCGATCAAGATTGCACGGAAAAAATTGTCTTAAACTTGTTGGGTGTGGTGGTGGTGCAATCTGTGGGCAGGCCGAGTGACGGTATACATAGCTTTGGTGAAGTCGAGACTAGAGTTGGACTCTATCTCTTTAAGACGAATTTGTCTCGCACACGGTGTTTATGGAACACGACAATCGTCTCCCAAGATACAACGACTTTATCTTGTGATAGTAGCATTGTAAATCGCAAGACCTCCGGATCGAAGAGGCTTCTCTAACTCTCCAAATACAAGTATGGAATGCAATGTTTGCTTTGGTTTTAAATGGAATAAATTGAGTGATTCAAATGAGGTTGTGAGAGATCTTATTTATACTAAATGAAGAGGTATAAGAACCTCTTGGTTCAATTATAGCTCATCCATTCATCTTGAATTGGATGATCTAGATTTCATTCCTTCCCAAGAGACACAATGCCTCTTCATTAGATGCCTCTTTTTTGAAATCAATGGTTCAGATTGAAACAATGAAGAGACACTTAAACCTTTCAAGTTGGATGAACAAGATTTATTAATCTTGATCCAAGGATCTAGATTTACTTTCTCATTCATATTATATTTCCAACATCTCTAACTTTTGATGGATGTATACTTAAATTTAACTTTGTATTATATAGTCTCATGAATTGAAAGAAAATATAAAGAGTTGCAGGTTGTTCGAGAAAATGATCGTTTTGGAAGAGACGTGGAACATTTTCGCAGGCACTTCTATTCTGATGGTGAAGGACCAGCAATAAAGGGTTGTGTTGGTGCAGAGCTAGCTGATGGACTTGTAATTGCAGATGGAGACTATAAGTTGGTGAAAACACGCTTTAGTGCATTCTTTGCCACAAATCTTCATCAGCTTCTTCAGGGCTGTGGAATCAAGAATTTGGTTGTTGTGGGTAAGCAGTGATAAATACTAGAAATGATATATTTATTTTCCACTACTTGTTTCTCTTCATTATACTAAAAACAGGGCATCAATTTTTATCTTGTAATTTTGCATACTATAATTATGGCTTCTTATATATGTTAGGACTTGCAGACATTTTTGTTCTATGATATCAACAAACATTGACGCTGGCTTCCAATCTGATTCAATTAACTTGTCTTGCAAACTAAAAATTAATTGGCAGACCAAAAAACTTAATTTCGCCCCTTAGTAGACATTAATCTTCCAAACTTTTCTTAGTTAACAAAGTCTAGGGCTTCCTTCATAGCATTTTGTAGATTTTCATGTTTTCTGTTCACTTCTACCGCATAATCTTTGGAATCACAACTAGTTAATCTCTCTAACTTATTTCGTCACTCAAATTATTTCCTATTATGTTGGCTCTCTTTTTTATGATTCCATATGTAATTACTGAGTTTATTCGATGTTTTTTTACTTGGAGAAAATGAATTCTTGGCAACTACTTTCAAAGTAAAATATTTTGGCAAAATCCTTTTGTTCGTCTCAATTTACGGTTTAAAAAGGCACTTGCAATTTCAGTCATTTAGATTTTTTGTTTCTTTTTCCGTGTTATCTTGAAATGGAACTGACAAGAATGAAATATAAGAATGCAATATTCAAAAGAACTATGTATTTCTGTGTTTTGGTTCATGGAATACTAATTACAACATATCAAATTAAGTATTCTTAGGTCTAATACAAAGAGTCAAAGAATACCTTCAATTTCTGTTGGAGTTGATATTTTAGGTCATTTTGCAATCAGGAATTTACAACTTTGCAGAACTTTCTACATCAGTATGAAATACTATTATCCTTGGAACCAAAAAGACACACTTAGAGAACGTTAACCAAACTTCCTTTTCAAGTATTAACATCAAAGACAAACTTTGAAAGTGGACAAGTCATTTAAGATAGTTCTTGAGTTGGTAATTGTCTTATTAGGAGGGTATGATAATCTTTGTAGAATTTGAATTTGATTTGATATCTTACTAGTTCGTTGCCTATTTTGTCCATATTCTTTAGAAGAGACCTCAATCTGAGCGAGTCTCCGTGGCTGTTGTGCTGCATAACCGTCTCTTTGCATTTGATCACTCTCCATTTCTTTATGCTTCTTTATATAATTCAAAAGTATGTTTGAAGGATTTGGTGGAAAGTAAATTCACTATATCGAAAACTACTAATTCTTTTTCACTTCGAGATTAAATGAGGCAGTATGATTAATTCCATTTAGCAAGTTCTCCACAAAATTCTGATAGGTTTTACTATTATTTGTAGGAGTTCAAACTCCAAATTGCATTAGACAAACTGTATTTGATGCTGTTGCACTGGATTACCATTCTGTGACTCTGATATCCGATGCTACTGCCGCTGCTACTCCTCAAATTCACTCAGGTGAGTTCCTCAATCCATTCTTGCCTATGCCTTAATGGTCGTCTTTTGATTACTCATTCTCTTATATTTTTCTGAAGTTTTTATCGTGCATAACTCAACGATACGTGGCTATGTGAAACAGCAAATATCAGAGACATGAAAAATATAGGAGTAGCTGCGCCAACCTTGCAGGAATGGATGCAGCTTTGATGCTTCAGCAAGTGCTTCGTAGAGCATGTTGTATCGGTATCATAATAAGCATGCTGTCTTGGTATCATAATTTCGTGTGGTTCATCATTTTTAATTCATCATTGTTAAGAACGGCGTCCAAACTAGCTAGTGTATGGTTCTGTTTCTGTTTCTGTTTCTGTTGGTACAACAACAAGGCAAGGATTGGAGATTGGTTTGACTTTTAAAATTCGTGGAGGAATAAGAGTTATGTGGTGGATACGGCAAAACGTCATACGCTAATCTCTAATGCCCCACACGATAGATCATCATCATCTGTATAAAGTTAAATTAAAAAATCACATGGTTTTTAGGGGGAGAGTATGTTCATTATTTTTATCGAGATTCAACCATTGCTTAATGCGGTAAGTCTATCCTATGGCTATCATCTCAATTATATCCTGAGATGGTAGCAAAAAGTGAAATCCGTCACTCCAGTGATTTTATACGATCAATCTTACAATCATTTATGAGGAAGTAAATTGAGAAGGTGCAATTGGTTATTATGGGAAGGATATTTTTTGATTTTATTGAGATTTAAATCCTTATTTAGTATAGTAATATCAGTTATGTATTAATCAATTCAATCATGCTCCAGGCAACTATGTCCTGAGATGATTAACCAAGTTAGATAATATCGAATCTAGGATTACTAATCGCAGGGTAAATCGGAAAGCGCTTGCGGCAGACAGTCCAGAAACTTAACATTCCTTGATTGTGCGTCTCATTTTGAGAAATTTTTTTTTTTACAAAATTTACCATAGTTAGGGCTTGAATTGCAGATGTACCCTTAGATGATGAACCAAGTAATAGATGAACCTGGGACGACCAACCCGACTACACGGAAGTTTTTCACCGATTGTCAGGATAAATTGGGAAGTACTTACGATGGGCGATTTAGAAGCTCAGTATCTCATGATCATGTCTTATTTGGAGGAAATATTTTTATGAAATATATGATAACAACTATGCCCTGGGATGACTCTACTTACAGTGGACTAAATAAAATTTTGTTGGTGATGATGAGATGTTACACACTACTACCCACTTAAGTACGTTTTAGGATCCACTTGGTTTTTAGAAAAGTAATTTTAATGTATCGTTTACTCAACTGAATAATTATTATTATTATTTAAAAAAAATATTAAAAAGGACATCGTTTTCATTTGTAAAATGTTATAATTGAAAAAAAAAAACTCAATTAAGTAAATTGATAATCTTTTAATTAAAACTATTATTTTTAGTTCATTTCATAATAAAGTCATTACTTTGGTGGGGATTTCACGGGCCCATACTTCCCTTTTTCTTGTATAGTTTATTTATGAACTCTTGCGGGTTGAGAGTGGAGCTAGAGAGAAGATGAGAGAATACTTTTCGATTATCCATCGTGAATACTTTCTAATTTATCCTGGCGGTAGGTAAAAAATTTTCGTAGAGTCAGCTGGTCGTTCGAGGTTGAAAAAATCTCGTTAATCATTTTTTTTAAAAGAGAAGATGAGAGAATAGCAATGGGGGGTCATGCAGTGGAGTGGGATGACGATGCTCATCCTTGATATGCTAGATACGGGATGCTCAACTCATGTTGGATAAATTGTCGGAAATAATTAGGTTAAATTGAAATTATACAATATAATTTTTAACTTATTAAAAAATTTGAACTGATAATTTCAAGTTATCAAACAAGAAAAGAGCTGCTTGAAATGACTAAATTGACAGGAAAATTTGAGATGTCTTGTACACTAGAGTAGACTCCCTAATATAGACTCCCGACTATAGAGACCTGACTCCCGAGTGTAGACTCTCAATTGCAGACTCTCAAGTGCAAAGACCCGACTCTCAAGTGCAAACTCCTCACTGCATAGTTCGAGTTGTAGGCTCCCGACTACAGAGTTTGAGTTGTAGACTCCTGACTGCAGAGTCTGAGTTGCAGACTCCCGACTATAGAGCTCTAACTCACGAGTACAGACTCCCGACTACAGAGTCCGAGTTACAAGCTTTCGACTGTAGAGCCTTAGTTATAGGCTCCCGACTATAGAGTCCGAGTTGCAGACTCCTGATTGTAGACTCTTAAATGTAGAGTCCCGACTCCGAGTAGAAGAGTTGTTAAGGCCTGCGTAATATAATTGTCTTAAATCAAATTTGTCCCAACTTTGGCCATGCTTCGAGGTTACATGGTCGTCTATTTTTCAAGATACAATGGCAAACCATGATGCCCACCAAGCACCGGTGGTCATGACTAATTGACTAGTACCCGAATGCTATCATAAGTATACTACCGAGCAAAAGATGTATGATAGAGAGGATGAGAGAGAGGGAGGGAATACAAGTGGATGGCGATCTCTTATTGCTTTTTCTTCGTCTCTATATCTTTTGCTCTTACTCATGGTCTCCTTTTTTAGGAGCGCTCACCCCAACCTGCAATAAATGACTGAGTTATGATCATAACATTGGGTTTAATAACAGTCATCATTAAATTTATATTAATGCTTCTGTTACACTCTTGTGTAGATAGCAAAAAGAGATTCAGGTGACAAAATATTAGTTCATTTGCTTGAGTAAATTTGCCTCGATCGATCCGGCATTCGGCGCACGTAGGTCATACTCGCACACGAGTCAACTTAGTTTAGTTCAAATCCAGGCTCTAGATTTGCACCCCTACTCACCCACGTATGACAAAGAGTCTCTCCCCATGCATTTACTCATAACTAATATACTTATGAATCAATATAAACCAACTAAAATACCCTAAAGCTCCCAATGTGAGACTAAAGTCTCATTAACAATGGAGTCTCTTGTTAGGATTTTGGGATGGCTAGAGAGGGGGTGTGAATATCCACCCACCAAAACTCGTTTCTTCCTACGATCAGATTAGCAGCGGAAAACAAACAAAGCAGAAATAAACTAAAACAGAGACTAACAAAGTGTTTACAAGGTTCAGGGATAACTTGCCCCTACTCCTTGGCGTGCCCGTGAGGTGGGTGATCCCTTGATCTTCGACAGATCAGGCCCCGGAATGAATCCGGCTAAAAGCTTCCTCCTTCTCGGTGGAGTAACCTCTCTACAAATGTCTCATAAGTATATCAAGTGAACCACAAGAGACTAGAGAAGGAAGTTTATACAACATATGCACACAACCTTAAACACAAGCACCAGTAGTAAGCAGAAAGTTCAAGCAAGAAGAAGAATGCAGAGAACACCAACAACTCAACATCAAAACCATTCGCAGATTTTCTAATCACCGTTCTCCGTTGTTCTTCTCTGCTTCGCCAACTTCTTCTTCTTAAGCCTGTATTCTGCACACATACAGGCATCGTCACCCACTGACCCCTTCTAAGTTCTCAACATACTGAAGTCATCCTCTTCAGCTGAAGCTTCAGGTCAGATGCCGTTGAAACCTGCAAATGTGTATCAAACAAAATAGCACCATGGAAAGTTACCCTTGACCCTTCTTCTTACTCCTTCATTTGAATTTCAAAGCTCTGTGTTGTCTGCACACTTACAGATTCATTAGCGAAGCAAATCAGAAATCAGAACTGCGCCGACAACAATTTGAATTAAAGTTCAGAGGTATTGATCGGTCACCTTGACCAATTAGACAACCTCATGACCCATCAGACTCTATCCTGATTGGTCCAGTGATGTTCTGATCGGTCTCACTAACCGATCAGAGACCAGGGGATCGGTCACCAGACTGATCCTTAAACTCACTGGAATTTCAGTCAATGCACCTGATCGATCAAGGTGACCGAACAGGGAAGTACCTGATCGGTCAAGGTGACCGATCAGGCAAGTGCCTGACCGATCAGGCAAGTGCCTGACCGATCAGGATCAATCCTGATCGGTCGCACTGACCGATCAGAGATTCTTGTGATCGATCACAATCTTTCTGTGACCACACAGAATATTTGCTGATCGGTCACCAGACCGTTTAGAAAACCTTCTGTTTCCTCAGAAGCTTTCTGGATCGGTCAACAGACCGATCAGACACCCTGGATCGGTCAACAGACCGATCAGACACCCTGGATCGGTCTTGTGACTGATCTACTATCAAGAGAGTTTGTGCCAACTCCCTGATCGGATTTCAGACCGATCCAGCCAACTTTGCTCTGATCATTTGATTAATTCATGGCCAATTCTGACCATGACTAACTCAAGTTAGACCTTGAGTCCAGAGAACAGGCTCCTTTGCCCTCTCTGACTCAGTCTGGTCCGAAGAACGAGCTACCGAGCTCTCTCCGACTTATCCCGGTCCAGAGAACGAGCTACCGAGCCCTCTCTGACCAAAGGCCGGAGAACGAGCTACCAAGCCCTCTCCGACTCATCCCGGTCCAGAGAACGAGCTACCAAGCCCTCTCTAACCAAAGTCCGTAGAACAAGCTACCGAGCCCTCTCTGACCAAAGTTCGGAGAACGAGCTACCGAGCCCTCCGACTCATCTCGGTCCAGAGAACGAGCTACCGAGCCCTCCGACTCATCCCGGTCCAGAGAACGAGCTACCGAGCCCTCTCTGACCAGAGTCCGGAGAACGAGCTACCGAGCCCTCTCTGACTCATCCCGGTCCAGAGAACGAGCTACCGAGCCCTCTCTGACCAGAGTCCGGAGAAAGAGCTACCGAGCCCTCTCCGACTCATCTCGGTCCAGAGAACAAGCTACCGAGCCCTCTCTGACCAGTACACTTAATCCAAACTTAACTATCTGATCTCAATTCTCACTCAACCGAACTTAAATCGGTGTCAACATCAAAACAACAATCAGGTTAGACTGCATCAACAATCTCCCCTTTTTGTTGTTTGACAACACGATTTAAGTTTAGGTATTAGGTGAAAATAAGAGTCAAGTTTATTATTGCAAGGGAATCAGAATCCTCCCCTACAATAGTTAAGTTCGTTAACAGGTAAAGAAAACAAATCCTAAACTTAACTAACCATCCTCTCCCCCTTTGTCAAACACCGAAAAGGGTGTAGACTGGTTATTAAGTTCAAAATCTCCCCTTAAAACAAGGGTCTATCCCCAAAACCAAAAGAAACAAAGAGTAATATTTGAAAGGCATATGAAAGGCATATAACCAAAATATATCATGGCAAAATACGTATATGCATCATATGACACTAAGTAATGGAGTAAGGAGTAAAAATAAAATATAGTTGATGACTGAAATAAAAATCCAAACAAGCATACCATAATGTCATCAGACACATAGTCAGAAGAAAATATTAACAAACATTCATAAGTCAAAGCTGCAATCAAAGGTACATCAGACATGATCATCGGGAGCACGTGGGACATCAAACTGCATCAGATCAAATGCAGGTATATCAGTGTCAGTAGAAGGCATAAACTCCCCGGAGTCGTGCTGCTCGATGGTTGATATCCAGGAAAGGTCTGCGGGGGTGGATAACCTGCCATCCACGAGCTCAGCTCAGCAAACATCCCCTGCTGATCGGCACGCATCTCCTGCTGTACACGAGTTATCATAGAGATATCAAACTGCATCGCCTGCTGCCCGAGCTCCAACATATGAAATCTATGATCCATGGTCTGCTCAAGCTCAGCTATCTGCCATCGTAGATCAGGATCTGCCTCGTCATCATCCTCTGCCGCGGGCGCACCATATCCAGCGGGACCAACAGCAACCTGAACAGGTGGTGCCTGTGGTAACTCCCCAAGTCCCCTGCAGTCCTTTCACCGTATCTTTCGAAAATCAACAATGATTCCAGACTTGGAAAACACACGTTTTCCAAGTCGACAATCTTGCTTAACCATCGACACAGACCTTCCTTTTGACACATCAATACCAACTGACTCGAGCCAGTCAGTGATGATGTGACCAAAAGGCATATACACAGTACGACGCCCGGGCTCACTATAGGAAAGAATGGAGTAGAAAATGCTCGCCATGATATCAAAATCAAGGTGGCGATGCATCCCGTATAGCATCAAACTATTGGACCTTGGATGGCTAGAGAGGGGGTGTGAATAGCCAAACACTTAAAAGTTTGGCTTTTGAAGTTTCTTTCTGCACTTGGGGTTAGCAGCAGAAGCAATAACACAAAATAGAAAGAATAAGACAGAGAACAAAACAACACAGAAAGACACAGAGGAATTTACAAGGTTCGGGGATAACTTTCCCCTACTCCTTGGCGTGCCCGTGAGGTGGGCGATCCCTTGATCGTCGGCAGATCATGCCCCGGAAATCCGGATAATCAAGACTCCTTCTCGGTGGAGTAACCTCTCCACAGATCTCAAGAATGAATGAATTAAGTACAGGAGATCACGAGAAAGAACTTACAGAGCACGAGCACAGAAAGCACAAAGAAGAGAACACTTCACCGAGCTTAACCCAGCACAACCCTCACGCAAGAACCTTCAGCTCTTCGTGTCTGCTTGTTGATCGACTCACAAAGCTCTCAACTCATTCAAAGTTCTCAAGAGTACTTTCTCTTCTTCGCCAATCTTCTCTTAAACCTCTGCTCATCACCAGGTCATCCCAGGCGCGTCTGCAACCAACTCATCATCAGGCGCGTCTGCAACCAGCTCCGTCACCACTAACCCACTGACCTCTACTGGGCTCAGTCCACTGAAACCTCTTCAGCCGAGCCTTAGGTCAGTCGTCAGCTCCCGCCAGACAGTTGCCAGCCCGCGCCAGAAGCCATTGAATCCTGGGAATGGAAAACAGACAAACCTGTCCGAAGCGAAAGTCGCCAATTGACCCTCCTTCTTGGTTTGTGTCATCCCTGTATTACCTGCACACTCATTAGAGGATTAGCACAACAAATCAAAAAGAAATCAGTAGGTATCAAAAAGAAATCAGAGCGAAATCAAAAGTCTGACAACGATTCAAATTAAAGTTATCAAACACTGATCGGTCACCCTGACCGATTAGTTACCCTTCTGACCGATCAGAATCACCTTTGATCGATCCAGCAAGGATCTGATCGATAACCCTGACCGATCAGAGATAAGGGATCGGTCACCAGACCGATCCTCAACCATAGAACCTTCAGATGATTTCCAGCAAGGCACTGATCGATCAAAAAGACCGATCAGTGATGGGCCTGATCGATCCAGTGAAACTCTGATCGGTCACACTGACCGATCAGAGATCGAGGATCGGTCACCAGACCGATCCACCAGCTCACTGGAATTTCCTCCAGCTCCCACCAGCTCCCTAACCTGATCGGTCACTTAACCGATCAGGTTAGGACCTGATCGGTCATAGTGACCGATCAGATCACTCCCTGACCGATCAGAAACCATCCTGATCGGTCAGGATGGCCCTGATAGGCCAGACAGACCGATCAGGGTTTTTTACAGAAATCTTCTGATCTCTCTCTGATCGTTCACCAGAACGATCAGAAACCACACAGAATGTTTCTATTCTCTTTCTGATCGTTCACCAGAACGATCAGACACCCTGGATCGGTCACCAGACCGATCTATTAACAAGGGAGCTCGTGCCAACTCCTAATCGGACTACAGACCGATCCAGCTGCGACCATTTTGACCCTAAGTCCAGAGAACAAGCTCCCTTGCCTCCTCTGACTCATTCTGGTCCCGGAGGACAAGCTCACGTGCCCTCTCCGACCGGTACACTTAATGCTTAGTCCCCCGGACCAAGACTTCGTGCCTAGCTTCACTCATCGGGACTTTGTTCAACCTAGCTTCCCTCGCTAGGACTTGGCTTCACTCACCAGAGTTTTCTTCACCTAGCTTCCCTCGCTAGGACCCGGCTTCACTCACTGGGGGTTCCTTTCACCTAGCTTCACTCACTAGGACCCGGCTTCATTCACCGGGGTTTCCGTCACCCGGCTTCACTCACTGGAGTTTCCGTCAAACGACTTCACTCACCGGGATTCGTGCCCAGTCCCCGACCAGGACTTTCCTAACTTAAATCGATGTCAACACCAAAACAATAATCAGGTCAAACTACATCAACAATCTCCCCTTTTTTTTGTTTGACAACCCGATTCTAAGTTTAGGTATCAAAAGTCAAATCAAATTTTACTTTGCAAGGGAATCAGATCCTCCCCTACAATAGTTATATTTGTAATAACCCTAAACTTAACTAACCATCCTCTCCCCCTTTATCAAACACCGAAAAGGGTGTAGATTGGTTATTAAATTTGAATAACTCCCCCTTAAACGAGGATCTCCCCCAAAACAAACAAGAGATAATAAGTGGAAAGCATATGAAATAAATATAGCAAAACAAGATATCCATATGCATCATATGAAAGTAAACATGGACTATAGAAATCCATCAGAATGTCATCACACAGAAAGACATGAAATAGTAGTCATATCAGAATATAGCAAACAGTATCACTCCTGATCATGGGGATCATCAGACTGCATCGAATCGAACGAGGTGTCATCGACAGGTAGGAAGCTCCCTAGAGCAGTGCTGCTGGATGGCAGAAATCCAGGAAATGTCTGCTGTGGCGGATGACCAGTCATCCAAGCGCGCCACTCAGCGAACATCTCCCTCTGATCAGCACGCATCCCAGAAATCTCAGACCGGATCTCAGACTGAAACTCCTGTTGATCGGCACGCAACCCAGAAATCTCAGATCGAATCTCAGACTGAAACTCCTGCTGCCCGAGCTCCAACATGTGAAATCTGTGGTCGAACGTCTGCTCGAGCTCGGCGATCTGCCATCTGAGATCTGGGTCCACCTCGTAGTTGTCCTCTGCTGCAGCAGGCGCATACTGATGTACAGTTGGAACTGCTGCTTCCTGAATATGTGTCGCCCGTGGGAGCTCCCCCAGACCCCTCCCATCCTTCCACCTAAGGCCATGAGGATTGACAATAATGCCAGACTTGGCAAACGCGCGTCTCCCAAGTTTGCAGTCTTGCCGAACCATCGGCACAGTCTGCCCTTGGACACATCAATACTGACTGACCCCATACAGTCACTTTATTTCTGAACCCTAGTGTCAAAAAGAACTCACTTTATTTCTGAAAACCCCTCAAAATCACCAATCAGTCGACTGATCCAACATCAGTCGACTGATACACTTAATTTGCAAACTTCCCGAGACATCAGTCGACTGCCCCCATACAGTCTCAACCTGAATTTTCAGCCCAAGAAACACATAGAAAATTCTACAAAATCTGAAAAAATGTAAAATTTTACAAACACATTTGTTAGGATATAATCTACCCTAGAAAATATATTTTCATAAAAAATATCAAATGTGCTTGACTTTTGATACAAACTCTAATCTCCTCAAAAATTGGCATTTTGTATCAACTTTGAAATCCATATATGAATCCATGTGTTTGCTAACTTCAACCATTACCATTTTACACATAGAATTGCTTTTACTTCACCCCTTTTTCTCATGTATTTTTAATATGACAAACCTCCCCCTTTTTTATCCTTAACCTTAGATACATATGCATGAACCTCCCCTTGTGTCCATATAAGTCATATCTTATCATTCAATAACAATTCATGAATTTCAAATAATATAAATACTAGCAAGTCATGAAATCAAAACTCATAAAATAACATGAAAGTATAAATAGATGTTTCATACAATAGTCAAAAACATGAAAGTAACACAAGGGCTAAAGCCTTGAAGTAGCTAAATATTACAATTCCAAAAAAAAGTGTTTGAGAGATAAAATGTAAATCTAAACAAAACACTCTCAACACTCAACCATCAAATAAAATCTACTGCATGTCGTCGCCTGAAGGAGGAGGAGGAGCCTGATACGCCAGATGTCATTGCTGTATCATCTCGTATATCTCCTACTGCTACATCTGTATATTCATTTGGAGCTGCTGGAATGTATGAAAATCCTCCCTCAGCTCGTGTACCTCGGACTGGAGCTGGGAGAACTGCTCCTGTGTAACTCCTCCAGCGGGCTCCTCATCATCATCTGAGCTCGAAGAATCAGAACGACGACTCCAGATGATCTCCCCCTCATGCTTCTTGATCCCAGCTAAAGAGAGCTGTCGAGATCCTATTTGGTCATAGTCCTTGGATAACTCATGAATTTGACCCTTGTCGACTCTGACCCCTCTAGACTTAAGGAATTCGGTCAGAACATGACCGAATGACATGTATAACTTCTTATTGACATCGTGGGAGAAGTAAGTAATGAATGCAAAAACCTGGTGGGCTATGTCGATATCCAGTCTCCTCTCTAGGGCATACATCATCACCAAGTGGGGAAGTCGAATCCTCGACTGCCCCTTGGTGACAATAGGAAGAATGCAATCTAGGACAACCTTATATAAGACATTACTAATTGGACTCATGTTTTATCTTCAAAAATATGATCCCTAGGACATCGAGGTCTACCAAAATAATATCGGTGGATCTGATCTATGGTGACACCTGGTAAGGTTACAGGCTCAACAACCATGGGGAATCATGTAAATTGGCTATTTGACACTCTACACCCTAAGAATGCTCGCAACACGTCGGGTGTGACTGGAATGATAACCCCCTGCACCATTGACTCGTAGACATCGTTCTAGGCACCAACAATGTAAGGTTCGCATAGAACTCCTTGCATAGGTCAAAATTAATGAAGTGTTGGCAATAAACCAGTTGTTCAATCCAAAATATGCAATGATCTCAATGATAGGAGGAATCTCTGGAAATATGATGGTTGAGATAGCGACAATTCATTAAGATGAAGGTGCACTCTCAAACACTTTCCGACACTCATCGGACCTAAACTGAGGTCTCTCCAGGTCTCCCTGTCCTTGGCGGGATGACCCTCACCCACTTTCTTCTTATGTGCCATTCTAACATGTAATGTACCCATACATGCACCAAACCACCCCAAAAAAAACAACAAGGAAAAACATGCAAAATGAGATAGATTAGTTCCAAACCATGAACTTAATTGAAAAATAAACTCCACTAAGAGTTAGCTTTTCTTGGGGCGTTCCATGATGAATGTTGATGAGAGTTGGCTCACAAAGAGGGATTTTCTTAACCCTAGATCTAGATCTGAGGTAGAAGGAGGCTAGGACGATGATTTGAGAACATGAGAAGGCTCTAGGGCAAGAGGAAAGGTCGGGGAAGAAAGGATCTCGCAGGGGGTGGCGCCGAAAACCCTAGGTTCGGCCACCCCCGCGCGGTTGTTCTTATTTAAACCCACGCTTAACTGAATAGAGAGTTCAGTCGACTGCCCTGGGGCAGTCGACTGGTAATTTAAATTTCCAGTTCCAGATTTATACGAGACCAGTCGACTGGTTCTCGACTGGTTCCGACTGGTACCTGATTTTCAATTTTCCAGTCCTCATTTCAGAAATGCATAACTAATTCACAAACCTCCAAAAAATCTGAAATTTCATGGAGAGTTTGTGGAACCTATGTTTACTTGGGAAAAATATATTTTCAAACAAATCTATCTCTAATCCCAAGATTGTACGAAATTCAAACCTATCTAAATTGTATCATTGAAACTTATCCAAAAGTTTTAGTTTTGACCTCTCCTTGATGTATCTTCCCATTCCTCACCATAATACATTCCTAGCACTAAATTATATGACATTTACACATTAAACCCCAATTTTACCAAAAATGATCCTATTTTCATCTTTTCCTCCATAAATCACCTTTTAGCGTGCCAATTTTCTAGGATTAAGACTCACTTAGTCTTCTAACCCTTTTGGCATATTTCATAGTCCATCTAATCTCCTAGGAGAAGTCCTCCTGAGATCTATTGATCATGGATCTCATTTTGACTTCTTGAGCTCTTAGTCCTAGTCACCTTCCTTGATGGCTCATTTACAATTGCAAGACCACATCCATGTTCCTCCCGTGCTTCTTGACTTTCACCTATAACTCTCTTAACTCTATATACCTTTTTCTTGGTCAAGTCCTTCTTTTCCCTTTGAAATGATTTTTCTTTGTCATTTTTGACCTTTTCTTTACCATAATCATAGAGCATCCTTGAATATAACTTTTTACTATCATTTGACCTCCTAGGGTGATATCCTAGACCTGGCCTATCATTTCTAATGTGTTGATCCTTCGGTATCACACTCAATCCCTTAGACCCTTTAATAAGTCTGTCTAAGTTCTTTTCTAATTTATCAAGTTTTGCCCTCAAAACTTGATTTTCCTTTTCTAAATTTCTAACCTTAGTACCACTATGCCATTTTGATCATCCCTAGATCTACTCGTTTTTCTAGGCATGTGTCTCTCTTTCTTAGGGTTGATGTCTTGATCCTTAGGTCTAGAAACCCTAAATTTATCATGAAACATAGATTCTTTAGTATTTTGGCATGCAATAGTATTTCTATTTCTATCATGATACTTGAAGCCAAACGTATGCATAGGCAAGCAATTATTATTATTTCTAGCATTCATAAAGGCATTGGAAGTATAAGTAAAGTTAGGGATTACCTCCCTTACCCTTGTAGCTCCCCCTTGACATGAGCTCCTTTTCTTCTCAACTTTTTCCCATCTTCTTAAATACTCCATCTTCTTGAGCTCTCCTTTTCTTGGACATTGAGTGTGATAATGTCCTAGCTCCCCACAAGTATAGCACATAATGTGCTTCTTTTCTTTCTTTTCCCTACAACCCACATTAGATTTAAAATGAATTGAGTTGGGTTTAGGGTTTACCTCCCTTTTACCTAATGGACACTTGTCCTTGTAGTGTCCCTTCTTGTTGCAACCAAAGCATATGATATGATCCTTTGATTTTGCTTTGGTGGAGGTTGGAGCTTTTCCTTGTTCCGGTATTGATGAGGGTCTCTCCTCCCCCTCAATCCTTGAAGTTGATACCTCTTCTTCTTCTCTTGATGAGGTAGATGATCTTTCACTTGATTGTGTCTCTTCACTTGATGAGGTTGATAATTCTTCTTTCTCTTGGTCTTCTTGGACCGTTGAACTTATCTCTTTGGGCTCTTCCACTATTTGAGCTTGTGTAGGGTTCTCATGACATTTTTCTATCTTTTTCCATAACTCATATGCATCTTTATATTCACCTACACCACTCAAAACATTATTAGGCAAAATATTCACTAATATACCAATTACCTTTTCATTTGCCTTGGATTGAGGTTGTTGCTCCTTAGTCCAATATCTAGGTCGGAGTCTTTTTCCATGCTTGTCTCTTGGAATCTCGAATGGTTCTTCTAGCACCACCATGCATTCCCAATCCATTCCAAGCCAAGTCTTCATTCTTGTCCTCCAATAGTTAAAGTCTTCATGATCATAAGGAAGTGGAGTGTTGATATCATCCCCCAACTTGTCTTTTTAACAAAAGCGGACCTTCGCTCTGATACCACTTGTTAGATCGTGACAAGCAAGCTAGAGGGGGGTGAATAGCTTCTTTCGATTTTTCTACCTACAACGTTAGCAAGTGCAAGCGGAAATCTAATAAAACAAATGAAAACAATGCTAACGAAACCTGATTTGCGTGGTTCGGAGATGATGCTCCTACTCCACGGCAGCCCATTGTTGGGATCGGGTGCATGTTGACATGGATGCGGGTTCGTAATTTTAAAATTAATTACGTGCAGCGGAAGGTTTAGCATAAATAATTTCTCAAATTATTTAACCACACATCTAAGCATGCAACCTTATCTTGTGTAGACATGATCATACATTTAAAATTTTGCAGAAAGTAAACTAATTTACTTATTACCTCGCGTAACTCGAAGGAAGGGACGAGATCCAACCGTAAGCGTCCCTTAGAAGCTCCGCCTCTATTCGCGTCCACGCCGAGTTTTCTTCGGGATGACTTCGCAAAGCCACGAGTTTCGTGCCGACAAGAAATACTAGATTCTCCAAAGGCACGACAAGAATATCAAGAGAGAGATGGGAAGACTAACCACCAAATGAAGAACGGAATCAAGATTCCGGGAAGGAAGGAGTTGCGCCCGCTTCTTCTTCTTCTTACGGCAGCTGCTTGGTAGCCAAGGGTGGCTGAAGCTCACGGCAGCAAGGGCCTCCTTTAGGGTCGGCGGCACTAGAGAAGGGAGAGGGAGAGAAGGAGAGAGAGAGGGCTTATTCCTAGATCTCTTAAATTAATTTCCAAGTCTTGCCTTGGTTCCTTTATATAGTGGTCTCTCAACCGCCAAGTCTTCTTTTTATGGAATAAATTTTCATAAGAAATTTATCATATAAATTTTTCTATGATTTATTCCATCATGCCAAGTTTTTATCATAATTTAATTTATGATAAAAATAACCATGTCTCCCTTTTCTTATGAAATAAATTTTCATAAGAAATTTATTATATAAATTTTTCTTATCATGGAAAATCAATTCATAATTGATTTTATAAAATAAAATAAACTATTCAAAGTTTATTTTAATTTCCATGAAAATAATAAACCAACCTCGATTTATAAAATTTATATTATCCATAATTTTTATAAAACAAACCACACTTGGTTTATTTTATAACTTGAACCAAACAATTTGGTTTTCCCTTTTGTTGTGGCCGGCCAAGTAAAGAGGGTGGGGACCCTCTTTGGCCGGCCAAACCCAAGCCAGGACCTTATGAATTAAACTCATTTAATTCGTCCAATAAGTCTTCAAAAGACTTAGCCATTTTATGCTTCCGATGCGTCTCTGAAAAATTCAGATTCAACTTATCTCTCTTGATCGAAAAATCCAATTTTCAACTCGTTTTAAATCCCTCGGATTACTCATAGTGCGTGTGACTAAATAGGCTTTCAATTTATGTTGACCGTCAATAATTAACCAATTATAGAATGATCATGAGTGGCACCTAGTAGTACATCATGATCCCCAATTAATCAAAAGATCAACGGTTGACCTCAGAAACAATTCTGAAACCTTTCAGCAGCTTTAATGAATCATGTCTCATTCCCTTCACTATCTTATACCCACTTGGTTCAGGACATGGTCTATGTGTGTCAGTCCCCACTAGGCTGACTACGTCACACCTAGCCCAAGCAATGTTTTTCTCGTCCTACGGATTCTAATTACTCTAATGTATCTGAGAGATTCATACTCTGAACAGTGATGCTCTGGCCAGAGGCTTCGAGTAACAATCCGACGATAGGCCTTGGGTATACATCTCCTCGCAAGGAGTGGTGAATCCTTTGTAGGCTGTTCAAACATCTTCGGGCACTTCGGCTCATATCCAATCATCCTGAGTCCACACCTCCTTGGAGATGCTTGCTTAAGATGTCAAAGTATAAGTTTTCATGACCAAGATGACTTGAACACCGCAAGTCAAAGGAACATCGCACTTAAGCTGCAGTAAGAACTTCACCGACATGTCTATATTTAGACTACCATATGAAGTTTTACAGCCAGTCACTCCAATGAACTAGTTCCCTCAACTAGCATTCATGTTTATCTCCGGACATCCCAATGTCACCAGCCAGTGAGAATCAACTGATTAGAGAATAACCCATGCTAGTCTCAACAGAATTGATAGTATCCTGTATTTATCAATTCATCGACTAGGGACAATTTCAATACTTCACAATTGCACATGTAGAGATAATCACTAGTTGTGAATTCATCACAAATTCTCTCATGCTGTGAATTGTATTGCGGACATTCAGTAAATGAGTTTGAGATCTCAATCAAATACACAAACATGTGTACTCAAATAGTGAATCTTCATTTATTAAAATAAATGATTACAATCATAAGGCGATTGCCTTAGGACACTTCTCTCATATTACTAACAAACTCCCACTTGGCCTAATACCAATCGCTACGGTATCCAATACCACAGGCTCTAACATGACCCTCAAACTTGCTTTGAGGCAAGGCCTTAGTTAAAGGATCCGCTAAATTCCTTTCGGTGAGAATTTTCTCAATTTGTATATCATTCCTACTTATAATCTCTCTGATCAGATGATAGCGGCGAAGCACGTGTTTGGATCGCTGATGAGACCTTGGTTCCTTTGCTTGTGCAATAGCTCCATTGTTGTCGCAGTAAACCGGTATTGCTTCATCAATGGTTGGAACTACACCAAGTTCTGAGACAAACTTCTTGATCCAGACTGCTTCTTTTGCTGCTTCCGAAGCTGCAATATATTCCGCTTCCGTGGTAGAATCCGCTACAGTGTCTTGCTTGGAACTCTTCCAACTTATTGCGCCTCCATTTAAAATAAATACGTATCCGGACTGAGATTTGGAGTCATCCTTATCTGTCTGGAAACTGGCATCTGTATACCCATGTATTATCATATCTCCTTCTCCATATATTAGGAACACATCCTTAGTTCTTCTTAAGTACTTAAGGATTGTCTTGACAGCCGCCCAATGATCCATTCCTGGATCAGACTGGTATCTGCTTGTGACGCTCAAAGCATACGATACATCGGGCCTAGTACATAACATAGCATACATGATAGATCCTATCGCGGATGCATAAGGAATCTTATTCATGCAAATCCTCTCGTCTTCTGTGCGCGGACACATAGACTTTGAAAGGTTGATCCCATGCCTGATGGGAAGGTAACCTTTCTTGGATTTCGACATGCTAAACCTTTTTAGCACTCGGTCTATATATGTAGACTGCGAAAGACCAAGCAATCGTTTTGATCTATCTCTATAAATTCTAATCCCAAGGATATAGGTTGCTTCTCCCAGGTCTTTCATGGAGAAAGTTTTGGATAACCAAATTTTAACTGACTGTAAGACTGATATATCGTTTCCTATAAGTAATATGTCATCGACATATAACACTAGGAATACGACTGCACTCCCACTAACCTTCTTGTACACACAAGGTTCGTCAGGATTTTGTGAGAAATCAAACTCTTTGATTGTCTCATCAAAATGGATGTTCCAGCTCCTGGATGCTTGCTTTAGTCCATATTATGCTGTGGCATGTATGGCGGAGTCCATTGAGACAATATCCCATTGTCCCTAAGATAATCTTGAAACTCTTGACTTAAGTATTCACCACCCCGATCGGATCGAAGTATCTTAATACTTTTGCCAAGCTGTTTCTCTACTTCATTTCTGAACTCTTTGAATTTCTCAAAAGCTTTAGATTTGTGTTTCATTAAGAACACATACCCGAATCGTGAGTGATCATCGATAAAGGTAATGAAGTAGCTATAGCCTCATTGTAAAAGAGTTGACATTGGTCCACATACATCAGTATGTATTAGACCAAGCAATTCTCCCACTGGTTTACCTTTTCCGGAAAAGGGTAATTTGGCCATCTTGCCTTTTAAGCATGATTCGTATGTATCAAATGAACCGGGTTCAAATGATTCCAGAATTCCATATCGGTGTAATTTGGTCATGCGTTTCTTACTTACATGGCCAAGACGACAATGCCATGTATAGGAGTCTATTTGATTATCTATTCAAGCACGTTTGTTGCTAACTTCGATATTGAAAATGTCACCGGATAAATCTAACGTGTAGATACCATTGCATAAAGTTCCGGTCCCATAAAGAACATCATTTAAAGTTATGTAACAGCAATTGTTACTAAAAGTTAAATGGCAACCATTTTCATTCAAGCATGAAATAAATACAATGTTCTTTATTAACGAAGGAACAAATAACAATTATCTAATTCTAAGACAAGTCCAGTAGGGAGCTTTAGCAAATATGTTCCGATGGCAATAGCAGCAATCTTTGCTCCATTTCCAACTCGCAAATTCGCTTCTCCCTTGACGAGTCTTCTTCTGTTCCTTAGCCCCTGTATGTCATTACATATATGTGAGCTACACCCAGTATCAAGTACCCAGGTGTACGAGGAAATAGAGTGACATTTAATAACGAAGATGCCTGAAGAGGATGGGGCATCGGATGCCTTCTTCTTCAAGGACTCAAGATAAACCTTGCAGTTTCTTCGCCAATGGCCCTCCTTGCCACAGTGATGGCAAGTGTCTTTTGGTGCCTTTTCAGTCTTTTTGGCCTTTTTCTTTCTTCCCTTATTTTGTTCTTTGGGCTTCCTCTTAGAACCTTTCTTTGAGGAACCAACTAACAGTACTATCTCCTGATCCTGCTTTACAGAAGGCTCTACAGTCTTCAGCGGGTTAAGCAACTCAGGAATGGTTGGGAAGTTGTTTTTCAAGGACATAAGCAAGCTTTTCTGCCTTGAGGACTATCCTCAGGTTTCGAAGTCAGTCCATGAAGTTTGGCCCAGTCAGCTTATTGGTGTCCAAAATGGGACGCAAATTCAGAGAAGACAAGATCAGGTGATTATCCTAGAAATACTAATTGAGGTTATGTGATAAGAATGATAAAGAATGCATCAACATACATTAATTAAATCCTATTTATTTTTCGAATTGAATAACCCTTTTTATCAATTCAGGAGATCGTAGAAACATCTCCAAATAGGTTGATATACAACCATAGATAAGAACAACCATGGCTGTGGCCATCAAGTTATTCTTAGCTATGAAGGTAGGTAATTATACCAATTACATATTACATATATGTAAGTATCACATTATGCTATCAACTAATTGAATGTTTGCATAAATCATTGGGTTGTTAACTCATTAACAAGTATGCAACAATATACATAGCACCCAACTGCACCTCTCTTTACATCGACCTTGGCTGTGGCACAACAAATCGATGCTCCAAGCTTAAGGCTGACCCATTGATCAAGAAATAGTTTTAATATGGTTGGAGCTCATTCAACCGTTTAGTCAGGCTTGGATGTGTCCAACAACCAAAACTAAGGATTGACCTCTGACTCCAACTATATTAATCATAAACTAATTCCATGGTTTGAACATGTTGAAGTTCAAACCGGGCATGGATGTGTCCATCAACCCAAACGAGAAACAAAGCTCCGGTTCTAACCATATTAATGGAAGGTGTTGGCCTTAATATTTTGTAAGGGGTTTTGGGTCTCATCCTTTTCTTTCTAAGCACATTCATGATAATTATGTCATGTACTAACGATTTCCTTAATAAAGTATGTATGTGACTTAATTTATCAAGTCTCATTAATTGAATTAGGAACCGGATTTCCTAATTCTAATTTCATACTTTTTTCAAGGAATTGTTTTGGGAAACAATTTCCTAAATTGTCATAATCAATTTCGGAAATAATATGTTTAAGACTTTGATTTCTCTAAATCAATTCTTATTAAATTAAGAGACAGATTCCCTTAATTCAACCACATATTATTTTCATGAAAATCTTATTTAAGGAAATAAACTCTATAGGAAATAATTTTTCCTAATTAATTTTGGAGACAACAATATGTAAGAGCATCACCTCATAAATCAAATGAGGAAATTATCGTTTGAGAATCACCTCAAAAAATTTCCAATATTTGATCACATATTTTATTTATGGATAATTAATTACAACAAATTATTTACTTTGGGTGGCTCCCTGAGGCACTCCCCAAAAAAAAAGAAATTTGTTGTAAATCTAATTTGGCCTCCTCCCCGAGGCATAACCAAATTAAACTTGACAATTAAAGAACTTGTTAATAATATAATTTGGATGGCTCCCCGAGGCCTACCCAAATCAATTTTAACAATTCATATTCAAAATAAGAAATTAAATTATAACAACTAACTTTATTTGGGTGGCTCCCCGAGGCACTCCCCAAAGTAAAGAATTTTGTTAATAATTTAAAAATCAATTGAATTTAATTGTCAATTAATGTTTCCATAAAATGTCTAGACTTTCATGAAAAGAAAGTGCCCAAAATTACGAGCTTTCCATAAATGGAAAGTTTCCAAAAATAAAAGGTTTTCAAAATAATTGTAAGTTTCTGGTACAAAGAAAACTTACGTATTTCCAAAATTAGAAAATTTCCAAAATAGGAAATTTCTAAAATTGGAAAGTTTTCAAAATGGAAAGCTTTCACAATTATCATAAAATTTCAGAAACAGGGATATTTCAAAAGTTTGCAAAATTTCATAAGGATTTCCAAACTTTGAAATTCCTAAATCGAAATTTATCATAATTGGAAAGTTTCCATAATTGAAAAATTTTCCAAAATTGAGATCTTGACAAAGTTTTCCGTAAAACAATTATATGATTATGTCGAACACTAACCGGCTCTGATACTACTGTTGGGACCGGGTGCATGTTGACATGGATGCGGGTTCGTAATTTTAAAATTAATTACGTGCAGCGGCAGGTTTAGTATAAATAATTTCTCAAATTATTTAACCACACATCTAAGCATGCAACCTTATCTTGTGTAGACATGATCATACATTTAAAATTTTGCAGAAAGTAAACTAATTTACTTATTACCTCGCGTAACTCGAAGGAAGGGACGAGATTCAACCGTAAGCGTTCCTTGGAAGCTCCGCCTCTATTCGCGTCCACGTCGAGTTTTCTTCGGGATGACTTCGCAAAGCCACGAGTTTCGTGCCGACAAGAACTACTAGATTCTCCAAAGGCACGACAAGAATATTAAGAGAGAGATGGGAAGACTAACCACCAAATGAAGAACGGAATCAAGATTCCGGGAAGGAAGGAGTTGCGCCCGCTTCTTCTTCTTCTTACGGCAGCTGCTTGGTGGCCAAGGGTGGCTGAAGCTCACGGTAGCAAGGGCCTCCTTTAGGGCCGGCGGCACTAGAGAAGGGAGAGGGAGAGAAGGAGAGAGAGAGAGGGCTTATTCCTAGATCTCTTAGATTAATTTCCAAGCCTTGCCTTGGTTCCTTTATATAGTAGCCTCTCAACCGCCAAGTCTCCTTTTTATGGAATAAATTTTCATAAGAAATTTATCATATAAATTTTTCTATGATTTATTCAATCATGCCAAGTTTTCATCATAATTTAATTTATGATAAAAACAACCATGTCTCCCTTTTCTTATGGAATAAATTTTCATAAGAAATTTATTATATAAATTTTTCTTATCATGGAACATCAATTCATAATTGATTTTATAAAATAAAATAAACTATTCAAAGTTTATTTTAATTTCCATGAAAATAATAAACCAACCTCGGTTTATAAAATTTATATTATCCATAATTTTTATAAAACAAATCACACTTGGTTTATTTTATAACTTGAACCAAACAATTTAGTTTTCCCTTTTGTTGTGGCCGGCCAAGTAAAGAGGGTGGGGACCCTCTTTGGCCGGCCAAACCCAAGCCAGGACCTTATGAATTAAACTCATTTAATTCGTCCAATAAATCTTCAAAAGACTTAGCCATTTTATGCTTCCGATGCGTCTCTGAAAAATTCAGATTCGACTTATCTCTCTTGATCAGAAAAGCCAATTTTCAACTCGTTTTAAATCCCTCGGATTACTCGTAGTGCGTGTAACTAAATAGGCTTTCGATTTATGTTGGCCGTCAATAATTAACCAATTATAGAACGATCATGAGTGGTACCTTGTAGTACATCATGATCCCCAATTAATCGAAAGATCAACGGTTGACCTCAGAAACAATTCTAAAACCCTTCAGCAACTTTAATGAATCGTGCCTCATTCCCTTCACTATCTTATACCCACTTGGTTCAGGACATGGTCTATGTGTGTCAGTCCCCACTAGGATGACTACGTCACACCTAGCCCAAGCAATGTTTTTCTCGTCCTACAGATTCTAATTACTCTAATGTATCTGAGAGATTCATACTCTGAACATGTGATGCTCTGGCCAGAGGCTTCGAGTAACAATTCGACGATAGGCCTTGGGTATACATCTCCTCACAAGGAGTGGTGAATCCTTTGTAGGCTGTTCAAACATCTTCGGGCACTTCGGCTCATATCCAATCATCCTGAGTCCACACCTCCTTGGAGATGCTTGCTTAAGATGTCAAAGTATAAGTCTTCATGACCAAGATGACTTGAACACCGCAAGTCAAAGGAACATCACACTTAAGCTGCAGTAAGAACTTCACCGACATATCTATATTTAGACTACCATATGAAGTTTTACAGCCAGTCACTCCAATGAACTAGTTCCCTCAACTAGCATTCATGTTTATCTCCGGACATCCCAATGTCACCAGCCAGTGAGAATCAACTGATTAGAGAATAACCTATGCTAGTCTCAACAGAATTGATAGTGTCCTGTATTTATCAATCCATCGACTAGGGACAATTTCAATTCTTCACAATTGCACATGTAGAGATAATCACTAGTTGTGAATTCATCACAAATTCTCTCATACTGTGAATTGTATTGCGGACATTCAGTAAATGAGTTTGAGATCTCAATCAAATACACAAACATGTGTACTCAAATAGTGAATCTTCATTTATTAAAATAAATGATTACAATCATAAGGCGATTGCCTTAGGACACTTCTCTCATATTACTAACACCCGTAAGGTGGACGATCCCTAATCCTTCGGCGGATGACTCCCCGGAGCACCTCTGGCTAGATCTCGTAGCTCCTTGTGGGTGGAGAAACCTCACCACAACTTCTGAACACTACCTGAGGACAAAAGGCTACTAACAAGCTTTGACCAAGCAAGTTTCGCCAAGAAAGAAAAGCCTGAAACGAGCTCCTTTAAATACAGCTCGAGTCTGAAATGGCCGCTACCAGTCGACTGCCCCTGGGGTAATCGACTGGTCCCACTCAGATTTGAACGTTACAAGCCCAACGTTTGAATCACCAGCCATCACCAGTCTGGTCCTTCCCTAAGCCTAGGGCTACCCTTCCCGAGTACACATCTCTCCGCACTCGAATCCTCCCGGCTTAGTTCCCGAGTACAAACACTCACACTCGGACCCTCACGACCTGGTTGACTCTTCAATCAGCATTCTCGATTTGTTACCTTTACGCCCTCTTCGTCTTCGGCTCCTGTCCCTTGGATGCGTATACAAGCCCTCGGCTTGCCTCCATGCCAACCTTCACACATGCCTCGAAGTCCGTGTCCCTCGGCTCATCGTCTCTGCTCCAATAGCCTCGATCTGTCGCTTTCAAACCCTCTTCGACTTTGGCCCTCGTCCCTCAGATACGTACATAAACTCGCGGCTCGCCTCCATGTTATCCTTCACGTACGCCTCGAAGTCCGCTTCCCTCGACTCATCGTACCTACTTTGTCCATGGTCCCTCGGATGCGCACGCAAGCCAACAGCTTGCCTCCATGCCACCCTTCACCTGAAGACATCCAACCAAGTCTATGTGTACCTGCAAACCTGCACACTCACATACACATATTAGACCAACAACAACCCCTAACTTAACCATATTGACATACACATCAAAACTCATGATCCTCCAGATCATACTTGGGTCGATTGCCCCAACAGTTTCGCCTTGGTGACTTATCGTCCGCGTCGATTCCTTCCGGAACAAGTTTGGCATCGTTTGTGGGGAACTAAATCAAAGCACCATAAGAAACACCGTAATGGCAGAACTAGAAGGACAACCCATCGTCTTGACCAATGAGGAGTTTGATCGCTTGGTCGCCAACGCTGTCAAGGGCACGCTCAAACAATACCAAATTGAGCAAGCCGCATCACGTCGAGTAGCCTCGGGACAAGGGGAAATTCCCAGAATCTCCACCTCGCACAACCACAACAGAAGATCAATCTCGCCACCGGTGGGACAGACGGTGATATATAACTCCAGCGCACCAGTGAGAGTCCCTGGGAGATTTGGAGAAGGCTAACTCAGTCGCTTCCAGCGTCCTAAGGCAAGAGGAAGGACTAGGGAAGATAGAGGGACCCAAGAACTTCCAGAAGGCACCCTCCACCCCTTTCTCGCTTGACATCGTAGAGGATCCCATGCTGAAGCAGTTCTATAGTCCTAGAACCGTTGACTACAATGGGAAGATGGATCCAGAGGATCATATTTGCAAATTCGAGAATGCGACACTCTTGCACCAGTACACAAACGGTGCAAAGTGTCGGGTGCTCTTGAACACTCTATTAGGGGCTGCCTAAAGATGGTTCCAGAGACTGCTCCAGGGTTCTATTAACTCCTTCTTGGAGTTCAGAACTTCTTTCCTGCATCATTTTGCTAGCAGCCGTCGATATCAGAAGATGACGTTAAATCTATTCGCCCTTAAACAGAAGACGAAGGAACCGCTGAAGGATTATATCGAGCGGTTCAACCGGGTGGCGCAAGATGTGCCACCCGCAACATCGGAGATCCTTGCTAGCGCATTCACTCAGGGACTCTCCAAAGGTGACTTCTTCCGGTCATTGATGAAGAAACCGCCAACCAATTTCGACGATTTGCTAGGGTGCTCCGTTAAGCACGTCAATGTCGAAGAAGTGCAACATGCTTGCCACAAAGAACCAGTCGGAGCCCCTGTGCAAACAACGGTATGGTCTGAAACGAGGGAACCCCTAGCACCGGCCCCGGGGAAGGATCGTCAGTCCGGGAAGGACCACTAGGTTGGTAAGATAAGGCTAGTGGAGACGGTCGACACCCAGGAACGAGAGCCACTAAAGAAGTACTGCGACTTTCATTGCAATACGACACACTCTACTGAGGAGTGTCATGCCTTGAAGAAAAGGTTGTCTAAGGAAACAGATACCAAACCTCGGAAGCGATGGAAGAAAGTCGGGTACAGTTCGAGATCCCCTTGATGGAGCTTTTCTCCTCGCAAACGACAGTCGGGAGATTGCACCCCGTTGGTCTCCTTCACCCAAATGAGACCCCAAGAAAGGCAAGGCCCCTGTGCATGGTCCTCCTTCCGGCCATGTGGGGGTGATCTCTGGAGGCCCTACCGGAGGAGACTCCCATTGGGTAAGGAAAGCCCACACTCTCGGCTGGAGAACTACGCCATCGGGATAAGCAGTAGCCAGCGTCAGGACCCTACCATCTCCTTCGGCCCTGGAGACCTGGAGGATGTGGAAGCCCCCCATGAATATGTCCTGGTAATTCTTGCACACATAGCAAATTATGAAGTTAAGTGTATCTTCATGGATACAGGTAGTTCTGTGAACATCATGTATAATGTGGCCCTGGATCAGATCTAGATCGATGAGGACGAGTTGTATCTCGTCTCCACTCCACTCTTTGGCTTCACCGGATACCGAGTGCAGCCAATAGGGAAAATCTCCCTATCCCTGTCATCGGGAGACGACACGCTGGAGAGGACGAGGAGAACTCCCTTCCTGGTCGTGGATGCTGTTAGTGGGAGCCCTAGAGCCAATTATGTGATGATTGACTAGGGATATTTGGTATCATATTCTATCATTAGTAAATGCATGTTTGGTTATTATACTTACTTTGTATTTGTGTCAAATAACTAAGTATAATAATGTCCTTGTGTAGTATGTTCTTATCTACATCATATCGATTGGTTGAATTGATAGTGAGATGATATAGAGAACACTACACTAAACTATTCCTAGTCGAGCATTAATATTCATGGACAATATTAATGCATGGAGACTAGCATGTAGGTCAACTGATGACTTGAGCTCACAAGTCATGGATATGTGATATCAAGTTGACACATGGGTATACATTGGAGAATGTATACTGAATTGACCCGTCATGAGAAAGTTTCATAGATTGTCATAAACTTTCTCATGTGACTATTTGTATGAATAGTCCTTAGACCTGAAGTCACTACGGTTCCCTACATAAGGAGTTATGTACTTTGGTATCGTCAAATGTCACCCGTAACAGGGTGGACTATAAAGGCGATCACTGGGTATGTAATGAATTATGCGGAGGGATGTGAGTGATGTAGATGAGATCTATCCCTCCCATATGACGGGAGTGATATCTGTGGGCCCCTTGATCGAGTAGGACTACTGAAACGCATGGTCATGCTTGAATGAGTCAATATAAGATATTGAGCTCATTTGTTTGAGTGAGTCTACTCGGGGATCAAGAAACACAAGATTGACTGAGGATGACACGGTCTATGCCTCATTGGTCAATCTAGATATCAAGGATAGAAGGACAAGGTCATACATTATCATAATCACGGAGGTTTAGTCGGATCTCGACTTTTCTTGTTACTTGGGTAGCAATGATGCATTGCTAGATGCCGCTCATTGCTTATGTGTCTAAAGTGTTTAGGCGCATTGCCAACGTCACGAGAACCTATTGGGTCACACACAAAGGACACAATGCTTCGGGAAATCTGAGTGGGAGCCCGAGTTGGGAACTCGGGAGTCCGAGCCCGAGTTGGGAACTCGGGAGTCCGAGCCCGAGTTGGGAACTCGGGAGTCCGAGCCCGAGTTGGGAACTCGGGAAGCCCGAGCCCGAGTTGGGAACTCGGGAAGTCCGAGCCCGAGTTGGGAACTCGGGAAGCCCGAGCCCGAGTTGGGAACTCGGGAAGCCCAAGTTGGGAACTCGGGAAGGTAGATCGGGAGATCCACTCGGCAGACTGGGTCGGCACTCGGCAGACTGGGTCGGAGCTCGACAGACTGGGTCGGAGCTCGGCAGACTGGGTCGGGAGCTCGGCACTCGGCAGACTTGGTCGGGAGACCGGTCGGAAGCCCGAGAGGCCCGGTCGGGATTAAAGGGAGATTCATTAAAGTGTTTAATGAAGAGAAAAGAAAAGATTCTTTTCTTGCATGGGAAATGATAAAGAGCCACATGAAAAGATGTGCTCTTTATTGGGAAGCCAAAGAGACACAAACCTCTTCATATTCATGGGATGAATATAAAAGAGGGCCTTGTGACTTTGGATGAGGTCTTCTACTTCCACTCCTTCTTCCCTTTCTTCTTCCCTCCCTCATCTTCCTCTTCTGGCCGAAACCCTATTGTAGGGTTCTTGGTGTTCTGCGAGCTACCTCAAGTTGCTAGCACAACTAAAGTAACTCTCCCGAAGTTGAGAGATTGTGTCCGTGTGGATACGAGTAGAGGCACGGACATTTGAACGTGCAAGAGATCCGGCGCACCTTGGACGAGCGGGATAAGCAAAGGGCACGCTCCAAAGGTATACACTGTAGATAAATCTATTAGATAGATGAACATTGTACGAGTTTTCTTTCGCATGGATCGCTCGTGGGTTCTTGTTTCCGCTGTGTTTTTATGTTTTTGTGCCGGGAGAACCCAACAGATGCCCCATTACCCTTCAATACAATCCTGAGGCGCCCAACACTCAGCGTATTCTAGGCGATGGTCTCGATCTACCACCAGAAGATCAAGTTCCCGGTGGGCGATCAGGTAGTCGAGATCAAGGGAGATCAGTTAACATCCCAACGATGCTACAGTGGGGAGGTCGGATCTGAAGCCCACAAGAACCTAAAGGCTCATGAAGCTCTATAAATTGACCTCGCCAACCCCCGAGAGGAGGAGGGACCCAAAGAAGAACGGAGGGAGGTCAAAAGTGAAGAGGTCCAGATCCACCCTCAATAGACAGGGGAGTTACAAGGATTGCTGCCGACCTCGCACCGGCATTGAGAAGTCGTTTGATCGACTGCCTACAGAACCATCGAGTCGTGTTTGCGTGAGCTACCGAGGAGATCATAGGAGTCCCTCTAGCCTTGGCCATGCATCGCTTACATGTGACCCCTAGAGCTCGGCCGGTGAAACAAAGGCGAAGGCATTTTGCACCCGAGTTGGACAAGGTTATCAAAGAAGAAGTCAACAAGTTGCTGAGAGCAGGGCACATAAGAGAAGTTCAGTTCCCGGCTTGGTTAGCTAATGTAGTCCTTGTCCCTAAGCCAGGGGTAAATGGTGGGTCTATATTGATTTTAGAAATTTGAATAAAGTCTACCCTAAAGACTGCTACCTCTTGCCTCGGATAGACCGACTAGTGGATTCTACTTCCGATTGTGATTTTATTTCGATGTTGGATGTTTATCAAGGATACCATCAAGTTCCCCTCACTCCTGAAGACCAAGAGAAGGTTATCTTCGTGACGTTAGATGGGTCTTATTGTTATAACATCATGCCGTTTGGGTTGCGTAACGCTAGAGCGACCTATTAGCGGATGATGGGTAAGGTCTTCTGACATCAGATAGGGAGGAACATCGAGGTATATATGGACGACATCCTGGTCAAGACCGACAAGGGAAAGGACATGATAGTCGACTTAGAAGAGATGTTCACCACCCTGAGGGTCAACAAGCTGAAGCTGAACCCCGCTAAGTGTCTAATCCGGGTGAAGAGTGGCCACTTCTTAGGGTATATAGTGATGGAGAGGGGAATTGAGGCTAATTCAGAAAAGGTAAAGGCTATTTTGGATATGTCATCTCCCCACAACTTCAAGGAGGTACAACGGCTAAATGACAGAATTACAGCCCTGTCCAGGTTCATCTCCAAGTTTGCCGAAAGGACCCTGCCATTCTTTAAGATTCTGAGAAAGACAGTCAAGTTCGACTGGGATAACCAGTGTGAGAAAACATTTACAGATCTGAAGACTTATCTTGTCGAGCTCCCCATCCTTTACAAGCCAGTGGAAGGGGAGACATTGTTCGTCTACCTGTCCGCAGCTGAACAAACGGTGGGCTCTGCTCTCATCCGAGAAGAAGACACTGTGAAATCCATTATACTTCTTCAAACACCTCTTAAGGACGCAGAGACACGATATACTACGATGGAAAAGTTGGCCTATGCTCTAGTACTAATGGGCCGAAGGCTCCGGCCATACTTCTTAGCACATCCTATCGTGGTTCTCACTAACAGCCCGCTCGAACGAGTCCTCACCAATCCGGAAGCTTCAGGTCTGCTGATCAAATGGGCAACAGAGCTGAGCGAGTATGGGATCGAGTACCAGCCTCATACCACCATTAAGGCACAAGCTCTTTCGGATTTCATGCTCGAGGATGTTCCAGAGCCAGAAGCTGAAGGAGTTTAGAAGATCTATGTGGATAGGTCGTCCAATAGCAAGCATAGCAGAGTCGGAGTGTTGATTGTCCCCCCCTTTGGGAGATACGTTGCATTTATCTATCAGACTCCACTTCCGAGCCGCCAACAACGAAGCTGAGTACAAAGCAATTCTAGCAGGGTTACAAGTAGCCAAACACGTGGGAGCTGCTCGAGTTGTCCTACATTCAGACTCCCAGCTCATTGCCCAGCAGGCGCTCTTGTTCCTGTATCCGACCATTCGGAGTCTCCGTTGAGGACTCCAGGAGCTGAATGTTGTCAGATAGCTTCTTCTCTTGGGCTTGGAGTTGGTCCCGCTCTTGGGTTTGGGTGACCAAGTCGTCGGAAAGAGCCTTGTTCTTCTCCGACAACAAGCGCTCCCTTTGATGGTAGCCATGCAGGGTCTCCTCTGAGGCTAGTAGGGTATCCAGGCAGTGCTCCACCTTTACCCTTAGAGCCCTGCTGACCTCCAACTGCAGGGGGCCTTGCTCACGGGTGTGGTTGGCCTCTGCCTTTGACTCGGCCACTCACCGGTGCAGGGCCTCAATCTCCCTCCTGGAGTACAGTTGGCGGCCCACGACAACATAGTTGTGAGCAGCCTACAACAAAGAAATGCAGAAGTTAGAATATGTAAGCAAAAATGACAGGGATAGAATATGAATACCTATAGCAATGACTGGTGCAGCTTGGCCAGAGGCCCGACCAACTCGGCCAGGCTCCTCAGCGCATCACCCTCGGTCCCCGTAGGGGGCGTGTCATCAAAGGGGGGGATACGCTGGATGGCAGGCTCCTCGGAGAGCACGGTCGACGGGCCTGGGACGTCTCCTGGTTGGGAATGTCCTCCTCCGAGTCGGACGCTATCTCAGAGCTGCGGCTCTTGGAGGGGCGGCCTTTAGTTGCACAGGTTGTTGACCCTTGGCAGCCGCCTTCTTCGCCACTTGAACCTTCTGGCGTGAATGCGCGCTCGTCCGGTGGGGTTCGTGGTGCACCACCTCCTTGCCTTTCCTGGCATCTGAGGCAGTGGTAGAGGTGGCAGGGGCAGCTTGACGTGCTGGAGTGGAAGAAGGCACCTTCCTAACGTGCTTGGATAGGGGCATCAGGTCCTCCTTGACGATGGGCTAAAGCTCCGAAGGGGTGAGTTTCCTCAACCTCTTCAGAGGAGTCGGCTTCTTGGCGAGCCGCATCTGCCTCGCCTTGCCCGCTGCTTCAATCGCCACCAAGCCAACTTGAGGGGCAGGCACTGCCCCCTCACCTCCCGTCTCGAGCAGGGAGGCGGAGGAGTTTGTTGGTGCAGGGCACCATATCAAACCTTGTTTTGATATTGGCAAAGAGTTCAAAGTTAAGTATTATTGGTTATCTAACGTTGTTCACTAAGTGTGCAGAAACAAGTCCTAGCGAAGAGCTGCTAGGCACCTGGCAAAGGACTGCCAGGAAACAAAGTCCTAGCAAAGGGCTGCTAGGCACTTGGCGAAGGAATGCCAGGATACAAAGCCCTAGCGAAGGACTGCTAGGCAACTAGCGAAGGGCTGCTAGTCACCAAGTCCTAGCGAAGGACAGCTAGGCAACTAGTGAAGGGCTGCTAGTCACCAAGTCCTAGCGAAGGACTGCTAGGCAACTAGCAAAGGGTCGCTAGTCATCAAAGACCTGGCGAAGGGCTGTTGGGCACCAGGTGAAGGACTGCTTGGTACTGAAGACCTGGCGAAGGACAGCTGGGCACCTGGCGAAGGACTGCTGGGCAAAAGTCCAACCAGAGGAGCGGTTGGCATCAGGTACATTCTCCCGAGAGGAGTAGGTGAGGACGTGTTCCCCGTCGAGGGAACAGTAGGCGTCGGTTCGACCTAGGGTTCCATTTTGGAGACCCAAAGTCAGAACCAAGACAGCTAAGGCTGTATAAACTAACATCTTATTGCTTTATGGTGTTTTGGACTAACCCTGGATACAGGACCGAAGGAACGAGTGTCTGCAGCTCAGAGAACCTCAAAGGAATGAGGCAACAGCTGACCAGGGCGCCCGGAGTGTCCCGGGCGCCCCCAAGGTGAACACAAAACACATAATGCAAAAGAAGTCTTCGACAGTTCATGTTCGGGGCGCCCCCGTGCTTCCGGGCGCCCCCGCTGCTCCCGGGCACCCCGGATGGTCCGGACGCCCCCAGCGCAAGCAATCGAAGCAAAGCTCCAGCAAAGCCAAGAGGATAGAAGTCTGACCCGGTCAATCTGGGCGCCCCCAGCGTTCCGGGCGCCGGTCAAGATCGATCCCGAGTTTGAAGAGATCAGATGTTGACCGAGCGAAAGGTGGATCGACCGACACGTGGGGGGGCGCCCCCGACATCCCGGGCGCCCCGAGGGCCTATAAAAGGGCCCTCGAACCAAGGCTTCATTGCAACACTTCATTCAACGCTTCTACTCTCTTCTGCTCCCGCGCTCTGCTCCGGAAACCTCCCAACTCGAGTCGACGACGTCCCTCCGCTCCAAAAAGTCAATCTACATCGGACGTCGATAACGAAGAGCAATTTCCTTTTTGTGTTTACGATACTGCAAGTGTAATATTGATTTGTAAACCGTTTTGCGAAAATATAGAATTGCCCGCAGTAAACGGTCAACGACCGTGGGCCTTGGAGTAGGAGTCGACCTAGACTCCGAACCAAGTAAAAATATCTGTGTTCGCGTGTTTTTGTTTTTAATCTTCCGCTGTGCAATTTCTCTATCTCAAATCCAAACGCTTTCCGATATTCACCCCCCCCTCTATCGGCTCTCTCGATCCAACAGAGTCAACATCGAGCACGGCCGGGAGCGTTGCCGACCCTTGGTCCGAGAGCTACTCTATCTTCCCTTGGTCCAGTAGCTGCTCCGTGGCTTCCTGGTCCGCGAGCTGCTTTGCCACCCCCTCTGAGCCCTCGCAGGGTCGGCCATCGATGTGGGGGGAGCCGGAGCAGGAACCAAGGTCTGCTCATTGGCCTGCTCCCACTTTAGGAGTCGGCTCATCGCTCGGGACATCATGATGTCTTCTGCAAGATAAAAGCAAAGAGGCATCAGTTAGAATCAATAAAATATTTAAAAGAAATGAGAACATACGGAGGCTGGGACTAATGCTCATGACTTTAGGGCTGAGCTCGGCCCAGTACAAGAGTTCCTCGCACTACCCCAAACCGGGGCCATTAAACTCCATACCGGCCAGGATACCCCTAGCCCTTTGGTATCCCAGATCCTGTTGGAAGTCGCCGAGGTCCGGGATGGTCGGTAGGCTCTCCCTCCAACGGATGGGGCTGAAAGGACGTTGGGAAAGTCTAATGAAAAAGAAATGTTCCTTCCATCCCTTGTGGGAGGAATGAAAACCCCCTAAAAATTTATGGCTGGGCGAGCCGTGAAGCTAAAAGCCCCCCTAGACGCTAAGGCATGGATAAAGAAAAAGTGGAAGAACCGTGGAGTCAAGGGGATATCAAAAAGTTTGAAGAGGATAAATGCCCCGCCCATCTGGGCAAAGGCGTTGGGAGCTATCTGGTGAAGGGGAATGTCAAAATATGAGGATATACTCATGAAGAAAGGTGGAATAGGGAAGCAAAGTCCTAGTTCTACTTGCCCTAGGAAGAAAGTAAAAAACCCTAGAGGAGGTTCTACTGGCGATTGACCTATCCTAGGGACTTCTACCTCCAAGTCTGCCGGGATACCGTACGTCTCACAAGTGACTCGGAGGGTTTCTGACCTAACCCTAGATGAGATGGTCTCATACCATTCTGGGTGGTAGGTTTGTTCTCCCGCGTGACTTTCTTCCTCACCTCTGGTCTTCTTCTTCCCTACTTGACTCATGACGATGAACGAAGGAAGGAGAAGAAAGAAAATAACTTACACTTGAGGAAGAAGTTGTAGCGAGATGAAGAGATGGCGATTAAACTCTGATAGCAAACAAAGCAAGAAGATGGATGGCCGCTTCTGTATCCGCTTTTATAGAGGGAAGGTCACCCTCGTGTGAGCAATGGGAGCACGACACGTGGACGGTGGTGACCGCTTATTTGAGACGTCACCCCTCTTTAAGGTCGTCGTTTCGTATGACCCTGCGGCGCGTATCAGTGGGAGATCGCGCAGAAAAAGGCGAAACACGTGGTGAGACTGCATTCGCTGAGTCGTTTTGTCGCCATTAAGAGACCCCATGCATTTTTAATGGGTCATGGACAACCATCATTGCTCTGCCTCGAAACTCGTAAAGATTTTTGGACTAATCCAAGAAATCGCCTTGGACCAAGGAACGAATGTTTCGATTCCTTGTACCCGGTAAGCCGCCAAGAGATAATGGATATATGGAACCACGGATGCGTAGCTTCCCTTCGTTGGGTCATTAGTTTAATCAGTCAGCCACACTTCCTTCGATTAGACTTGAAGGGAGGGATTTATGGTCGGGTTGAGCCTGTCAAGGTTGACATGGATCACAGGGAAGCTACGTGTCAGGCTCCACAGAACCCAACCGTTAAGGTCGGACTCTTGGGATCACCTCGAGAGGACAGACTTCCGAAATCACCTCTGGAGTGTTGAGGGAATCGGCCCAAGAATGATTGGGAAGATCATGGTTTTGATGTATGTGTCAATATGTTTAAGGTTAGGGTGTTGGTTGTATTTGATATGTGTGATTAAGTTTGCAGGACTTGGAGAATCACACATGGAGAACACATCCGAGGGACGAGAGCCGAGGAAGGAGAGCTCCAAGGGCAAGCCAGGAAGTGGACTTCAAGGGCACACATGAAGGGTGGCATGGAGGCAAGCCTAAGAAGGCTTGTGTGCGCATCCGAGGGACGATAGCCAGAGGAAGATGACTTCAAGGGGCGAGCCAAGGGAGCATACCTGAAGGCATACGTGAAGGAGAGTGTTTTGAGTGATTGTAAGTGAGTTGAGAGGCTGGGCAGTCGACTGGCCAGAGGGCAGTCGACTGTCAAAACTCACAGAAGGTTTTCAGCCTTCTACCAGTCGACTGCCCCAGGGGCAGTAGACTGGTAACCCAGAAAAACTAGCCGTTGGTTAGCATTTAAAACTAGACTAGTCGACTGCCCTCGGGGCAGTCGACTGGTGCGGGTCTGGACAGTTTGTTAAGCTGTCTTGTTCTCTTATTTTTAGGAGACTTCTTGGCATGAGTTGGGTACTGTTCTTCACGGTACCGAAGTGCTGCTAGTGCTCCATCTGATCGACTCTTCCTCTAGTCTTCATCGTGATCTTGTAAAGAGGAGGAAGACAACGTGTGTAAAGGTTTCTCCACCTTTGAAGGAGGATTTCATAGTGGAGAGTGTGCAACCGTGTGGATCGTTGGATTAGTCACCCGTTGGGTGGATACCAAATAAAATACTGTGAGTTAGCATTGAATCTTATATTTTTCATTATAGTTGTATTGTCCTAACCCTATTGTAGAGAAAAGTCGAGCCATCGATCCTTACAAGTGGTATCAGAGCGCAAGGACGCCTTCAACGGACTAACCGCCAAGAAGAGCAATCATTGAAATGGCCGGCTCGCACATTCAACCATCGAAATTCGAGGGAGAATTTTCATGGTGGAAGAAGAGAATGGAGGTATTTTTCAACACCGACTTTGATATTATGCTAATCATGGAGAATGGTTTTGAGATACCTAGGGATCAAGAGAACAAGGTTCTTGAGAAAGTACGGTGGAGCAAAAAGCAAAAGGATGATCACTTGGCAAACTCAAAGGCCTTGCATCATCTACTTAGTGTGCTTCCCCAACAAGAAGTGACAAGGATTGGAAACTACTCTAGTGCCAAGGACTTATGGGACAAGTTGGTGGAACTTCATGAAGGCACCTCGGAGGCGAAAATGGCGAAAAGAGATCTCCTTCTGTACCAACTCAATAATATCAAGCTTGATAAAGGGGAGAAGGTAACGAGTTTACATGCTAGATTTAAAGAAATTCTTATTGGGCTAACAAGTGTAGGAGAACAATTACCCAACCGAGACATCTTGATGAAAGCAATCAATGCCTTCCCAAGAACATCAACATGGAGTTCAATGGTGGATTCATACTACATCTCAAAGGATCTAGAGAAGACATCTCTAGAAGATTTTTTCTCAACCATGGAGCTTCATGAGACTCGAGTTGGGGGAACGATCGAAGAATCATACTACAAGCCAAAGAGTATAGCCCTTGTGGCAAACAAGGGAAAGGGTAAGAAGAAGGAGGTTTCATCATCCGATTCGGAGGAATCGAGTGCTTCCATGGGTAGTGATGCGGAAGCCTATATGGTAAGAAAGGTAAGAAAAGCATTTAAATAATTTTCTACTAATAAGTCTCATGGTAGGAAAGAATCAAGGAGCAAACATAAATCAAGAAAGATAATTTGCTACAACTGCCAAGGAGAAGGACACATGAGAGATGAGTGCCCTCTTTTGAAAAAGAAGGAAGAAAAGAAGAAAGAGGGAAAGAAGAAATCAAAAGAGAAGGAGAAGAAGGTACAAAACTTGAAGGCCACATGGGACGATCCATCTTCATCAGAGGAGGAGCATTTTGTTTCCCATTTTGCACTAATGGGAATTGATGATCTCGCATCCACGACATCCGAATTTGAAGAAGAGAGAAGTTCGAGTGAAGATGAGGGGAGCTCTACTGAAGGGGGAGGCTCTACCTCGGAATCGGACTTCTCGATAAGTGAGGTACATAACTTACCTATTTCTATTCTTGCTAAAATTATCTCTAGCACTAGTGATGACTTAGTTGATGCTAAAAAGAAGATTAAGTGCCTAAAAAAGGAGAATTGCATGCTAAAGGAGAAATTAGCATTAATGGAAATTAAGGACAATGAACATGTCTCTTCTTCTAACTCAAATGACTCAATGTTAGAAGAAGAAAATAAAGATTTAAGGGAAAAGGTAGATAGTCTTACCCAAGCACTTAGGAAGTTTGAAGTTGGCTCAAAAACATTAGATATGATCATTGGGAGCCAAAGAGCAAGCTTTAGGAAAGAAGGATTAGGGTTTGGAAAGTCTAGCAATGGAAGAACCTATCATTGCTTAATTGCTAGAGGACAATTAAAGACTAAAACCCTTAGCAAGAAATGGATCCCTAAGGAGTACTTGGTTAACCCAATTAGGAAACATTACTATTGGGTACCAAAGTCAATCCTCAAGGGTTAGAGGATTTGATATAAGTCAACCATGGTATAAGAATTTCAAATTTTTGAAATTTGGTTGACTTGAGACATTGAGGGGGAGTTTGTAGCCCATAGTAGAAATTCATGGTGAATTGGGCAAAATAAGGATTACCTTGAAAACATCTCATTACTTAGTCGATGATTGTATTCTTACATATAGGATGTTAGGATGATACATTGGTTCACTTGTGCTTATGGCATAGTGTTGAATCATTAAATGTATCGAAATCATTGAAAATAGACTAACCATGAGGAAAGCAAGTGTTTAATTAATGGACATGTTGCCCAGAGATCATGGTTGGATATTTTAAACATTTGAAAACCATTTCATGTTTTATTTATGTTGGCATGACTTTGAAACATGTATAAGTTCACAATTGGATTAGAAATTTGATACAAAATTAGTGTTTTCATGGATTTTGAGACTTTGGTCAAAAGTCAAGCATGTTTGAAACTTGTCATGATTTGATATTTTTCCTTGATAGAGTATGTTATATCAAACATGCCTGCAAATTTTTATAATTTTTGGAATTTTCTGGAATTTTTTGAGGGTTTCTGAAATTCGGCTCAGAGGCTGAAAAGTCTGATTGAAAGAGTATCAGTCGACTGCCCCTTTGGGCAGTTGACTGGCACGACAAATTTCAGTTTCTGAAACTTTTTTAGAAATAAGTTATTCCCTCAGTTGATGTCATAGGTTAGTATTGCTGTAGGAAATCGTTTTTGATGGTGTCAAAGTGGGAGAATGGGTAGTTTAAGTTAGATTTTCAACTTGATTTGGGTGATTTAAGTTAAATTCTTGACTTAATATTGGCTTATGATGAAAATTTGAAAATAGCATAGATTAAGGGGGAGGTTACCTCTTAAGGTTACATTTTCAATTTGCTACTGTTATTTATTGTTATTGTTGATTGGTAAATTTTATCCCTAACTTAAACATGTTGTCACACATCAAAAAGGGGAAGATTGTTGAGACAATCAGCCCAAGAATGATCGGGAAGATCATGGTTTTGATGTGTGTGTCAATATGTTTAAGGTTAGGGTGTTGGTTGTATTTGATATGTGTAATTAAGTTTGCAGGACTTGGAGAATCACACATGGAGAACACATCCGAGGGGCGAGAGCCGAGGAAGGAGAGCTCCAAGGGCAAGCCGGGAAGTGGACTTCAAGGGCACACGTGAAGGGTGGCATGGAGGCAAGCCTAAGAAGGCTTGTGTGCGCATCCGAGGGACGATAGCCAGAGGAAGATGACTTCAAGGGGTGAGCCAAGGGAGCATACCTGAAGGCATACGTGAAGGAGAGTGTTTTGAGTGATTGTAAGTGAGTTGAGAGGCTGGGCAGTCGACTGGCCAGAGGGCAGTCGACTGCCAAAACTCACAGAAGGTTTTCAACCTTCTACCAGTCGACTGCCCCAGGGGCAGTAGACTGGTAACCCAGAAAAACTAGCCGTTGGCTAGCATTTAAAGCTAGACCAGTCGACTGCCCTCGGGGCAGTCGACTGGTGCGGGTCTGGACAGGGAGTACATACGTCTGAGACTCTTCCGGGCTGAAGACCCCCCGAGACCACCTCGGGAAGACGGACTCCCGAGATCACCTCGGGGGACATATGCCTGAGGTTATCTCGGGTAAAAGGCCCCCGAGATCAACTCAGGAGAGTGAAGCCCGATGATCATCCTAAGATAGTCCGACCTCAAGTAACCGTCCCCTTTTTTCCGGAACAGGATCATCGGATAATTATTACTGATAATTATTATCCACAATATGTGGTAATTAATGTCTTAATTATCACAACGTCCGTTATTTAGTTTTTATCCAGTAACCGATGATTCAAGGACTTGGAGGAAAACGTGGGGACATATGTGACCACCGCCTCATGTATAAATAGTGCTTTGACACCCAGGTAAAGGGGACTTCTGTTCTTTTCGAGACTTGACACGTTTCCATTGATTTCCTCACCCTCCTCTCAATTCGCCTTTCTGATTTGAGCGTCGGAGTGGGCTCTGTCGGGAAACCTTCCAGTGTGTTCCCATTAACGCTCGTGTTACTCTTGCAGAGCGTAGTCGCCTTCTTCCTCCTCGCCATCCACATGGGGTTCGCCTTGGTGAGTCGCCGTCCGCGTCGATTCCTTCCCGAACAACTTATATAAAATTTATCATTTTAATTTGATATATTTTTTAAAATTTATGTAGAATGATCAATTAATACATTTGAATTTGACGTTAACTTTAATTTTGATTGGTTTTCACGTAGGTTTGGTGAATTCTCTGTCTTTATTTATTTATTTATTTTGAAACAGATAACATCAGAGACATGAAAAATATTGGAGTGGCCACATCGACCCTGCAAGAATGGCTCCTGCTTTGATGCCCATTTCTTAAGATGGAGCTGTGATATTGTGTTGAACAATATTCTAAATAAGGACACCGTACCTAGAAAATCATGTGATATTAAAATGTTTTTTTATAATAATGTATTGGATTATTTTGTTCGAGACAAGTCAACGTAATGCCATTTTTATCGAAAACAAATCTTTTTAGAAACTTTACTGGCGGTCCGGCCGGCCGACGACCGGGCCAACTTCGAGAAGGAATATGCTGCTAAGTTGATGCTGTCTATCCAATCTACAATCTCCACATGGCAGATGGCACGGCCGGCATTCGCCTGCTTACGTTTGCCGCTTAATTTAAATAGAAAGGCAAGAGAAAACAGTCGCGATAATTATGATTTTAGGTATTTCATAACTGTCAAACTGGCACTACTATTAAAGCAGTACCACCACTTCGGGTAGGCGTCGGATGATCCGCCGCCGGTGAAATGATGGCCCCGACCCCAGCAGCCGTTCTGCGCCACACCACAGCCTTCCTCGACGAAGCCCTCTCCAACGCTGACCTCCGCCATCGCATCCTCTCCTCAGCGCGCTGGACAATCCCCTCCGCCTCACCCGCCTCCGTCCGCGCCCTCTCCCTCCTCTCCGACGCTCTCGACTCCTCCTCTCCTGCCGCCTCCTCCGCCGCGGAGAAGATCCTACTCTCCGTTTCCGGAAGAAACCCGCTCTCCGCAGTCCTCCTCGCCCTCGCGCACGCCCTCCGTGGCCGAGCCGCCGCGGCCGCCCTCGCACTCCTCGATCTCTTCTCCCTCGATCCATCCCTCGCTCGCCACGACGTCGCACCGTCGGTCTTTGAGGCGCTCTTCCTCCCGCACCTCCTTCCGGCTCTCCGCTGGTTCTCGGACCAGCGGTCGCGCATCCTCTCTCCTGCCTCCCTCCGGCGGGGAAGCCCGAAGGACGAAGAGGACGAGGAACGGTCGGTGGAGGCGGCGGCTGCGATGAGCCTGCTGTCGCGGATGAGTGGAGGGCAAGCGGGGAGGTTGAAGGAGTTAGAGAGGCGGTATGAGGACGTTATTGATGCCAATTGCAGGGTTTATGCAGAGTACCTGAAGGGGGTGGTTCAGATGGGTGGCGGAGGACGACGTCAGCCCTTGGTACCACCGCAGTTGGTTTTGACGAGTACTGATGATGAGGAAGCGGGATCTGATGGGACGGTGGACAAGGAGAAGGTAGAAACGAGCGAAGCCATCAGATTCAGGGACGGACGGTATAATGTACTTTGCCTGCCTTCATTCATTCCTAAAATCTTGACGTTAACTACCAATTCCTTTAATTGAAAGAGTATACGTGTGTATACATTCTTCTTCTTGTCCAATCTCCTGTGGCTTCTTTCTGCCACAGATAATAGTTGGTTCTTTTCTAGTTTCAGTTAATATAAGCTGTTCGTTTATGGATTCAGACATTTTATGTATCAGACTATTGGTTGTTGTCTTTTCTTGCTTCTGTGCTTAAATCTGAGTTAAGCTTCAATGATCTAACTTCTTTTATTGACTTTCTAGCCAATTTGGGCAGAGGCAGATCATTCTGTTGAATTCTTTAGCAGGCAAAATAGCCAAGTCCAAATGAACAATGCAAGAGTTCCACCTGCATATCCTCAAAGGGTGTCTCCAGAATTCTTTGCTGGACCACCATTTAGGGATTACAGAACTGCTGAAGTTAAGTGGGGCCCAGATAATGGACCGACTTATTTGTCTGAAGACAATTTGGAGTGCTCTTCTTCTGAGATTGATCCTGATGTAGAGGTCAAATTCTTTGATTCTGACGATGAAAACATTGTTCTTAGTCATTGACTGATCTACCTATGTGCCAAATTCTCCTGGTGTGAAATTTTGACATCGTTAATGCTGTTTGTCATTTAGGAAAGGAATACAAACAGAAAAATGTTGGAAACAAATAGCCAACAGCTTCAGAGGCTCGCACAGGGCTCTGCAGAACCAATATGGTAAGCTTTAAATTCTGAAAGCATGCGACCCACCTCCAGCTTTTTCATCTCATTCGAGTGAAAACAAGTGCATCTGGCCTGAGGCCGTGGCTTATATTCAAAATTGGAACACCTTTACCTATATTAATTGTTTATTTTCTCTATTTTATAATTGTACTTCACGGCCTTCTTCCTGTTTCATTATATAAAATTTTTCTAGAGCATTAACTTACTCTCATTGCACAACTGAGATCCTTATATCTGATGTCTCTTTGTTTTGCAGTAACTCGAGTATGCAAATGGCTGATTCTAGTAACACCCTTGCTGTAAGTAAGCAAACTCCTCCCAAGGAATTTGTCTGCGCAATAACAAGCAATCTGTTTGATGATCCTGTGACACTTGAGACTGGCCAGACCTACGAGCGCAGAGCTATCCAAGAATGGCTCGACCGTGGAAACTCAACATGCCCCATCACACGGCAAAAACTCCAGAGTACTCAATTGCCCAAAACCAACTATGTGCTAAAACGACTTATAGCTAGCTGGCTGGAAGAGAATCCATATTCTACTCCTAGTAGGTTCGAGGATTCTCCTGGTGAGAATTCTAGAGATTCGAGTATGTCACAAAGCCCATCTTCACCACCGAGTGCCATAACCCAACCTTCAAATATTGACGTCACTTCTACTGATATTCGTCTTGCAATATCATGCCTCTGTACATCTGAATTTCTTGATGAATCAGAAAAGGCTGTTCTCCAGATTGAAACGTTTTGGAGGAATGCTAGCTTAGAAACTGAGATAACAGCACTGCTCTCAAAACCGGCAGTTATAAATGGTTTCGTTGAAATCTTGTTCAATTCTGTTGACCTGAATGTACTGAAAGTGACAATTTTTCTGCTATCCGAGCTGGCTTCAAGAGATAAATTTGTTATTCAAACACTTAACAGGGTTGACTCTGATGTGAAATGCATGATTGCACTATTCAAGAAGGGTTTGATAGAGGCAATAGTTTTGATATTTCTGTTAAATCCTCTATCGGAAACCCTTATTGAGATGGATATTGCTAATGCTGTTCTAATGGCTATTGCAAAAAAAGATGATGAATTAATCAAGATGTGTATGAGACCCATGACCGCTTCAATTCTTATCTTATGGAAAATCTTACAAGAAGGTAATAGTGGTTTATCCAATATTGTTCACTCAATTATATCAGATAGAGTACTTGACAGAATATTGCTGAGCTTGGAAGCCGAGATGGTGGAGGAAAGGATTGCAGCAACTGGGATTGTGCTAAAATGCATCGGAGAGGATGGGCGTTCCAGGAAACTAATTGCTGAGAGAGTGCAATTGGCACCAGTTCTGGAAAGCTTTGCCATTGTGAATGATATGGACCGCTTTCAGATAATTTGCTTTCTTTTTGAGTTAGCTAAGCTCAGCAGGTTGGTTGTGAGCTCTCCTTGCCCCTTTTCTTCATAGAAACTATAACATTTCTATCTTGCAATCTATATAGTGTTGCATATTATTTATGGTTGAATGTCATGCCCATTGAGATGTATAGTGGTGGTGATTGTTACGCGGACTCAATTACTGATGCTAAATAGCTGAGGCAACATTTGATCTGTGTTCTGGGGCAGCTATAATAATAGAATATGTGAAACTTGATCATGCACTCAATCTAAGTTCAAGTTCAATTTGACCTTTAAACTGAATAAGTGTGATTTTCCTTTTTGATATTTTTCAGGAGATTGTCCAATGAGAAGCTTCTTCTAGCTATAAAAGGTGGAGGTGCTTTTAGTATGATGCATTCACTCCTCATCTACCTTCAAACTACGTCAATGGAACAATCCCCTGTTGTCGCTGGTCTTCTTCTCCAGCTGGATCTTCTGGTATCCTTCTTGATCGAACTTGACATTTAGATTGTTAAATTGAAGACAAGTAAGAAATATGTATTGTGCTGTGGCTTCTGTTATCTATTTACATGTTGATTTGAGAACCAAATCTCAGACATAAAAGCAGCATAGTGATCATAACCTGGTTCAGTATTATTACCTCTTTTTTTGCTTTGTTCTGGTCATTAGGTTGCTTGTTTTGACAGGTGGAGCCAAGAAAGATGAGTATATACCGTGAAGAAGCTGTAGATACACTTATCACATGCCTCAAAAATGCGGATTTTCCTAGCATTCAATTGAGAACTGCTGAGACAATCTTAGCACTCTTAGGAAGATTTTCATCCTCTGGAAGGCCTCTTGCTCGAGCTCTTCTTTTAAAGCATGCTGGAATAAGAAAAGGCTACCGAGCACTAATGGAAACTGAGCAGACTAGCCAAGCTCCTGAAGGATCTGAGCACAATCTGGTTGTAGCTATAGTCTTTTCACAAATTGTTATTGGCTTTTTTCTTTCTTCTTTTTTGCTTTCTGAATGAATGAGCAACTATGAGTAGTCAAATATAAGGTATATAATAGTGCATTAAACATATAAGTCCCACCAATCTTTTTCTTCTTTTTTGCTTTCTGCTCCACTGTTGTAAAATTATTTTTGTGCCCCTCATTGGCTTATTGTTTTCTGGTTCTGTTATGTAGGATGAGGAAAAGGCTGCTGAAGCTTGGGAAAGGAAAATGGCCTTTGCTTTAGTGAGTCATGAATTTGGGCTTCTCTTTGAAGCTTTATCTGATGGTTTGAAGAGCAGAAATCTTGAGCTGTCCTCTTCTTGTCTTGTCTTGGCAACCTGGCTCAGTTATATGCTCTCCCTACTCCCTGATACTGGGGTAAGAGGGGCTGCACGAGTCTGCTTGATGAAACAATTTATCACAATTTTGAAGTCCGCAAGGCATACTGATGAAAAAGCACTTTCAATGCTTGCCCTTAGAAGTTTCATGCATGATCAAGGTATTTTATATTTTACAGGGATTTGATATTTTCTTAACATTAATTTTGGTGCAGCAGTGGTGACAAAAGAACCACATTTTTTCTACTATATAACTCCTTTCTCAATATCTGATTCACCTAGCAAACATATACATGTGTGTGTGTGTGTGTGTATATGTATACATATATATGTTAGAGTATGCTACTTTCCTAGTCATGAATAGCATTGTTATTGCTTTCAGAAGGCCTATTCAATCTCACTCTTTACATTAAAGACATATTGAAAACGTTAAGGGAGCTCAAAAAGTCATCTATATTGGCATATGAGATGCTAAAACTTTTATCAGATGGTCATGATTCAAGCATTGTAAGTACCTATTTGTGCCTTGAATTTTCTTCTATTGAATTCTTGCCTTTAAACTATCAAATTTATGCAGAAAGATATGTGGGTCTATAAGGAATTGATGCAAGTAGATTGCAGCGCAAATGGTGAAGTCATATCAGTAATATGCTTCAAGAATATGATATTCTCTGGCCACCTCGATGGAATGATAAAGGTCTTTACATATAACATCAATCTCCTAGTCTAGTGACTATGCTGTGTGTAAGATACTTGTGGAAGAAAAAATGTTTACACATCATTGATATAACATAGGTCTGGAAAGGTGATGAGAATCTTCTTAGTCTGTTACATGAAACACATGAACACTCTAAGGCAGTCACCAGTTTGGCCGTACTGAAGCCCGGTGACAAATTATACAGTGGGGCACTGGACAAAACTATAAGGGTATCTATTTTCTCTTTTAATGCACACAGAAATTGAGGAAACTAGATTTCTTTCTTGTTATTGTTATTTTATACAGGTGTGGGCTATTCTTGATGGAAAGATCCACTGCACAGAAGTTTTTGATATGAAAGATCCAGTGCGTAATCTTAGTGTTACAAATACCTTTGCTTGCTTCACTCCACAAAGTTCTGGTCTCAAGGTAATATTTATTGTTTGCCACTTCTAATGATCCATGATGTGTTTCTGTTAGTTTGCCAATCTTGTTGCCTTTGGTTGCCAATTATTGTCAATATAAACTCCTCGATTCCAAGAGTTGCATTGATTAATGTGTAAAGAGAAAGTAAATGTCTTCTACAAATATTTACATAACTTTAAAAAGTGCAAAATGAATTCAAATGATTGTTTTGTTAATCTCTTTTGGATGTTAGGTACTATCTTGGAATGGAGGCTCAAAGACTCTCAATTCTGGTAAGAATGTGAAGTCTTTGGCTCTTGTCCAGGGGAAACTGTACTGTGGTTGCAATGACAGCAGTATTCAGGTACATTTATGGAGCTAAATTTACTGCATTTTTTTGCCTATTTACAGATCTTCCATCTAATCCGGGATGTCTTTCTCTGTTATCATGACAACTTTTGACAGGCAATTATACATATCTATTTCTCCTAACTTGATCTCTAAAGTTCGGACTCCTAGTATTTGCTGCCCTGCTATTCAGTTGATTTTCTCAAAATGAATTTATAGTATTTTCACCTGATACTTCCTTGATGAAATGGTTTCGCTCTCCTTACCTGTAAATATTCCAATATCAAGCAAATTGTTTATACTATGACCCTTCAAAGCTTGGGAATGAAGTAAATTAATATTAATGTCATCTTATGCTGTTCTTTCTCCTTATCTGATTACGGAGAACTAGTCGCTTCATTATTTCGAAGCTGTTATAACCAATATCGTGGGGTATTTATTATTATGATCTACTAAGAAAACACTCTATTTACAGGAAATAGATTTGCCTACTGAAACGTCTGTTACAATTCACCCTGGTAAAAAGAAATTGTTGGGGAAGGAAACTCCAATTTATGCTGTGCAAGTACGCGATGGGTTACTTTTCTCGGCTGGTGTGTTTGCAGATGGCGTAGTAGTTAAGGTGAGGCAAAGAACCTTGTTTTCTTAAAACTGTTCTATATGCTCTTCAAGTTGACAACTTTATGGGATAATTTTAGTGTAGCATTTGATTCAAGCAAGAAAGTATTCAGTATAGTATGTGTCTATTATGCTCTGAACTGCAGCATTTAAGGAGTTATTGTCAGTGTCTATTATGCCCGGAGCACAACATATAAATAGGCATGTAGCTGGATGAGTACAAGTTTGAATCTGTTCTGAAGTCCATGGAGTTAGAAGTAACGATCTAAGGTGACTAGGGTCTTTCTTGGTCCCGTCTAAGGTGGGGAAGGACTTAGCTCTGCTTGGTTGGAGATGAGTGCAGGGGTACCAAGCTCCTTTGTCACTTCCACAGTTGAGTGCTGTGATGCTCTAAACTGGTAGTGATGGTAGTGAAAAAGGGGCTACATAGACTCCAAAAATATTGGATCAGGTAGCAGCAGACGAACCTCGAGTGACCAGCCCGGTCTCACGGAAGTTTCCACCGGTCATCAGGTAAATTGAGAAGCACTCGCGGTGGGCGGTCTAGAAGCCCAGCGCCCTAGGGTTTGCGCCCTATTTAGAGAAAAAATTTCTGCAAATACGCCGTAGCTGGGAATTGAATCACGGATGTTTGAGATAGCGACTAATCGCTCTACCACTGCATCATAGCCCTAGGGGCTAGATAGACTCCAACAAGCTTTCTCTCGATGTGTCCTTTTAATGACACGGAGAGCATCAATTACCAGCGGATTTATAAACTTGTGTTCGCACTATTCTCATTTAGGTTGTATTTATGTTGCCCATTTGTCCATCTAGAAGCCTTTCTATAGGACATTTGTTTGTTTCTATGAAATAGGAAACTTAACTTGCTTGAGCTGGCTTAGTTTTGCTTGTCTTTCACTTTTATCTTGCTACTAAAATCAGCACGGTGTTGTAGATATGGAGTACTTCAGATTACAGCCTCGTCGGATCTATACAATCTTCCATAGAGGTAAGGGCAATGGCTATCAGCAAAGAATTGATATATCTGGGTTCCAAAACTGGAACTTTAGAGATTTGGTCCAAAGAGAAGCACACCGCTGTGGGTGCTCTTCAGACAGGCACAAATTGCAGGGTTCAATGCATCGACGTTGATGAGGAAGGAGAAATGCTGGTGATAGGAACATCGGATGGACGGCTTCAGGTAACTATTGCTCACTCTCTTTAGCAGGGGAATCAACACCATAGTGTGAGAAGCATGCAATGACTGATACCAAATCATAAAAATTGCAGGTCTGGGGCTTGACTTGAAGAAATATATATATATATATATATATATATATATATATATATATAATCGAGCATACACATTGAGAACGAGTAAAACAGGATATTTACCGTGGAATAAACTGTAACTTAAGTTTCTTGTAAAAAAAAAAAAGAGAATATTTATTATTCCTTCTTTTGTCTACCAATTGAGCAAGTGTATAATTCCCCATTCATAAGATTTCATCAACATCTCCTAATTTGATGCTAAAGCTACACGGTCTCATGATTGCGAAATTCAATGGCATAGTTTGACTCTAAACGTAGTTTTTAAAATGCCCCTAAAACTTCTATTCTATTCTATTATCAAAATATTCGTATTTAAAACATCTGCTTTACCTTTTTCTAAATTACCACCTATTAAAAAACTACGAGGTATTTTGAAAAACGCCATCATTAACTGCTGGGGAGATTTTGAAAATTATCCATCTTAATCTCATTGGATATTTGCATTCCAACCTCAAGTACGTGATTTGCCAGTCGGACGTCTTATGCAAGGAGTAGATGATGGAGGGGAAGAGAATGGAAAGGGAAAGAATTTTGTTTTTACGTATTTGTTTATCTTAATTGGGGAAGATAGATATATGCGTCTTAATTTTATTAATGAAAAATGATACATGGATATTTTTTTTTGATATATGGTGTAATTTAATGAGTTAAAAAAGGTATGCGTTATTTTTTAAATATATGATATAATTTTGAACCACATGCATTATTTTTTTATCCATCCGTTATTTTCCGTCCGATTTTAAGATGATCGATTTTGGCTCCAAAACTATCCGGATGGATTACATTTATCTTTCTTCTATAAATTTTAATGAAATAAATAATAAAAAGATTTTCAAAAATTTTTCCTTAGTTTTACTTTTCGCTCTACCAAGTAAACAGAGTATTAGGGATGGATTGAAGACCATCTTGATACTTAGAGATTAAAATCTAGTAAAGTCAATGTTTATCTTAATCATAATAATTGAGCTAATAACTTTCATAATTTATTTTGCTATATTAATTCTAAGATAAATTAACTAAGATACTAGAACAAAATGAAACATCTTAAACCATAATGAGCGAGCGATACAAATAAGTAGCAAATTCTCCTCGCTCCTTCTTATGCTGCAATTGGCTTGCTTGCAGGTCGCGGGGCCCAAATGGCAAATCAAGTAGGTCATGAATTGACAACTGGGCCGTTTTATAGCTATATTTTCTAAAAATAACCAAAGGCGACCCAGCATCGATTGGGCTTTGATCCATTCCGATTAGACTTGCACTTACGGTGAGCAATTTTACATCTGTGCCGTTGAATAATGTAGGCCCCGCCTGCGATCGGGAGGATAAGCCGTTGGTTTTCGATTCCACGGCGGGCTTCTTTTGAAGGATTAGCCCGGTTCGTTCGGCCTTTTTCGGAACAGCGAACCAGGGAAGAAAGGGGCGAATCGGTGAGGGAACGTACTGCGCGTTCTGTTTGGGTTGCACAGGCCACCTTACTTCATCGTCGTCCTCCGGCGATCTACCGACCCGTCGATCTTCTCCTTTATCCCGCGGCGTCATCCGTCTGCGATCGATCGTTTGTTCCGACCATGCCGGACGTTCAAGCTCTCGTCAATGATTTCGTGCTCAAGCTCAAGAGACGGTAAGTTTTCCCCTCGTTTTCCTGTACGTCTATCGTCGTCTCGTGTAGGGTTCTTTTGATATCTGTTCCTTCTCTTAGAAAAATTGAGGGTTCTCAAGCTACTGCCAAGCATACGGCGGAGCTGCTGCGGCAGGTCGTCTCGCAGCAGCGAATAACGTACACGAATCAGGCCGCTTCTCTTATTGATGCTGTGAAGGCCGTTGGCGAGCAGTTGATCGAAGCAAACCCCGTCGGTAGGTTGTGTTATGATTTCCCCTTTGGCATACCTCGCATAGAGTTGGTTGGCTAACGAAAGAACAATATTTGCAAATGTTATATATGTCGAGTGTTTTTTTTTGGAACCGATATTCCATATTGGGAGGTTATTCAAAAGTTTGGGAGTCATCCTGCTTTATAAAATTTTGTTGACCTGTAACTATTATCACCTGGAACGTGTGATATCTGCTGGAAATCTGAATAAAATTCAAGTCTTTGGTCAATGGCATTGCATATATCTTCTAGTGCAAGGTTAATGCAATCTGATTGTAAATTGAATCCTTGGTATATTTACGGACTAAGACATTCATGTGGCCTTACTAGTTCATTGTGCCTAATTCATAATGATGCCAACGAACAATCAAAAACAAAGCTTTCAGATGGTTGCAATTGCATTAGGGAGATATTCCTTTGAAGTTCTTCAAATATTGTTTTTCATCTACAACTTAAATTCATCGTTACATTTTTTTTCTGTTCTATGAAGCTTGTGATATATTAACACTGTGAGACTTCTTCTACTGGATGACCCACAGTATTACATAATAGGATGTGGGAAATAAAGCTTCTCAAACATTCTGGATTTTTGTTTGTCTAATTACCTCGTGTGTTTGTGTATAAAATGATAACAAATGGTGAAAATTGGCTCAGAATGATATTTGTTAGTAATGTATTTGACTAAGGGGGTATACGTAAGCTGCTATACTTTTTCACATGTTAAGCAATAAAAAGGTGTAGTTCATAATAAGAAGCAATGTCTAGCACTTATTTTGGCTTGAGGATGTGTTGGTACCTTTTTCCAAAGGCATGTGACATTGTTTGCTGTGATATTTACTGGTATATTTCGAAAGATTTTCTAGCCACACTGTCCATAGGACCTTCCAACCATTGTGAAAATTCTTTACTAACGTTTCCTTTTATTTACTGGTTACAAAATCACCATTATATGTATTTGAAAATTTGTATCACCATTACTATAATGAATTTTAATGTCTCTATATTATCCTAAATAGGCGACTCTACTTGGTGGGATAAATGTTTGGTTGTTGTTTGTTGTTTGTTGTTGTTATATCATCCTAAAGTCTGTTAACAGACAATGCAATGTTCATATACTCAGTATCCCTTGTTTGATGTTAGAAGATATTTTTGCATGTTTTTATAATCATTTGTGATCTTTATCTTTGAAAGAAATGATGGTTCATAGTTGATGTGGTTGCACAGAGCTTGCTGTTGGCAACATTGTGAGGCGCGTTCTCCATATGATAAGAGAAGAAAACGTTTCTTCAGCAATGTCTGCGGTGGAAGAATTGGCCTTAGGTAGTGATGATGATGAGGCTGAACATGAAAATCACATGGGATTATCTGCTGCAGCTGTTGCTGCGGCTGCTAGAAGCACCCTTCGTGCTCCTTCTCTGCAAACCCTCCTTGAAGATATCCCTGATTCTGCCACAGCTCCTCATCCTCCTTCTTCAGGAGGAGATTCTGAAGGAAAAAGCAAATGTATTACTCTCATATTTTACCATTATCTTCTTCTAACAAACAATTTAGGTTATGCCATCCTTCCTGTGGCATCAGATGATATGATAAAGTAGATATCAAGTTATTTCACTAGATATGTAAGCATACAGTGCTGCATTTATTATGAAATCTTTTCTCACTATCAATACACTGATGTTATGAATACTATTTGATATGCTTTTCTTCTTCAGCAGCAGCAGAGAGTAGCTCGAGGAACAAAAAATTGAAGCATGATGTGATCGAGGCTATTAATGAACTGATCCAAGAGATAGATACCTGTCATGAATTAATTTCAGCACAAGCTGTGGAGCATATTCATCAAAAGTATTATCTTGTGACACAATCATTGAATTTTTGCTCTTAAATATTATTTTCATAGATATCACTAATTTATAAGATTCTCGCCCTAATTAGAAAACTAGCATGTGAATTGTCATTTATGATAAGACATAAATTCACTGACATCAAACAACCAAATAAAATAAATTACATGCTAACTAGCTATGGAACAGAGTTAATGGAAGAAAACCAACATATGTGAAAAGAGCACCAAGCTTGAGGACTACACAGTTAGCTTCATACTAGGTGGTTAAAATACAATGTGGTGATATGAAATAAAGTGTTAATTCCTACACTAGTGTCCACCTGGCAAAGGGTAAAAGAAAAAAGTAATAATTTAATGTATGGTTATTGAGTACACTTGTTTCTATTTATTTTCATGATGCTGGTTATCATGTATGTGCCTTCAATGTCTTTATACAAACTGTATGAAATAATTTAACGTTACAACAACAAGCCATTGCGTCACACTCACAGTTGGCTGCATGCCTTTTATAATCTGTAGGAGAATATTATCAAGTTTTCTGCATTGATGCAAATGTAGTTTAGAAAGATAACTTCATTTTGATGTAATCACTGTGAATTTTTACTCTTGTCAGTGAGGTAATACTAACTCTAGGGCGTTCAAGAACAGTCAAGGAATTTCTTTTTGCAGCTAATGAGAAAAAAAGGTCTTTTCGTGTATTTGTTGCTGAGGGTGCTCCAAGGTTAGCACACCTTGTTTGCTGCTATATGCTATGCTTTGAGACAATTTCTAGATAGTGTTCTACATTTGTGCTTTGGCTTTAGCTTTTATTTCTATGATTATATCTCAGGTATCAGGGTCATGTTCTTGCTAAAGAGTTGGTCGGAAAAGGATTGCAGACCACTGTTATAACTGATTCTGCTGTTTTTGCCATGATATCACGTGTAAACATGGTAATACATAGACGAAAACTGATGTTGGTGAAATGTTTTTCATCTATAACTCAAACGATACTATATAGGTGATAGTTGGAGCTCATGCAATAATGGCAAATGGTGGAGTTATTGCACCTGTCGGCATAAATATGGTTGCACTTGCTGCTCAAAGACACGCTGTCCCATTCGTTGTCCTTGCTGGTAGCCATAAGGTCATAATCATCTGGTTAACTTTTTGGTGCATTCTACCCCTGCAGACACTTAAACTTGGTGTCTTCTATTCTGAAGAAGTGATTCTCATGCTTTCTTTCTTTTTGTTTTAAGAAATGTGTGATGAACATATTTATGTTGACAAATGTAAGTACATGGGAATTGTACTAGAGAATGTCCATACGTATTACAATCTTTTTAATTCGAGCAGAATGTAGAGATGAAATTTGAGTTGGACAGAAAAAGGAAAGGAAACAACTTATTTCATTGTTTAATTTGGAGAAAAATGTGTACTGTCAAAGGAAGGGAGGAAGGTATTATTTAATCTCAAGCCAGTTTTTAAGTTCCATTCTATATGAGCTGAATTCAAAATAAATGAGATAAAGATTTATCATTTGGCATTTGCTAATCAATCAGTAATGGGCCACTTTGCGAACCAGATAGCAATCCCCTTGGATTTACCCACTAGTTTTTTTTTAAAATTTCCCTTTCTCATTCCATCAACTTTTTTGCATTTGCTAATCAATCAGTGGAATGGTTAGCAACATCTTCGGGCTTACCCACCATATCACCTTTGATTCCTTACCTGGTTCTTCACCATAATTTTGACCAAGGGAGTGAACTCTTCATGTAGTTCAAATTATTTGGGATCAACACCCTTAATTTATTTCTACCTGGATTTCCATGTATCAACAACGTTTCTAGGAGGACAATATGAAGTTTGAACTACCTGATATGACTTGCTGAAACTGCTCCTTGTGGGATCTATTTGTGCTGCAATTTATTGCTTGTTTGAGATATTATTATATCCTCCCCTTTATTCATCTTTGTCTTTTGCATATTTGCTGTGAACTCTGGATGAGTTACATTTTTTTTGTTGTTGTTTTGCTGTGGCAGTTGTGTCCACTGTATCCCCATAATCCAGAGCTTTTGTTGAATGATTTTAAATGCCCATCTGAATTGCTGGATTTTGGAGAGTTTTCAGACTGCATGGATTATGGTCAGTTAGGGGATTCTCCTCCTATTCGTGTTGAAAATCCTGCATTTGACTATGTCGCACCAAAGCTTGTCAGCCTTTTCATCACTGATATGTAAGCTCCTTGTATCCTTTTATCAAGCATTCTCCTGTTTACCAATTTGTTCTTTCTTTGATGCATCTTTATAGCTAAATAGCTTCTGACCAACTGTCGTATGTTTTAAATTGATGTTCCCTCTAATGATTTCATCAAATATGTTTTTCTGGATTATGGAAATCAAGTTTTCAGCAAGCAATGATGAGGCTAGGTAGGCATTACCATGTATTCTACTCAAGGAACTAATTTCAATTAACATTTAATTATCATTACCCTCTCCCAAGGCAAATGATTACCAAAATTTACTAGCCTTTTGCACGGCGATGTCAATTGTGATTATTAACTTCTATAGCATCTTGATTGTTTTTATCATCAGACAATCATCTTCATTCATTGATACATCAGTTAAAAATAAAATGATAAAAACACAAGCAGGAAGCAAAATTGATGGAACAGGGTAGTCAAAATTGTACACCATGTAAAAGAAATAAACCAACATTCAATCAACCTTCTGAGGGCATCTTAATCCGGATGCATACCCATCAATAAGGTTGCAAAAAATTGTCGACGAGCTATGTTGTATTTATTCCTTCCGTTGAAAAATGCTCACGTTAGGTGCTTGTGACTAACCCATGTTTTTGTTTTCATAGTGATGCTTACTGGTTCATTATGCTGACAACTCTTGTTGCTACAGGGGAGGACATAGTCCATCTTATGTGTACCGGCTAATTGCAGATTATTACTCGGCTGAGGATCTAGATGTGCGACGAAAATGAGCACCTTGAAATTATACGAGGAGGCAAGATTTTGTCTAAACCCTTACTTAAATATGGAACATTAGTTATCTGGTCAGAAAATTCCCATGCTAGACACCAGTCAGTTATAGTGTATTTTTGCTCTTCGTCATTCTATGAACAGCACAGGTGGTAAGAAGATGAAGGATTTATTCCAAGTTGAGGTGTAGATTTTTGTCTGGGAACTTACATTGTATCAGATTGTTTGAACGCCTTGCTCTTGTTTCTTGCTCTTTTTTCTTCATGTTTTCAAGAAACAATTACGTTCTTTTGATCAGTTTATCATTTGGAGAGCAGTAACTTTGTAGAGGAATATTGGCATGGACATTGGGACTAGAATATGAATCGTCAATCTAGCCGGCTCCCAAAACGAGATCGCGAGGGGAAGAGTCAAATGGTGTGGCAGTTGGAAGCACAAAAAGGAGATGTTCAATTAACAAGCCAAGGATCATGACCTTGTTTGACAGTAATCAATATTACAGTTCATACTGCAATTACTCAGCGTATTATATGCCAAGAGTTCTAAGATCAAAACTATAATAGCCATCAATATTAAGAATTTCATACTACAATCGGACATCATATTATATGCGAGGGTCTAAGAAGTTTTGAACGATACAGTTGATCCCTTTTTTGGAGCAGCAGCAAGTCGGGTGTACATTCTTGCCATTGAATCTCATGCAAAAAGAACAATCAAAATCGTCCACATTCGTCTAACTACCAAGGTGGAATGCAATTTTAATCTTTGTCTAAACATGCTAGACAAACATAACCATCAGGTGCGTTGGTGCCAATTTAGAAGAAGCAGAAGAAAGAAACAATCCATTATAATAAAATCACAACTCCACCCTCTACTGCACATACAAAAATTTTCTCTTATAAAAATTTAATTTTTATGTAATGATATAGAAGAAAATGATTGGAACCATGCTTGATCATCAGAAGAATGCTGAAAGTATATATGGAGTATCTAACATGCTTCATTAAGCACACTAAAGGACCACTAATTCTATGAGGCTTCCCCCTTAGCTAAAGATTTAATTTGAAAGTCTGTCACCTGTGTGATCGAATTGCATTGAAAAAGCTTTTGCAGAATCAAGGGATCACACAAGTGATAGATCTAAGACGCATGAGGCTCAGAATCACAGTAAAATAACAGACATCTGCATAATTTCAAGCATTGAGATTATTACACACTTAACACATGTTTCACACCCATCCAATAAGATAAAAAAAATCATGCTCACCTTGAAATGCACATTCGGGTGAAATATTTTTGTTAGGAATCGAACTTGTGGAGGTAACAATTGGTACTGTACTGCTCTGGAATAGCAATTGCAAGCTGAAACACGTACGGAGTTTCTGAAGGTCCCTCCCTGTACGTAGGATGATCTTGTCGACAAGTGAAGAAGGTCTTTGTTAGGATGACTCGGTCTGACCAAGATGACTTCGATCTGCAGTAGCGTAGGGGTCGGGGTCGGGCTTGAGTGCTAATAGGACACAAGTGGCTGGGTCGGACAAAAAACGAGAGCGCAAAGTGGAGCAGAGGTTCCAAATGGCAGCGACCCCCCCCCCCCCTTGGAGCCCAAAGGGGGGGGGGGGTATACAGGAGAGGGGGAGCCCTCTGACTTGTCAGAGCTGTCCTGTCTCATTAAAAATTGGTCAGTTGGCAGACTAAACTAATGACAGCCTTAGTTGCTCTGTGAGACTGCCACAGCCGCCTGACAATCTGTCCAAGTTGTCCCCTCTGACCGCAATTAATGTGTGGCGGCTCTGTCAGGTCATAATTATGTCAGAGGTCTTTTTCTCATAATGGAGAGATGGAGAGATTTGGGAAATCTCCACCGGTAGGGTAACCTATCACTTATTCGGGACAGTCGGCTTGGGTCTACCAACCCACGACCTGGGTCGGTTAGACAAGCTCGGCCTTTCGGCCACTCACGTTTTCAGGGCGGTCCTAAACTGCCCGACCCAGAGTGACAGACCCAGGGTGGCCGACCCAGAGTAACAGATCCAGGGTGGCCGACCCAGAGTGACAGACCCAGTTTGACCGACCCAGAGCGCCCGACCCAAGATGCCCGACCGGGAGGCTCATTACACATAAGGCCTTACCCCTGCTCAAGGAGATCTGGTCTCACCCCTCTATCCTTGCCCGACTGAATGTACCCGACTGCGAGTTCCCGACCGGGGATGTTCGCTCGGATGACATCGGCTGGGCCATAGCCCTACTTACCTCGACTTCTACTCCTCCTAACCAGAACCACGTCTGGCTCACCCGACCAAGGTTAACCCGATTGACTTTATTTGACCCAGGCCTGATCCGACCGGGCCCTTGACTCATTCTAAAAACTTACTCGCCCGGATCACAAGCCTCCCCTTCAAGTTTAGTCGAAGGAGGCGCCAAGTCCGACTGACTAGGCTACACGCCCGGTCGGATAACCCTACTTCGCACCCCTGACCCTCATTATGGCCTCAAGATCTTTATCCTTAAATGCCGAATCCCCTGTCGAGTCAGCCAACAATACATCTGTCATGCGTTTATCTACCCAGATCACAGGAAAAAGCGACAAATTTAGTGCTCAAAATCTAACAGTGAAGTACTGGATTTTCCATTGTATGCTTACCTTAATTAGAGCGGCCCACTTGTAAATGTTAGAATCATCACAGATCAATTGAATGTCTGGGTCAGCTGCTTTTTCTCTCTGTACCTCTTTGTACTCCTTGAAAAGGCTAGCTCTTGATACCTGTAGATTACCGAAAAAAAAGTAAAGTAAACAAAATTCAAATCTAGAGACTAGAGATCCATTAGATATGAATAAGAATCCTAAATTATGTATGGACTGAATTAGATTTATCAATGTGGAGATTTCATCACTCATAGCACAATCTTTAGTCATTTAGACGTACAAAGTTAGTAGTTTTTCAGTAAGCAAAAGTTGCATGCTATTTAAAGAGTTACAATAGAATTTAAATTCCATACAAATAAACCGACATTCTCCATAACATCCTGCATTCCAATAACTCAACTGCATTATACTCCTAAGAGCACAGGGAGCATATCAGATTCATTTCAGATAATTACTACACACGTAGATGATGCCATCCTCGATACTATTTGAACAATTCACCCCTTGGTATTGGATCTCTTTAGACAAAGGTGCAGTAATGAAAGATGCACTTATTTAACTATAATAGCCATCAAATGGACGTACGCTTTTAGAGAATGAAGATGAATGCAGTCATATAATTGTTTATTAATGGACAAACCGTCGACACCAGCAATTCAACCAATCGTGTAGGCATGATTCATCTGGCTAGTTAATAATGACTTTCATTTACCTACCACCACTTCAGTTAATAGTTTGAGGCATGTACACAATATCAGGCTACTAAGTTCCCCTTCTCTGAACTTACCTATTGAGTTACTACTATCTTTACATTGATAACATTGTGGCACTTCCTTCAGTTTTTTTAAACTTTTTTCTATAAAAGAAAAGAACATCATACTCAGAAGCCCTAAACCAGATGCAATTGCTTTTAGAAGGAAACAAGAAAGTAATTATCAAGTGCATTATCGACATGCGTACAAAAATTCAAGATCGCATGCCCCAAGCAAGATATTTGACACCACCAATAGCTCAGTTTCAACTCTATAAATGCTAGCAATGTTCACATACCATGAAATTGACATAGAGTGAATGAAAGAAGAAAAACATGCAAGAAAAGTATTCAGCATTGTTTAACTAATTTCCATCCTAATATCGCAGTATTGCTTCTAAATGGATGCTCACGAAGAAAAAAAAGAAATCTAGCAATCATTGATCATTTCAATCAATACTTGATCACCTCGATGCCCACCACCTAGACACTATGCATATTCCTAGGAGAATTCACTATCTCTATACCCACTTTCATGCCCTAATAATCTAAATTGCAGGCAAAATTTTCAGTGCTCCAAGAGAGAGAGAGAGAGAGAAGAAATTGTTTCTTCGTTCAACACATCACAATCAGATCCTAATTTGCAGGCAGGCAGAAAGTCGAGAAATTTTGGGAGAGAAAAAGGGGTCCATTGAAGAAATGGGCACGAAACTATCAGTGATCGGTGAATTCGATTGCTCAATCAATTAGTTTAAAGGAGTAATGCTGCTCGCGAATCAGAGTAATGCTGCTCGCGAATCGAAGAAAGTGGAAATTTTATCATAACTTCGAGTAGTAGAACCTCCAACCGGGGAAGGGCAGATCGAAAATGTTGCCGCAGCAGGGGAAAGAGAAACGAACTGGACGAGAAATACGCGTCCGCTACAGGGAAGAATAGTGTATCGTCGAATCTAATAACATCTCGTCCGTCAATTACCGGCGAGTTCGAGTTGCTTGATGTCGATGCTTCCCCTCCACAGCGGCGGAATCTCAACGATGGGGTTTGGTTCCACAAGGTACATTCTTTCTTGTTCTTCTTCTCTTTGTCTCCGCAGCTTAAACAACTTACTTATCGATCGATCTTGCACTCCAGGGAATGTGGCGACTGCATGCATATGTTTGTTGGATACTTGAGCAGATGCTGTATAGGAAAATTTGTCAAAGCTAACAATTTGCTTCATGTTTTATATGCCATTAGAGTTCTAACAATCTCCCATGGTCTCGACTCGAACCATGTTTATGGATTGGTTATTGTCAGATTTATTGCCCATTTCTCTTAATGTCCACCAATTCAAGATCTTACTGCCAAGCAACTAGATGAATTGATCATTGCAATGAAAGCTGTAGATATTTCATTAAAATCTCGTAGTTTAGATAACTTGGGGATCAAAGCATTGTTTTTGTTATGGTTCTATGACTAACTCTATATTAGAAATTAAAAGATGTTTTCCCTACTTTCTTTACTGAGAAAAATTCATCCTCGACACGCCTTGCAAAACAACACGACCTGATCTGAAATTCCATGTCATTGCTCGCCTGAACAGGTGGAAGATGATTAAAGAGTAACCTTCCTGCATTTCAACTTGGGCAGGGATCTCGATGCCTTTATGACAGTACCTGTGAGCAACCAGCTTGGCATCAAAGAAAGGCATTCGATATGCGCGGGGCTTGTAAGTTCTGTCAGACGGTTTTCTTGCCACTATGCATTTCAGGAAACCTTCCCTCTTTCCTTCAAACAATGAACTCCGACTGAAAGTTCTGTCAGTGAAGACTTTGATTCCCATTTTCGTAGTAAGAAAATAACTAGCAATTCATGGTGAATGGTTAGCTTGTTTAATTATTTTCTCTTTTTCCGTCAAGAGGTCTAGGGGTTAAATTCTGATAAAGTCATGTTTCTGCTCTCTTTTATACGTTAGTCACTGTTCGAGATAATAGTCTCCGTGATTTATCTCTTTCATATTAATCCTGGGACAGATTTATGAAACGCTAAGGCTGAGTGAATTGTCTTTTGATATTGTAATATGTTTTATTTAATCATATGAGTTGACATAGTTGATATTTATATATGAGTATTTATTATAATAAAATTTGGGATTAATTTCTAATGGATATTTCACTGAATATTTGATCTCTTATATAAAAGATCCGCATGCTGAGATAAAATTTCTTTATTATTTTTTAAATGTGTGAAAGGCTCATGGCACTTAAAATGGAGATTTATAACATGAAATTTATGTTCATTATAAATTTCATCCATATTATATAGGCGGGATTTATAATTTTTTTTATAAATTAGCTTTAAAATTTTGAAATTGATTTTTAATTTTTTTTAAAAAATATTTTATTTAATGTTTATGATAGTGGGATTAAAAAAAATAGCTATGGGAGGAATTTATAATAATAAAACTGATAAGATTTTTAATTTTTAATATGATAAAATATAAATTTATATAAGAAATTTATGACTATAAAATATTATGAGACGATGATTTCCCGACGAGTTAATTGTATTTTAGAATGTTTCATACAAGGTAGCCCGTCAAGCTCATTGCCTAGTTGTCCGAATTAGGTTGGTGAAATATCACTCTTTGCACACAAATCCAACAGGTTTTTTTATCAATCCTAATTACACCCGATCACGGGCCGACCGGCCCGAGATCGTTGTCTGTTTCCCGTTGACATGGTTAACCGGGCCGAATCGGTTTCGATTCCAAGCCCAGTTAAACCGGCGGTCCGCCGGTTAAGCCCACTTTTTTTAAAAAAAATTAATTAAAAATTAAAAATAATATACTAAGATTTAAATCATAAATCTCCGATTTAGAATTTAACATTTTAACCGATCAAACTATAACTATTAACAAATTTAACATCTTAACCCATTAAATTATAACTATTAACTGTTTTATTAATTAATTAATTATTTAATAACTATTTATTTTGTTATATTATATATAAAAAAATATTTCTTTTTTAAAATAAATTTATAATTATTTATCTTTAAAAAATTTTATATATTAATATTTATAATATTTATAATATTTCTTTTTTAAAATATTATTTCTTTTTAATTTATAATATTTTTTTACTATAGTGTAATTTTTAATAAATGCAACAATCTTACAAATAATTTTATAAAATAATTTTTAAAAAAATAATATAATAATTTTGAACCATCACAAACCGTAGTAAATCATACGCGAATCGTGAACCGACGATTCCGAATCGTGATTCGTAATTATTTTAAATGGTTAAGATTAAAGGTTAACTCTTCATGAACAAACGAATCGGCGATTCTGAACCGTCGAACTGATGATTTTAAAATGTCAAATTCACAATTTCGAGCCGTTGTCTGATCTAATCTTAACCATGATTCGTCGGAACGGATGTGGAACGACCAGAACTAGACCCGACCCCGGGCCGGGTCCAGCTCGGACCCGGCCCGGGTCAACGGGCCGAGTGGCCCGTTGACCCGGTTCGCCGGGCCGAACCGGAACCGGCCCGGCAGGATGCCGGGCCGGTTCCGGTTCCAGCTGCAGAAAATCGTGAACCGGTGGTTAACCGCCGGTTCAGTGCCGTTGGAGAGTTTTTGATTTATTTTTTTTTGGACGGATGAGATCATTTGACCGTTTTTTGATCAATGACTACGATTTAGTGATCGTTATGATCCGAACTCTATAAATAGGGAGCTCATTTCATCATTTTCACTCACAAAACAACTTCTCTTCTCTCTTCTCTCCGCGTTCTTCATCGACGATAATGGAAGGAGGTCACGGAGCTTCATCATCTCGATCTCAGAGGGGAAAAGAAATTGCATACGAGGATCCCAACCTTCAAATTCAATCCACCGATGATAAGACCGAGGCTCAGCCCCAACGCCCTCCGATCCCCGAAATGTAAGGAAGTACCGATGTGATTACTTCTAAGGTTCAGAATAATCCTCCTTTAAAATCGTCTATTTTCACTAAACATTTTGAGAAGGTCACACTTCTGTCGGGAGAAATGCGTGCAAAATGCAAGCATTGTAATGCTTCCTACAAATTCCAAGCCGGCGGCGGCTATAGGTCGTTGAAACGACATGTAGAAACGAAGCACCCGACGGAATATGGGTTTGACCGCTCTCAAACACAATTATCTAGATTTTCTAGCGGTAGTAGTACTGATTCTGGTTTATTTTTATATTCAGATAATAAATTAAGAGAATCATTAGCTAAATTTGTTTCCGTAGAACATCTTTCTTTTAATTTTGGATCTAAATGCACATTTGAAGATTTTTGTAAAGAATTTCTTAATCCTGCTGCTAAACGTGTACCTAGGACTACACTAACTCGTACAATTAAAATATTAGTAAAACAAGGAAAAAAGAATTTAATTGAAGAATTTAGTAAATTAAATAATAAAGTTTCTTTATGTTCCGATATTTAGAGTGATCATTGGCAAACTCATTCTTATATGGGTATAATATGCCATTGGATTGATAACTCTTGGATCCTTCAAAAAAGATTATTAGCTTATAGAGTTTTTGATGAATCACACACTGCTCATAACATTGCACAATTATTACATATAGTTTTAGAAGAATATGGATTGACTCATCAAATATTTTCAATATCATTAGACAATGCTAGTTCTAATACCGCTTCAATAGATGAATTAAAATTTATTTGTCAACCTGTCATTGGTGGTTTATTTTTTCATATTCGTTGTGTATGCCATATTTTAAATTTATGTGTTCAAGATGGATTAAAACTTTTACAAAATTATATTCAACCAATTAGAACCGCAATTTCATACTTATAGTCTCATCCATCTATGATGAAACAATGGGGTAGATTTTATAAAAATAATGGAATGCGACCAAAAAAATTTCCACGTGATGTTCCAACACGTTGGAATTCAACATATCAATTATTACAAGATTCTTTTCAATATAAAGATTTATTATATTTATTTTTTGCACAAAATAGTAATACTAATATATATTTATTTTCACAACAATGGAATATTTGTAGTAGTATTTGTGAAATTTTAAAAGTTTTTAACGATGCAACTGAACAACTTTCCGGTGTTTATTATCCCACTGCTCATTTAATTTTAGTGAATTTTTGTAGTATAATATTAATATTAAATGAACATCTAAATAATGAAACTTTAACTTTATGTATATTAGCTATGAAAACTAAATGGGAAAAATATTTTTATTTTATTCCTGAAATTTATTTAATTGCATATGTTTTAGATCCTAGATTTAAATTAGAAGTTTTACAAAAAATGCTAACTTTATATTATGACGCATTAATTCCTATTAAGGATTCTTCCTCTCCGGATCCAGCTAATATTGTATATAATATTAAAAATTATTTATATAATTTTTATAATCAATATTATGTTAAATATGGAACACAAACTAATATTTCTGAAACACAACAACCTACTACTACTAATTTAAAACTTACAAAAGCCCAACTTTTATTAAAAGAACGAACGAAACGTCCACGAGGATCCTCAAGTTCCACACAGGAACTTGAGAATTATTTTACGACTTCTTTTGATTTTAATGAAGCAGATAGTGAAGACTTCGACATCTTGAAGTGGTGGTCACAGAAGGCTCAAAGCTTTCCCGTTCTCTCCGTGATCGCAAAAGAAATTTTAACATCTCCAGTGTCGACTGTTGCTGTGGAGCAGACGTTCAGTGCCGGCGGCAACATATTAGATGAACGACGATCAACTATGTCTCCCAACTCATTGGAAGCTCAAGCATTACTTGATGATTGGACCAGAGTCGAGAAGCGAATCCAAGGAATGCACGTCGCGATCATTTATATATATATAAAAAATCCTAAATAAATTATATATATTTATTTTAATTAATATATATATATATATATATATATATATCCACGTCGCGATCATTCCATGACTTAACATTGAAACTGGAACGGTAAAATTTACGACGATTGTCGCGACCGTTTCAACGAATCATGATCCTAACTCCTATCGGCTCCGACTAAATTATGATAGAATCACCGATCTTCATTAAATTGATAATAAAGAAATAAATTCTGATAAAGAAAGAAACCAAACATTCGGTCAACTCTTGGTATGATTTTTAACGACTGTGTGCTTCATAAATCAGCTACCGTGCCAGAACAGCACTTGGATGAATTGATGGCGTGTCAGCAATAGTTAATATCCTCTATATCTTTTTGCTCGTTGCTCGTCCGGGGTTACTGATTTTATATTAATTAATGGTTAATGTATTTGTTATATTTGAGTAAAAATTTTATAAAACATTAGTTTATTCGCTTGGACAAATTTTACCCTGACTGGTTGGACATTTGACGCGTGCAGATCGTGCACGCACACGAGTCTACTTAGTTCAGTACAAATCCGGACCCTGGATTTGCACCCCCCTGCGCACCCACGCGTGAGAGAGAACCTCTCCCCTTGCATTTGTTCACAACTAACATGCTTGTGAAACAATATAAACTAACAATTATACCTTAAAACTCCCAATATGGGACTAAGGTCCCATTTATAATAGAGTCTTTTTATTCTCCACCTCCCTTTCCATTCACTAGAAACTCCCAATGTGGGACTAAAGTCCCATTCACAATGGAGTATCTTTCCTCTCTTTCCATTCACACTATATCCAATAATCCCCCATATGAATGGAAACAGGGTATGTGATAGCATTCAGCAGTTGAGTCCAGTATCGGACAAGTAGGTTTCACCCTTTGAACCTTCCCTTGTGAAGATCTATTTGCTTCCTGGCTGACAGTAGACATGATGTCCTTGAACTGTGCTGCCATTTGTATAAGCATTGACACATCTCACCCAGGACTCTCCCTGATATACCTCCGTTCTCATGAGTGTGTTCGTTTTTTGCCATGAACACACCTGATTCTGCAAGAGGTTCTAAGAATTGTGCCTTCAATTCTCTTCAAAGCGGCCCCACTTCTTTCTCACATAGGTGATCTCTTAAGAGTTTTCCACATAATTCTATTGAATCATTAAAAGTCATATGCTTAACCTCCATCCTTCACTGTTTCAAAGGGTCATTCCCTCACAGTGAACAACTTTGTCAGTACAATTAGGTTGTCCCTTTAAATCTAGTTCTTGGGATCTCCAGTCTGCATAGGTTGAGTTTCTTTTACACCAATATTTTCTAACGGCATCAAATCCATCCTTCTTGATAAGCTTGCAACTAACTCTCGATTTAACCCTTTGGTTAGCGGATCCGCTAAGTTATCCTTTGACTTCACATAGTCAATAGTGATAACTCCTGTTGAGAGTAGTTGTCTAATGGTACTGTGTCTCCGACGTATATGTCTAGACTTACCATTATACAGATGGCTTTATGCCCGGCCAATTACCGATTGACTATCACAATGTATGCAGATTGCCGACACGAGTTTCGGCCATCTCGGTACATCTTCTAAGAATTGCCGTAGTCATTCAGCCTCTTCACCACATTTGTCAAGAGCTACAAACTCAGACTCCATCGTGGATTTGGTTATTACGGTTTCCTTAGAAGATTTCCATGAAATTTTTGCACTTCCCAGAGTGAATACATATCCACTAGTAGACTTCTAGTCTTTTATGTCATATATCCAACTCGCATCGCTGTATCTTTCGATGACAGCAGGATATCTCATATAGTGCAGTCCATTTCCACGAGTATATCTCAAGTACCTCAGTACTCTTGTTATCCCTTTCCAGTGCTCAACATCGGGATTACTCATGTATCTACTCAGTTTGCTTACTGCGTAGGCTAAGTTTAGTCTTGTACAATTCATCAAGTACATTAGACTTCTAATCACCCGAGCGTACTCTACCAGAGAGATACTTTCTCCTCAGTTTTTCGATAGTTGTTGGCTTGTGTCTATCGGCGTTCGTGCCAACGCAGTATCACGATTGGTGAATTTCTCATGAATCTTGTCCACGTAATGGGACTGACTAAGAACAAGTCCTTCAGTTGGTCTACGAATTTTGATTCCTAAAATCACATCAGCTAGGCTCATGTCTTTCATGTCAAATATTGAGTTCAACATGTCTTTAGTGTATTTGATTATCTTATTATTTCTCCCAATGATAAGGATGCCATCTACATATAAGCACAAGATGACAAAGTCATTTTTTGTGGCTTTCGTGTAGACACATTTATCACATTCATTGAGTTTGAATCCACCTTCTTGCATGACATTATCAAATTTCTCATGCCACTGCTTTGGAGCTTGTTTCAAGCCATATAAAGACTTCACCAATTTGCAAACCTAGTTATTCTGTCCTGGCACAGAAAACCTCTCAGGTTGCTTCATGTAAATTTCCTCTTCTAAATCTCCGTTTAGAAAGGTCGTCTTTACATCCATCTGATGTATTTTCGAGTTCTATAGAGCAGCAATAGCCAACAACACTCTAATGGAAGTTATTCTTGACGCCGGAGAATACATATCAAAGTAATTAAGGTCTTCTCGTTGTCGGTAACCTTTAATTACCAATTTGGCTTTATACTTGTCAATTGTGCCATCTGATTTTATCTTCTTCTTGAAGATCCACTTATAACCTAATGGTTTACTCTCCAGAGGAAGGTCCACAAGTTTCCAAGTGTGATTTTGCAAGATATATTTTATTTTAGATACAATTGCCTCTTTCTAGTGAGGTCCCTCAGAAGAGTTCACTGCTTCTGAGTAACTTTGGGGCTCACCTTCTTGTATGAAAGTGATAAAATCTGTTCCATAAGATTTTCCACCCGAGCTCTCTTACTTCGCCTAGGTGTTAGTGATATGAGAGAAGTGTCCTAAGGCAATCGCCTTATGATTGTAAACATTCATTTTAATAAATGATAATTCACTATTTGAGTACACATGTTTGTGTGTTTGATTGGGATCTTAAACTCATCTACTGAATGTCCGCAATACAATTCACAGCATAAGAGAATTTGTGATGGGATCACAACTAGTGATTATCTCTAAATGTGCAATTGTGAAGTATTGAAAATATCCCTAGTCGATGAATTGATAAATACGGACACTATCAATTTTGTTGAGACTAGCATGAGTTATTCTCTAATCAGCTGATTCTCACTGGCTGATGACATTGGGATGTCCGGAGATAAACATGGATGCTAGTTAAGGGAACTAGTTCATTGGAGTGACTAGCTGTAAAACTTCATATGGTAATCTATAAAGATATGTCACTGAAGTTATTACTGCAGCTTAAGTGCGATGTTCCTTTGACTTGCGGTGTTCAAGTCATCTTGGTCATGGAGACTTATACTTTAACATCTTAAGCAAGCATCTCCAAGGAGGTGTGAACCCAGGATGATTGGGTATAAGCCGAAGTGCCCGAAGATGTTTGAACAAGCCTACAAAGGATTCACCACTCCTTGCGAGGAGATGTATACCCAGGCCTATCGTCGAATTGTTACTCAAAGCCTCTGGCCAGAGCATATCATATTTAGAGTGCGAGTCTCTTAAATACATGAGAGTAATTAGAAATCCAAAGGACGAGAAAGACATTACTTGGGCTAGGTGTGACGTAGTCAGCCTAGTGGGGACTGACACAAATAGACCGTGTCCTGAACCAAGTGGGTATAAGATGGTGAAGGGAATGAGGCACGATTCATTAGAGCTGCTGAAGGGTTTCGGAATTACTTCTGAGATCAAACCGTTAATCTTTCGATTAATTGGGGATCATGATGTACTACTAGGTGCCACTCATGATCGTTCTATAATTAATGGGTTAATTATAGACGGCCAACATAAATCGAAAGCCTATTTAGTCACACGCACTACGAGTAATCCGAGGGATTTAAAACGAGTTAAAAATTGGATTTTCCGATCAAGAGAAATAAGTCGAATCTGAGTTAATCAGAGGCGCAATGGAAACTAAAATTGTCTAAGTCTTTTGAAGGCTTATTGGGCGAATTAAATGAGTTTAATTCGCGATGGTTCGGCTTGAAGTGGCCGGCCAAAGAGGGTGCCCACCCACTTTGGTTTGGCCGGCCACATCATTGGGGAGAAACCAATTTAATTGGTTTAATTAATAAAATAAATCTAGCGCGATTTGTTTTATAAATTATGGATAAATAAATTTGTATAAAGAAATTTATATAAAGAAATTTGTAGAAATTTATTCTTTTTATGGAAATTAAAATGATCCATGGGATGGTTTATTTTAATTTTATTAAATCAATTATGAATTGATTTTTTCATAATAAAGAAGATTTATAAATTTCTTATAAAATTTATTCCATAATTAAAGGAGAGAAGTATTTGTTTTATTATAAAGTTAGTTATAATAAAACTAGGCATAACGGAATAATTCATAAGAAAATTTATAAGATAAATTTCTTATGAAAATTAATTCCGTTAATTCCGTTAAGAGGGAGACTTGGCAAGGGAGAGGTTACTATATAAAGGAACCAAGGCTAGGCTTGAATTCACTAATCGATATAGAGCCTTCAAGAGATCAACTCTCTCCCTCTCTCTCTTTTATTCTCTCTTCTCTCTTCCCCTTAGGGCCGGCGCCCCTTAGGGCATCCTAGGGCCGGCGCCCTTCCTTGAGAGCTAGGGCCGGCGCTCCATCTTCTCCAAGTGATTGCCGTGAGCCAACAACACCAAGGAGAAGCCAAACAAGAAGAAGAAGAAGCGGATCGCAACTCCTCTCTTCCCGGAATTTAGATTCCGTTTCTTGTTGGTTAGTTTCCATTCTTTTCTCTTGTTCTTCTAGTTGTGCCTTTAGAGAATCTAGTAGTTCTCGTTGGCACAAAACTCGTGACTTTGCGAAGTCATCCCGAAGAGAACTCGGCGTGGACACGAATAGAGGCGGAGCTTCCAAGGGACGCTACGGTTGGATCTCGTCCCTTACTTCGAGTTACGAGAGGTATAATGTAAATTAGTTTACTTTTCCGCAAAGTTGTAATTTATGATCATGTCCACACATCATAAGATTGCATGCTAGATACGAGGTTAAAATAATTTAGGAAATTATTTTATGCTAATTCTTCCGCTGCACGTAAAAATTTAAAAATTTTACGAACCCGTATCCTTGTCAACATGCACCCAGTCCCAACAGTGGTATCAGAGCCGGTTAGTGTTCGACATAATCATATAATTGTTTTGCGGAAAACTTTGTCATAATCTCAATTTTGGAAAAATTTTCAATTATGGAAATTTTCCAATTATTATAAATTTTAGATTTAGGAATTTCAAAGTTTGGAAATCCTCATGAAATTTCGCAAACGTTTGAAATATCCTAGTTTCTGAAATTTTATGATAATTGAGAAAACTTCCCATCTTTGGAAACTTTCCAATTTTGGAAATTTCCTAATTTAGAAATTTTCCAATTTTGGAAATATGTAAGTTTTCTTTGTACCAGAAACTTACAATTATTCTGAAAACTTATTATGAAATCTCGCAATTTTGGGCACTTTCTTTCAAGAAAGTCTAGACAAATTTATGGATAATTAAATGACAATTAAATTCAAATTGGTTTTAAATTATCAACAAAATTCTTTATTTTGGATTGAGCCTCGGGGAGCTGTCCAATTTAAAGTTAGTTGTTGTAATTTCCCAATTTTGAATGAAATTGTTATGTTTAATTTGGTTGCGCTTCAGAAGCGGACCAAATTCAATTTACGACAAATTTCTTTTCTTTGGGTATCTGAGCCTCGGGGAGCCATCCTTAGAAAATAATTTGTTGTAATTAATTAAACCCATGAATAAAATATGATTTAAGAGGTGATGCTCTTACATATTGTTGTCTCCAAAATTAATATGGAACATGGTTTCCTATAGAACTTTCTTAAAAGAGATTTTCATGAAAATAATATGTGGTTGAATTAAGGGAATTACCTCTTAATTTAATAAGATTTGATTTAGAGAAATCAAAGTCTTAAACATATTATTTCCGAAATTGATTATGACAATTTAGGAAATTGTTTCCCAAAACAATTCCTTGAATAAAGTATGAAATTAGAATTAGGAAATCCGGTTCCTAATTCAATTAATGAGACTTGATAAATTAAGTCACATACATACTTTGTTAAGGAAATCGTTAGTCATGACATAATTATATGTCATGAATGTGCTTAGAAAAGAAAGGATGAGACCCAAAACCCCTTACAAAAATATTAAGGCTAACACCTTCCATTAATATGGTTAGAACCGGAGTTTTGTTTCTCGTTTGGGTTGATGGACACATCCATGCCCGGCTTGAACCTCAACATGTTCAAACCATGGAATTAGTTTATGAATAATATAGTTGGAGTCAGAGGTCAATCCTTAGTTTTGGTTGTTGGACACATCCAAGCCTGACTAAACGGTTGAATGAGCTCCAACCATATTAAAACTATTTCTTGATCAATGGGTCAGCCTTAAGCTTGGAGAATCGATTTGTTGTGCCACAGCCAAGGTCGATGTAAAGAGAGGTGCAGTTGGGTGCTATGTATATTGTTGCATACTTGTTAATGAGTTAACAACCCAATGATTTATGCAAACATTCAATTAGTTGATAGCATAAAATGATAGTTACATATATGTGATATGTAATCGGTATAATTACCTACCTTCATAGCTAAGAATAACTTGATGGCCACAGCCATGGTTGTTCTTATCTAGGGTTGGATATCAACCTATTTGGAGATGTTCCTACGATCTCCCGAATTGATAAAAAGGGTTATTCAATTTGAAAAATAAATAGGATTTTATTAATGTATGTTGATACATTCTTTAATCATTCTTCTCACATAAGCTCAATTTATATTTCTAGGATAATCACTCGATCATGTCTTCTCTGAATTTGCGTTCCATTTTGGACACCAATAAACTGACTGGGCCAAACTTCATGGACTAGCTTCGAAACCTGAGGATAGTCCTCAAGGCAGAGAAGCTTGCTTATGTCCTTGAAGATCAACTTCCCAACCGTCCTCCTGAAAATGCAACTCCAGACCAGTTTCCTGAGTTGCTCAACCTGCTGAAGACTGTAGAGCCTTCTGTGAAGCAGGATCAAAAGACGGTACTGTTAGTTGGTTCCTCGAAGAAAGGTTCTAAGAGGAAGGCCAAAGAATAGAATAAGGGAAAGAAGAAAAAGGCCAAAAAGACTGAAAATACCCTAAAAGGCACTTGCCATCACTGTGGCAAGGAGGGTCACGGGCGAAGAAACTGCAAGGTTTATCTTGAGTCCTTGAAAGAGAAGGCATCTGATGCTCCATCCTCTTCAAGTATCTTCGTTATTGAATGTCACTCTATTTCCTTAAACACCTGGGTACTTGATACTGGGTGTAGCTCACATATATGTAATGACATACAGGGGCTAAGGAATAGAAGAAGACTCGTCAAAGGAGAAACGAATTTGCGAGTTGGAAATGGAGCAAAGATTGCTGCTGTTGCCATCGGAACATATTTGCTAAAGCTCCTCACTAGACGTGTCTTAGAATTGGATAATTGTTATTTTGTTCCTTCATTAATAAAGAACATTGTATCTATTTCATGTTTGAATGAAAAAGGTTATCATTTAACTTTTAGTAACAATTGTTGTTACATAACTTTAAATGACGTTCTTTATGGGAATGGAACTTTGTGCAATGGTATCTACACGTTAGATTTATCCGGTGACGTTTTCAATATCGAAGTTAGCAACAAACGTGCTCGAATAGATAATCGAATAGACTCCTACACTTGGCATTGCCGTCTTGGCCATGTAAGTAAGAAACGCATGACCGAATTACACCGATGTGGAATTCTGGAATCATTTGAACCCGGTTCATTTGATACATGCGAATCATGCTTGAAAGGCAAGATGACCAAATTACCCTTTTCCGGAAAAGGTAATCCAGTGGGAGAATTGCTTGGTCTTATACATACTGATGTATGTGGACCAATGTCAACTCTTGCACAAGGAGGCTATAGCTACTTCATCACCTTTATCGATGACCACTCACGATTCGGGTATGTGTTCTTGATGAAACACAAATCTGAAGCCTTTGAGAAATTCAAAGAGTTTAAAAATGAAGTAGAGAAACAGCTTGGCAAAAGTATTAAGATACTTCGATCCGATCGGGGTGGTGAATACTTAAGTCAAGAGTTTCAAGATTATCTTAGGGACAATGGGATATTGTCCCAATGGACTCCGCCGTATACACCACAGCATAATGATGTATCTGAGAGGCATAACCGAACCTTGATGGACATGGTTACGTCTATGATGAATCATGCAACTCTTCCAAAATCCTTTTGGGGCTATGCGCTTAAGACAGCTGTTTACTTGCTAAACAGAGACCCGACCAAGGTAGTCTCTACTACTCCGTATGAGATATGGAATAGTAAGAAACCTCACTTAACTCACCTTAAGATATGGGGTTGTCCTGCTTATGTGAAGCGGACTGTATCAGACAAACTGGATGCTAAGTCTGATAAATGTCTATTTATTGGATACTCTAAGGAAACGAAGGGTTACCAATTCTATCATCCCTTGGAACAAAAGGTGTTTGTTTCAAGGCATGCTGTGTTTCTGGAAAGAGAATTTCTTTTACAAGAAAACAGTGGGAGTGGCATTGAACTTGATGAAGTTCAAGAAACTCCAATAGACATTACAGAGACACCTAGTCTAGACCCACAACCGATAACTCATAGTGATGAGCTATCAGTTGAACCTAAAACAACACCACCTCTTCGTAGGTCTGATAGGACACGCAATATTCCAGAGAGATACGGATTTCTCATAAGTGAATCGAACAACGTGTTACTCATAAGCGATGACGAACCTATCAGTTATGAAGATGTTCTAAAAAGTTCAGAAAGGGACAAATGGCTTGAAGCCATGAATTCGGAAATGGATTCCATGTACGAAAATCAAGTATGGGACTTGGTTAACCCACCTGAAGGGATTAAACCCATAGGGTGCAAGTGGGTTTTCAAGAAGAAAACCGACATGAAAGGTAATGTTGTTACCTTTAAAGCTAGATTAGTGGCAAAAGGATATCGTCAGAAACAAGGAATTGATTATGACGAAACCTATTCGCCAGTAGCTATGCTTAAATCCATTCGGATGCTCCTAGCCATAGCAGCTCATTATGATTATGAGATATGACAAATGGATGTGAAAACAACTTTCCTTAATGGAAACCTGCTTGAGGATGTATACATGATACAACCTGAAGGTTTCACATCGGTTGATAAAACCAAAGTATGCAAGCTTCGACGATCCATATATGGACTGAAGCAAGCATCTAGGAGCTGGAACATCCGTTTTGATGAGACAATCAAAGAGTTTGATTTCTCACAAAATCCTGACGAACCTTGGGTGTATAAGAAGATTAGTGGGAGTGCAGTCGTATTCCTAGTATTATATGTCGATGACATATTACTTATAGGAAACGATAGATCAGTTTTACAGACAGTTAAAATTTGGTTGTCCAAAACTTTCTCCATGAAAGACCTGGGAGAAGCAACCTATATCCTTGGGATTATAATCTATAGAGATAGATCAAAACGGTTGCTTGATCTTTCGCAGTCTATATATATAGACCGAATGCTAAAAGGGTTTAGCATGTCGGAATCCAAGAAAGGTTACCTTCCCATCAGGCATGGGATTTGCATAAATAAGATTCCTTATGCATCCGCAATAGGATCTATCATGTATGTTATGTTATGTACAAGGCCCGATGTATCGTATGCTCTGAGCGTCACAAGCAGATACCAGTCTGATCCAGGTATGGGTCACTGGGCGGCTGTCAAGACAATCCTTAAGTACTTAAGAAGAACTAAGGATGTGTTCCTAATATATGGAGAAGGAGATATGGTAATACGTGGGTATACAAATGCCAGTTTCCAGACAGATAAGGATGACTCCAAATCTCAGTCTGGATACGTATTTATCTTGAATGGAGGCGCAATAAGTTGGAAGAGTTCCAAACAAGACACCATAGCGGATTCTACCACGGAAGCAGTCTGGATCAAGAAGTTTGTCTCAAAACTTGGTGAGGTTCCAACCATTGATGAAGCAATACCGGTTTATTGCAACAACAATGGAGCTATTGCACAAGCAAAGGAACCAAGGTCTCATCAACGATCCAAACACGTGCTTCGCCGCTATCATCTGATCAGAGAGATTATAAGTAGGAATGACATACAAATTGAGAAAATTCCCACTGAAAGGAATTTAGCGGATCATTTAACTAAGACCTTGCCTCAGAGCAAGTTTGAGGGTCATGTTAGAGCCTGTGGTATTGGATACCGTAGCGATTGACATTAGGCCAAGTGGGAGTTTGTTAGTGATATGAGAGAAGTGTCCTAAGGCAATCGCCTTATGATTGTAAACATTCATTTTAATAAATGATAATTCACTATTTGAGTACACATGTTTGTGTGTTTGATTGGGATCTTAAACTCATCTACTGAATGTCCGCAATACAATTCACAGCATAATAGAATTTGTGATGGGATCACAACTAGTGATTATCTCTAAATGTGCAATTGTGAAGTATTGAAAATATCCCTAGTCGATGAATTGATAAATACGGACACTATCAATTCTGTTGAGACTAGCATGGGTTATTCTCTAATCAGCTGATTCTCACTGGCTGATGACATTGGGATGTCCGGAGATAAACATGGATGCTAGTTAAGGGAACTAGTTCATTGGAGTGACTAGCTGTAAAACTTCATATGGTAATCTATAAAGATATGTCACTGAAGTTATTACTGCAGCTTAAGTGCGATGTTCCTTTGACTTGATGTGTTCAAGTCATCTTGGTCATGGAGACTTATACTTTAACATCTTAAGCAAGCATCTCCAAGGAGGTGTGAACCCAGGATGATTGGGTATAAGCCGAAGTGCCCGAAGATGTTTGAACAAGCCTACAAAGGATTTACCACTCCTTGCGAGGAGATGTATACCCAGGCCTATCGTCGGATTGTTACTCAAAGCCTCTGGCCAGAGCATATCATGTTTAGAGTGCGAGTCTCTTAAATACATGAGAGTAATTAGAAATTCAAAGGACGAGAAAGTCATTACTTGGGCTAGGTGTGACGTAGTCAGCCTAGTGGGGACTGACACAAATAGACCGTGTCCTGAACCAAGTGGGTATAAGATGGTGAAGGGAATGGGGCACGATTCATTAGAGCTGCTGAAGGGTTTCGGAATTACTTCTGAGGTCAAACCGTTGATCTTTCGATTAATTGGGGATCATGATGTACTACTAGGTGCCACTTATGATCATTCTATAATTAATGGGTTAATTATAGACGGCCAACATAAATCGAAAGCCTATTTAGTCACACGCACTACGAGTAATCCGAGGGATTTAAAACGAGTTGAAAATTGGATTTTCCGATCAAGAGAAATAAGTCGAATCTGAGTTAATCAGAGGCGCAACGGAAACTAAAATTGGCTAAGTCTTTTGAAGACTTATTGGGCGAATTAAATGAGTTTAATTCGCGATGGTTCGGCTTGAAGTGGCCAGCCAAAGAGGGTGCCGACCCTCTTTGGTTTGGCCGGCCACATCATTGGGGAGAAACCAATTTAATTGGTTTAATTAATAAAATAAATCTAGCGCGATTTGTTTTATAAATTATGGATAAATAAATTTGTATAAAGAAATTTATATAAAGAAATTTGTAGAAATTTATTCTTTTTATGGAAATTAAAATGATCCATGGGATGATTTATTTTAATTTTATTAAATCAATTATGAATTGATTTTTTCATAATAAAGAAGATTTATAAATTTCTTATAAAATTTATTCCATAATTAAAGGAGAGAAGTATTTGTTTTATTATAAAGTTAGTTATAATAAAACTAGGCATAACGGAATAATTCATAAGAAAATTTATAAGATAAATTTCTTATGAAAATTAATTCCGTTAATTCCGTTAAGAGGGAGACTTGGCAAGGGAGAGGTTACTATATAAAGGAACCAAGGCTAGGCTTGAATTAACTAATCGATATAGAGCCTTCAAGAGATCAACTCTCTCCCTCTCTCTCTTTTATACTCTCTTCTCACTTCCCCTTAGGGCCGGCGCCCCTTATGTGACGACCCAACTTTTATCTACTACTATGCTTTAAGTTACTACTACTTGGCTTTCCTTAACTTGCTCTAAATTTTTTCTTTCTTCCTTCTCTTTTTTTTTTTTCAAAAAAAAAAACAACTTTCATTTTATTTGCTTTGCCAGGATTTGACCCTTAGACCTCTTAGTTGTAACACTAAAGCACTAAGCAGCTGCTCTACACAACTTCTCAGCAATGGTACCAGTCGACTGCTATATAGCCAGTCGACTGGTATCGGCCACAGCAAGTTTCTGGGCGCGGCACCAGTCGACTGGCCCCTTGGCAGTCAACTGGTGCATCGAACAGAAGCTACTGTTCGATAGGGCAGTCGACTGGTTCTGAACCAGTCGACTGGCACGCCTGAAAACCTGCATTTCAGACCTGAAAACTTGTTTCAAAAGTCCACAAAACATATAGTTTCAAGCCATACAAAGACATAACACCATTTCTATACTCCATACTAGTTTTCTAAACATTTTAGCCAATCAAAACAACTTCATAAACTTGAAATTTGGACTTTTGCGGAAGTAAATAAGCTATCAAAGTCTATATGAACTTTAAACTAGAGTTTGTACCAAATTTTGTATCTATGCAAGGTTTAAACAAAGTCATTCATTCTACCACTTCGAAACACCAAAACATATGTTCTACAAGACTTAGCCCAATGATCTCTTCCACGGTTCCGCCGCCACTGAACATCAATGCAAGTCCCTTCGCCTCCTTAACTTATGCTTTTTCTTTACCTTTGTCTGCAATAGAAGGAAATGCAACTAATAAGCAAAATGCTTAGTAAGTAAATCCTAACTCACAAATCCAACGATAAGGGATAAATATGCTCTTTTCAAGTAATGCTTGCTTCAAAACACATGCACTTGGAAATAATTACACATGAGAACTTTCATACACTTATCATGCTCAATCATGCTTAAAAACATTTACTAGCATCAAAACACTTGCAAACTTAACATGCTCATGATTTCTTTTGCAAACTTACTAATGATACATTTCTACACTTTCAAACACTAACTTCTTTGCTCTTTCTCTTTAACATGCTTATAACATAACCATGTTATCATACATAACAAAACATACACTTAATGAAATTGAAACACTTTCATATACTTATATACTTCAAAATAATAATCAACTTTCTCAGGCCTTGACAATGTACCTGGTATCAGTGTACCAATGCGCGCATCCCTAATAGGTTTCGGGGTAGCTAGCCACCGCACTCTATTAGAGCTTCTTTCTAACTTTCTGTGGGCCTCTCTTTTGCCCGGTACATGTCCTTTTACAAAAGTAAAATACTTTCTTACTCATAATGCTTGTATTTATCAAGCTAACTTTCTTTTTTTCCATAAACTTTCTACTATAAACCTTTACCTTTTCTTACTTGGAACTTTCATCGAGCACCTTGTGTGCCCTTAACCCAAAACTCAATTTTGGGACTTTTCAAGAACTTGGTCTCCCATACTTAGATCACATATATAAAAATCTACTACAATTCAAGTTCTATGATTAAAAACATGTATTCTTGAGAAACTTAATCACACAATAAACAATATTCTCCAAGCATGCATATAAATCACAAAATCAAGGTTCTACAACGAGAAAACTACATGCGAAGCTACTCTTATTGCAGGTGAGTGATTTACTTACCCTTTTCTTGAAGAAAACTCACTAAGTATCTCGAAATTCCTAGTGTAGGGCTCTTTTCCTCTTCCTTTGTAAGAAATCTCCACTCCTTAGCCCTAGGGAAGATGCCCTAGGCTCTCCACTCAAGAGGAGGAAGAAGGAGGAAGAAAACCCCTTGTTTTCTCCCTGTTTTCGCAGCCCCTTTCCTCTGCTCGCGCGGCGTCCCGAAACCCTAATGGGGTCTTAACCCAACTTAAGTGGAAGTTTTAATACCTCTTCATGAAACGGGCTAAATCAACTATAATATTATTTCGTTTCATTTTTTTCTGTGCTTGATACCCTAGCCCAGCTGGTTTTTGCTTTAGCCATGAACTGGAGAGGTCGCGGGATCAAATCTCGCTCGACCTCTTATATATTTTTTTTTCTTATTTTGATCCGAAAAAATGCTATAATATTCCGAAAAATGCTAGAAAAATTCCTAAAAATCCCTAATAATACCAGGAAATTATTGGGTGTTACAATCCTCCCTACCTTATAAAAAGTTCATCCTCGAACTTAGAATAGCTCTGGATACCTTTGCCTCATGCTATCTTCTGATTCCCAAGTTGCCTCTTCATACTTCTGATTCAGCCATAAGACTTTCACTAATGGTACCACTTTGTTCCTCAGCTTCTTATCTGCTAGATCTATTATCTGAATAGGTCGACTTTCATAACTGAGATCTTCTTGCACTTGTACCATCTGTGGTTCAATCACTTGGTTGGCATCTGGGATATGCTTCTTTAGCATTGAGACATGGAACACATTGTGTATTGCTGACATCTCTGAGGGTAGCTCCAACTCATAAGCTACTTTGCCAACTCTTTTCGTCACTGGGTAGGGCCCTACGTATCGAGGACTTAGCTTGCCTTTCTTACCAAATCTCATCACACCCTTCATAGGAGCTACTTTGAGGAAAACTGTATCCCCAACTTCAAACTCTAACGGCCTACGCCGTACATCGGCGTAGCTCTTCTGTCTACTCTGAGCAGTTTCTATTCTCTGGCGGATACTCCTTATAGCTTCTGTGGTATCATCTATGAGATCAGTCTGTGACCCCATTTCTTTCTTCTCACTACCTTCATACCAACAGAGGGGAGATCTACACTTCCTACCATAAAGAGCTTCATAGGGTGCCATACCAATAGTGGCTTGGTGACTGTTGTTGTAGGCAAACTCAGCTAAACATAAATACTTGTACCAACTGCCCTTGAAGTCCAATGCACAAGCTCTGAGCATATCTTCTAGAACCTGATTCACTCTCTCTGTCTGTCCATCAGTCTGGGGATGGAAAGCTCTACTGAATTTCAGTTTGGTGCCTAACGCTGTCTGTACACACTCCCAAAAGTGTTAAGTGAAACGACCATCCCTATCAGAGATAATGGTCTTCGAGACTCCGTGTAGTTGGATCACTTCCTGCACATATAATTGGGCTAACTTTTCAATTGAGTAAGACACTCGGATTGCCAAAAAGTGGGCAGACTTGGTCAATCTGTCTACTATCACCCAAATAACATCATAGCCATTAGTTGTCCTTGGTAGACCAACTATGAAATCCATGGCTATGTCTTCCCATTTCCACTCTGGAATCTGAATGGGCTGTAGGACACCTCCTGGTCTCTGGTGTTCTGCTTTAACTCTCTGACATGTCAGGCAGGTGCTGACATACTTAGCTATGTCTCTCTTCATCCCTGACCACCAAAATCTTCCTTTCAAATCCTGGTACATCTTAGTAGCACCAGGATGCATTGAGTAGGGAGTTCCATGGGCTTCTTCAAGAATCTTCTTTCTCAGCTCTTCATGATTGGGGACACATAAACGGTCACCATAGTAGAGTATCCCACTGTCCGATACTCTAAACTCTTTACTCTCTCCTTCTTGCATCTCCTGCTTGATCCTTTGGAGATCAGAATCCTCAGCTTGCTCTTTCTGTATCTCTTCAAGCAAAGTCGACTCTAGTGTCAATAGAGCTAGCTGCCCATCAATAATCTCCACTCCATAATCTACTATCTCCTTCTGTAATGCTGGTGCCAATGATGATAAGGACATCAAAGTGGCACAAGTCTTTCTACTCAGTGCATCTGCTACTCTATTTGCCTTACCAGGGTGGTAAAGAATCTCACAGTCATAGTCCTTCACTAACTCGAGTCACATTCGCTGTCTCATATTGAGGTCTTTCTGAGTGAAGAAATATTTCAAACTCTGGTGATCTGTATAAATCTTACACTGCACTCCATACAGGTAATGCCTCCATATCTTTAGAGCAAAGACTACAGCTGCCAACTCCAGATCATGAGTGGGGTAATTCTTTTCATAGTCCTTGAGTTGTCTGGAAGCATAAGCTATGACTTTGCCTTCTTGCATAAGGACTGCTCCTAGTCCTAGCTTTGATGCATCACTGTATATATCAAAGCTCTTATCACCTTCGGGTACTGTAAGGATTGGAGCGCTGGTCAGTCTCTTCTTCAGCTGAAGGAAACTCTGCTCACAGTCTTTAGTCCACTCATACTTCTTATTTTTTCTGGTAAGGGCTGTAAGTGGAGAAGCTATCTTTGAAAAGTCCTCTACAAACCTTCTGTAATACCCTGCCAAACCCAGAAAACTTCTGATCTCACTAGCATTCTTTGGTTGACTCCAGTTACTAGCTGCTTCAATCTTGGCTGGGTCTACCATAATACCTTCCTTTGAAATAATGTGGCCTAGGAAGGCCACCTGATCAAGCCAAAACTCACACTTTGAGAATTTGGCGTACAACTCCTTCTGGTGTAAGGTTTGCAACACTATCTTCAGGTGTTCTTCATGTTCTTTCTGAGTCTTTGAATACACTAGGATATCATCAATGAAGACAATGACGAACTTGTCCAGAAAATCCTTGAACACTCTATTCATTAGATCCATAAACGTCGCAAGGGCGTTTGTCACTCCAAAGGGCATGACCACAAACTCATAGTGCCCATATCTTGTACTGAAAGCAGTCCTTGGCACATCACTCTCCTTCACTCTTAGCTGATGGTAACCCGATCGCAGATCTATCTTGGAGAACACTGTGGCTCCTTTCAGCTGATCAAATAAATCATCTATCCTTGGCAAAGGATATCTGTTCTTGATGGTTACTTTATTCAAAGCTCGATAATCTATGCACATTCGCATAGATCCATCTTTCTTCTTGACGAACAATACAGGAGCTCCCCAAGGTGAATGACTAGGGCGGATAAAACCCTTGTCAAGCAGCTCTTGCAACTGTTCTTGCAATTCTTTCAGTTCTGCTGGCGCCATGCGATAAGGTGCCTTCGAAATTGGGTTGGTTCCTGGGGCCAACTCAATTTCAAACTCAATTTCCCGATTGGGAGGGAGTCCTGGTAACTCTTCAGGAAACACTTCAGGATAGTCACAGACTACCCTCACTTTTTCTCTCTTCAATCCTTCTCCTTGACTTGCATCCACTATATGAGCTAGAAAACCAGAGCACCCCTTCTCTAACATTCTCTGAGCTTGCAAGGTAGATAGGAACCTCTTTGTCTTTCTCCTTGGGTCTCCAATAAACTCAAATGAAGGTTCTGCTTCTGGTGTGAACTTGACTTTTCTCTTGCGGCAATCTATAGAAGCATTGTACTTGCTCAAGAAATCCATCCCTAAAATGACATCGTAATCCTTCATCTCAAGGACTACCAAGTCACTGTAGAGCTCTCGGTTGGAAATCCAGATTGGTACTGCCCTTAGCCTCTAGGTAGAGGCCATTACTTCCCCTGACGGTAAGGTTGTCAAAAATTTCTGACCCAAACTTTCTGGTGGGATCCCTAGCTTTTTAGAGAAAAGCATGGATACAAAAGAATGGGTTGCCCCAGTATCGAATAACACAATAGCATATTGAGATGAGGTGAGTATTCGACCTGTGACCATGTTAGGAGCATTTGCCACCTCTTCCTTGGTGATGGCGAAAACCCTGGCGTTGGTCATGACTGGTGGGGCTTCCATCCTCGCCTGACTGTAATAAGATCCCTCCATAACTGGCTGCATCTGGTGCAGCTGAGCAGGTCCACCCCCGTACTGAAGAAGCTGTGGTGGAGGCGGCTTTGCTTTAGGGCACGCCTTGGCCATGTGCCCTACCACTCCACATATATAACACCCGCCAACCCTCGACCGGTTAGGGCAAGTCTTCATCATATGCCCTTCTGCTCCGCAAATATGGCATCCGCTCATGCCCTGACGACATACTCCAGGATGTGCTTTCCCACACTTTGGGCAAGGGGGATACTTGAGCTGCTTGCTTGACGTGCCCCCTTTGTTGCCCTCAGAAGACTTCTGATCCCACTGCTTCCTCTTGCCTGAATTTCCTTTCCAATTTTGTTGGTTTTGAGGATTTCCTTGAGACTTCTGGGCTGATGCCTGTTGTTGTTGCACATGTGTGGCCTTTATACTGTTTAAGTAGTGTTCAGTGATCAGAGCACTACTTACTAGTTCTTCTGAAGTTTGCGGTCTATTACCACCGCCAGCCACATTCAGAGCTATCTGAGGCCTCAGCATCTTGAGCATTAACCTGACCCTTTCCTTTTCAGTACTGACTAACTCCGGGCACAAGCGAGCTAATCGATTGAACTTCTTCACTGCTTCATCCACAGTTAGATCTCCTTGACGAAACTCAGTAAATTCATCATAGTGCTTGTTTGTCACTTTCATGTGAAAGTATTCTTCCAGAAATTCTTCTTCAAGGTCAGCCCAGGTCATCTGATTCACATTCCTCTTAGCTTTCACTCTTTCCCACCACATCCTAGCATCTCCAGTAAGGCAGAAAGATGTGCACTTTATCTTCTCCACCTCGGGCCAGTCCAGTAACTCCATTATACTCTCCACTGTTTTGAACCATGCCTGAGCATCCCATGGTTCACCTGTGCCAGAAAAATTCTCAGGCTTCAGTCTCTGCCACTGAATCAGATATGCCTCTTGCCTTACTTCTCTTGTCAGAGGTGCTGGGGGAACCTCTGTCGCTACTGGTGCTGCTACTTGCGCCACTGGCGCCACTGGAGGGGTAGCAGAAGTGGCCTGCTGATTAGTGGCCTACTGGTTAGCCATCAAGGTGACAATGACTTGTTGCTGTTCAGCAAGTTGCCTCTGAAGCTGGGCCACCACTCCTTGAAGGTCTGGTGGTGGTACTGACTCTGTTGACTCCTGTTCTCTAGGAGCTTGCTCCTCGTTCCGGACAATTCTAGGACGTCCTCTTGGCATCCTCTTACTCTATAGCATACAAAAATAAGAGCTCATTATCTCTTACTATCTTACTTCATTATCTCCATGCACATATTAGCATGCAATAATACTAACATACTTCCTTACTAACTTACTTCATTATCTCCATGCACATATTAGTATGCAATAATACTAACATACTTTCTTATCATCATGCATTACTGATACTAACAATCAATAATTAAAAGCATGCAAAAACTACAAAATATGAACTTCTTCATCATGCACTTACTGATACTAGCAGTCAATAATGAAAGCATGCAAAACTATAACATATGAACTTCTTACTTGGAAGCGGCAGGATTGATGCTTGATGTCAGTGTGGCGGAAGGGTGGAACCTCTTGCTCTGATACCACTCTGTGACGACCCAACTTTTATCTACTACTATGCTTTAAGTTACTACTACTTGGCTTTCCTTAACTTGCTCTAAATTTTTTCTTTCTTCCTTCTCTTTTTTTTTTCAAAAAAAACAAAACAACTTTCATTTTATTTGCTTTGCCAGGATTTGACCCCTAGACCTGTTAGTTGTAACACTAAAGCACTAACCAGCTGCTCTACACAACTTCTCTGCAATGGTACCAGTCGACTGCTATATAGCCAGTCGACTGGTATCGGCCACAGCAAGTTTCTGGGCGCGGCACCAGTCGACTGGCCTCTTGGCAGTCAACTGGTGCATCGAACAGAAGCTACTGTTCGATAGGGCAGTCGACTGGTTCTGAACCAGTCGACTGGCACGCCTGAAAACCTGCATTTCAGACCTGAAAACTTGTTTCAAAAGTCCACAAAACATATAGTTTCAAGCCATACAAAGACATAACACCATTTCTATACTCCATACTAGTTTTCTAAACATTTTAGCCAATCAAAACAACTTCATAAACTTGAAATTTGGACTTTTGCGGAAGTAAATAAGCTATCAAAGTCTATATGAACTTTAAACTAGAGTTTGTACCAAATTTTGTATCTATGCAAGATTTAAACAAAGTCATTCATTCTACCACTTCGAAACACCAAAACATATGTTCTACAAGACTTAGCCCAATGATCTCTTCCACGGTTCCACCGCCACTGAACATCAATGCAAGTCCCTTCGCCTCCTTAACTTATGCTTTTTCTTTACCTTTGTCTGCAATAGAAGGAAATGCAACTAATAAGCAAAATGCTTAGTAAGTAAATCCTAACTCACAAATCCAACGATAAGGGATAAATATGCTCTTTTCAAGTAATGCTTGCTTCAAAACACATGCACTTGGAAATAATTACACATGAGAACTTTCATACACTTATCATGCTCAATCATGCTTAAAAACATTTACTAGCATCAAAACACTTGCAAACTTAACATGCTCATGATTTCTTTTGCAAACTTACTAATGATACATTTCCACACTTTCAAACACTAACTTCTTTGCTCTTTCTCTTTAACATGCTTGTAACATAACCATGTTATCATACATAACAAAACATACACTTAATGAAATTGAAACACTTTCATATACTTATATACTTCAAAATAATAATCAACTTTCTCAGGCCTTGACAATGTACCTGGTATTAGTGTACCAATGCGCGCATCCCTAATAGGTTTCGGGGTAGCTAGCCACCGCACCCTATTAGAGCTTCTTTCTAACTTTCTGTGGGCCTCTCTTTTGCCCGGTACATGTCCTTTTACAAAAGTAAAATACTTTCTTACTCATAATCCTTGTATTTATCAAGCTAACTTTCTTTTTTTCCATAAACTTTCTACTATAAACCTTTACCTTTTCTTACTTGGAACTTTCATCGAGCACCTTGCGTGCCCTTAACCCAAAACTCAATTTTGGGACTTTTCAAGAACTTGGTCTCCCATACTTAGATCACATATATAAAAATCTACTACAATTCAAGTTCTATGATTAAAAACATGTATTCTTGAGAAACTTAATCACACAATAAACAATATTCTCCAAGCATGCATATAAATCACAAAATCAAGGTTCTACAACGAGAAAACTACATGCGAAGCTACTCCTATTGCAGGTGAGTGATTTACTTACCCTTTTCTTGAAGAAAACTCACTAAGTATCTCGAAATTCCTAGTGTAGGGCTCTTTTCCTCTTCCTTTGCAAGAAATCTCCACTCCTTAGCCCTAGGGAAGAAGCCCTAGGCTCTCCACTCAAGAGGAGGAAGAAGGAGGAAGAAAACCCCTTATTTTCTCCCTGTTTTCGCAGCCCCTTTCCTCTGCTCGCGCGGCGTCCCGAAACCCTAATGGGGTCTTAACCCAACTTAAGTGGAAGTTTTAATACCTCTTCATGAAACGGGCTAAATCAACTATAATATTATTTCGTTTCATTTTTTTCTGTGCTTGATACCCTAGCCCAGCTGGTTTCTGCTTTAGCCATGAACTGGAGAGATCGCGGGATCAAATCTCACTCGACCTCTTATATATTTTTTTTTCTTATTTTGATCCGAAAAAATGCTATAATATTCCGAAAAATGCTAGAAAAATTCCTAAAAATCCCTAATAATACCAGGAAATTATTGGGTGTTACACCTTAGGGCATCCTAGGGCCGGCGCCCTTCCTTGAGAGCTAGGGCCGGCGCTCCATCTTCTCCAAGTGATTGCCGTGAGCCAACAACACCAAGGAGAAGCCAAACAAGAAGAAGAAGAAGCGGATCGCAACTCCTCTCTTTCCGGAATTTAGATTCCGTTTCTTGTTGGTTAGTTTCCATTCTTTTCTCTTGTTCTTCTAGTTGTGCCTTTAGAGAATCTAGTAGTTCTCGTCAGCACAAAACTCGTGACTTTGCGAAGTCATCCCGAAGAGAACTCGGCGTGGACGCGAATAGAGGCGGAGCTTCCAAGGGACGCTACGGTTGGATCTCGTCCCTTACTTCGAGTTACGAGAGGTATAATGTAAATTAGTTTACTTTTCCGCAAAGTTGTAATTTATGATCATGTCCACACATCATAAGATTGCATGCTAGATACGAGGTTAAAATAATTTAGGAAATTATTTTATGCTAATTCTTCCGCTGCACGTAAAAATTTAAAAATTTTACGAACCCGTATCCTTGTCAACATGCACCCGGTCCCAACACTAGGCGCAGCCTCAACTGGTTCATCTTCCTCTTCTTCTTCCTCTGGTATTTCCTCCACCCGTTTTGAGGAGCTAGCATCCTCTCGGGTCTTATATGAAAACACATGCTCAAAGAATGAGGCATTTCTCGATTCTATGATCGAGTTCTTGTGTATATCCGGTAATTGTGACTCATAAACACAAACTGATATGCACTACTATTATGTGCATATCCAATAAATATGCAATCAATAGTTTTTGGTCCTATCTTAATCCTGTTCGGATCAGGTACCAAAACTTTGGCAAGACACCCCCACACTCGCAAGTATTTGTAGGATAGTCGTCTTCCATTCCAACAACTCATAAGGGCTCTTATCTATTTTCTTCCGAGGGATCTTATTTAAAAGGTAATTAGCTGTTAACACAGCTTCCCCCCACATAGAGTCTGGCAGTCCAGAACTTAATAGAAGAGCATTCATCATCTCCTTAAGAGTTCGATTCTTTCGCTCAGCAACTCCATTCTGCTGAGGGGTATAAGGAGCTGTTGTTTCGTGTCTGATCCCATATTCAGCACACAACTCAGTGAATGGTAATACATATTCACCACCTCGGTCACTTCGAACCATCTTAATCTTCTTATTAAGTTGGATTTCAACCTCATTCTTGTAGAGAATGAATTTTTCTATAGCTTCATCCTTGCTTTTGAGAAGATACACATAACAGTATTTTGTGTTATCATCTACAAAAGTAATGAAGTACCTATTCCCACCACGTGTCGGTGTACCTTTTAGGTCACATACGTCGGTGTGAATTAGGCCGAGTGGTTCATTGCTTCTTTCAACATGTTGAAAGGATGACCTAGTCAACTTTGCTTCAACACAAGTCTCACACTTGTGTTTTGGGTCAAGGTGAAATGTCGGTATGCTTTGCATGTTTATTAATCTACGAATCACATCATAATTCACATGTCCTAGTCTACCATACCATAAACATGAAGACTCAAGCATATAAGTGGAAGAGCTCTCAATTTTATTTATCTTAGGCCTAATAGCCATTACACTGAGTTTAAACATCCCATAAGATACATAGCCCTTTCCTACAGACATTCCATTTTTCGACAGTACAACTCTATCTGACTCAAACACAATGCGAAAGTCATGCTTGCTTAATAAGGCTCCAGACACTAGATTCTTTCGAATCTCCGGAACATACAACACATTGGTTAGAGTGAGGTCCTTGCTCGAGTTCATCTTCAGCACCACTTTTTCTTAGCCCATGATGTCCGAGGTTGCCGAGTTTCCCATGAACAGCTTGTCTCTACTACTTTTTTCAAAATTGTGGAGCAATTCCTTATTGCAGCACACGTCTAGTGGCTCCAGTATCAATCCACCATTGTTGCAGATTTGAACCCACCAGGTTCAATTCGGAGACCACGACACAGAGGTCTTCCATTTCTGGTCCCTTGTTTAGGTTGGCCTCCTGCTTCTTCTTCGATTTCTTCCATTCCGAAGATTTGTGGCCAACTCAACCACAGTTGTAGCACATCCCAGAGAACTTCTTGGTGATGCCTCCTCTGGGTCCCATCTTGGAATATTTGGAAATTTTCCGTTTCGAGCATTGCCCGTGCTCGACCACATTGGCTTTTACAGTAGCCTGAGAGAACATCTTTCTCTCTGAACCCTTGTTATCTTCTTCGATGCGAAGTCTAACAACGAGTTCCTCCATGTTAGGACCTTAGCGTTTGGCCAAAGGGGGGGGGGGTGAATAGCTTCTCTTTGATTTTATCTACAAGAATGTTAGCTAAAGCGCAACAAACAATAATAGACAAAATCAATTAACAAAGAAAGCAATGCTAACACCCTTGATTTACTTGGTATCCACCTTCTAGAGGTGACTAATCCAAGGATCCACACCACACAACTAAGCTTCACTATGATCTTCTCCTTGTAGGTGGAGAAATCCTCACAAGATACCCTCTTCCTCTTTTACAAGATGAGATTTAGAGTATGAAGAAGAGGATAGACTATGGAAGCTTTGGGCACTTAGAATAGGATTTAGCAATCAAGAACCGTAACCTATTCATACCCCAAAGCCTCCTCTTAAATAGAGGAGAGAGCTGTTGTCCAAATAGCTCAACCCACCCCGACATCAGTCGACTGCCTCCAGGGTCAGTCGACTGATGCCTCAGCCAACGGCTCTATTTCGAACAGACCAGTCTGTTGGATCGAGAAACACGATAGAGGGGGGGGTGAATATCGTGAAAAACTTTCGGATTAATAGAAGAGAATACGCAGCGGAATTGAAACAAACAAGCACGGAACACAAGTGGTTTTACTTGGTTCGGAGTCGCGGTCGGCTCCTACTCCAAGGCCCACGGTCCTTGACCGTTTACTGCGGGCAATTCTATATTCGCGCAAAAGGTTTACAAAGTATGATACAGAAATATTGTAGTAAATAAATGATTACACTCTTCGTTATCGACGCCCGATGTAGATTGTACTTCGGAGCAGAGGGTCATCGTCGGCGCTAGAATGTCGAGAACGGAGTTTGCCGGAGTAGAGTCGCTTAAACGAAGAGCTTGGAGGCGTTGGAAAATATGTTGTTGAAGCCTTAGGGGTCGAGCCCCTTTTATAGTGCTCCTGGGGGCGCCTGGGACGTCGGGGACGCCTGACACGTACGTTCGGATCCGAAAACCTTTATCCGAAGCTTGGTCAGCGCTTATCCCCTACGAATCGGCTCTGGAGCTGACGGGGGAGCCCGGGACGTTGGGGGCGCCCTGGTTGACTTGGTTCGCTGGCTTCGTGGCTGATTTTGCTTCGATCACAGAATTGCATTGACCCAGGGCGCCCGGGACATCCAGGGTGCCCGGGACCTTTAGGGCGCCTGGCCCAGTATGCTTTCGAAGCGATTCTTGTTGACTGCTTATTTGGCTTTGACCTTGGGCGCCCGAGACCTCCCGGGCGCCTAGCCCAGCTGCATGCCCCTCTCCTTTGGGGCGTTCTGAGCTGCAGAAACACACTCCTTCGGTCCCTGCATTCAAGGTTAGTACCAACAAAAATAAGGCAAGAATATTAGTTAGTTTTTATAGCCGTAGCTGTCTTGGTTCTGACTTCGGGTCTCCCAAATGGAACCCTAGGTTGAACCGATGCCTACTGTTCCCTCGACGGGGAACGCGTCCTCACCTACTCCTCTCAGGAGAGTTTATCTTTTGCCAACCGGCTCCTCCGGTTGGACTTTTGCCCAGCAGTCCTTCGCCAGGTGCCTAGCAGCCCTTCGCCAGGTCTTCGGTACCAAGCAGTCCTTCGCCAGGTGCCTAGCAGCCCTTCGCCAGGTCTTAGATTCCCAGCAGCCCTTCGTCAGGTGCCTAGCAGCCCTTCGCTAGGTCTTGTACTCCTAGCAGCCCTTCGCCAGATGCCTAGCAGCCCTTCGCCAGGTCTTAGGGTTTCGATGCCTAGCAGCCCTTCGCTAGGTGCCCAGCAATCCTTTGCCAGGTCTTCTTTTTGCACACTCAGTGAACATATTAGAACAAAATAACATCTTAACTCTTGAATCCTTTGCCATTATCAAAACCCGGGTTCGACTTAGGTGCTGCCTGCACCAACAATCTCTCCCTTTTTGATTTATGGCAACCCGGTTCAAAAAGTTAAGTTTAAACACAAAGCAGGTAAAGTGCCAAATTAATTTTCTCCCCCTGGAAGGAATCTCCCCCTAGGTTTTTCAAAGGTTCGTGAGGTTTGAAAAAATTTCTAAGTCTAAAAGGAAATGGTTTTTCAGTACTTAAAACATTTTCAAAAAAGGTTTAAGTTAGAAAATATTTTCGAAAAAAATAGATTTGGGTTGGGCACTTGGAAAATTTACACTTAGAGAATTTATCTGAAGTTTTAATACTTTGAAAAAAATTTCTACCATATTTTTTGAGTTGAAAAATTTTCCAACCTCTTTAGCACTTTAGAAAGTTTTCAAGGAAATTTTGAAATTAATACTTAGAAACTTTTCTATTAGATAAATTTAAACTAAGTACTTAGAGGAATTTCGAAAATAGTTTAAGTCAAGTACTTAGAAGATTTTGAAAATAATTTAAGTCAAGTAAAAGGCAATTGACTTAAGGAATTTTACTTTTTGAAAAAGGAGATAAAGTTTTGAATTTTGAAAAAAAATTTAAAACCTTCTCTTCTCTCCTTTCCAATCTCTCCCCCTTTGCCATATATAAAAAAAAACAATATAGCAAAAAAACATGCTTAGCAATAGAATTAAGATGTTGTACTGAACCAATTCAAGGTATAAACTGGACCAAACCAATTTGAATTTTCTCTTTCGGGTCCTATCTAACCCAATTAGCTACTTACTAACTGTTATAAATAGTAGCTTTCGCTAGGGTTAGTCAAGTTAAGTGTTCTGATCAAGTTAGATTTTCTAAGCTTGACACTTAACTTGATTACTGTTGATTGATATTTATTGCCACAATTACTGCAAATGCACAGACTTAAGCATCTTGAATCAAGGCAAAGACCTAAGCATCTCAACTCATTCTAGGTGATCAATCAAAAGTACCCTAAGGTACTTGTGAGATGCTGCTTCTAGATCTATAGGTGCATGCAGTTCTAGGGTTAGGGCCTAGGCTAAGTCCATTTTGCGAAAAAAAGCCCTAGTTTTGAAAGGGGTAATTTTTTCTTAAGAAAAACTAAGTCGAAAAATTATTTTAAAAATTGCACAAAGAAAATGATTTTTCAAATTAAGTAGGAACTGATAAGTAATAAAACATTTTTACCAAAACACAGAAGTAGAGCAATCTATTCTACCAAGCATAACCCTAACTGCCTTCTTAGTGAGCTAAACTCAGACTCAGGTAGGAGTTTGGTGAATATGTCAGCTAAGTTAGATTTAGAGTCTACATGCTTAAGGACTATCTCACCCCTGGCTACATGATCTCTTACGAAGTGGTGTTTAACTTCTATGTGTTTAGTTCTCGAATGTTAGATTGGATTCTTAGTTAGATTAATTGAGCTTATATTGTCAATGTAGACTTGAGTTTGAGTGTAGTTGAGCTGGAAGTCTTTAAGAGTGTGCATCATCCATAAGAGTTGTGCTACACATTCTCCCAAAGCAACATACTCAGCTTCAGTTGTGGATAGAGCTACACAGTGTTGCTTTCTGCTGCACCAACTTACTAGACTATTTCCTAAAAGTTGGCAGCTTCCACTTGTACTTTTTCTATCTAGTTTACAACCAGCATAGTCAGAATCCGAGTATCCTGACAAGTCAAAAGTTGAGGTCCTAGGATACCAAATCCCTACATTTAGGGTGCCCTTAATGTATCTTAGTATTCTTTTTAGGGCTGCTAAGTGCGTTTCCTTAGCACAGGTTTGGTATCTAGCACACATTCTACAGCAAAAAGGATATCGGGTCTGCTGGCTATAAGGTAAAGTAGACTACCAATCATACTTCTATAAAGTTTAAGGTCTACTGGTTTACCATCAGGGTCACTATCTATTTTTACATTTGTGGTCATTGGGGTACTTATGCTTTTAGAGTTATCCATTTTAAATTTCTTTATTAACTCCTTAGCATATTTGGATTGATGGACATAGTTTTCATCCCTAGTTTGCTTAATTTGTAACCCTAGAAAGAAGTTGAGCTCACCAACTAAGCTCATTTCGAATTCATTTTCCATTATTTTAACAAATTCTTTTAAGAAATTTGAGTTGGTGGATCCAAAGATTATATCGTCAACGTAGATTTGGGCAATAAAGATATCTTTTTCTAAGGTCTTAATGAAAAGGGTTGAGTCAATTTGTCCCTGGTTAAATTCCTTAGAAATGAGGTAGGTTGATAGACATTCATACCATGCCCTAGGTGCTTGTTTTAGTCCAAAAAGTGTGTTAGTGAGTTTGTAAACATGGTCAGGTCTTTCTAAGTCCTCAAACCCAGGGGGTTGTCCTACATAAACTTCTTCCTTAATAAATCGATTTAGAAAAGCTGACTTTACATCCATTTGGTAGAGTTTAAATCCTTTATGGGATACAAAGGCTAACAATATCCTGATGGACTCAAGTCTAGCTACTGGGGCATAGGTTTTGTCATAGTCTAACCCTTCGACTTGGCTGAACCCTTTGGCTATTAAGCGGGCATTATTTCTCACTATTTCTCCTTGATCATTTAGCTTATTCCTAAAAACCCACTTAGTATCAATAATGGATTTGCCCTCAAGTTTAGGTACTAGTTCCCAGACTTGGTTCCTCTCAAACTGGGCTAATTCTTCCTGCATCGCTATGATCCAATCAGGATCAGGTAAGGATTCTTCTATAGTCTTAGGTTCAATTTTTGAAATCAGTGCAATCTGACTAAGGTTTCTATAGGAGGACCTAGTTCTGACTCCTAAGGATGGATCACCCACAATTTGATCAGTTGGGTGACTGAGTCTGAGTTTCTTAGTTTTTCTAGAACTTGGTTCAACCTCAGGTCCGGTCGGTCGGTTTGGTTCAGTATTTGGTTCAACTACTTGGGTTGGTTCAATTATTGGTTCAATTGACTCAATAGTTGATTCAATAGTTAGTTCATTAAGGGGTTCAATTAATGGTTCAACAGTTTGTTCATTATCTTCGTGATCAGTATTTGATGAATTTAGATCTAGATTATCAGATTTTGAAATAATTTCTTCATCAAATATTAGATTGGTTGTTTCCTCAATTTTGTTAATTTGTTTGTTGTAAACTCTATATGCTCTACTTGTTGTTGAATATCCTAAGAAGACCCCTAGGGTTGACTTGGACTGATATTTACCTAGATAGTCCTTGGTGTTTAGGATATGGACTTTGCACCCAAAGACCCTTAGGTAATGTAGGTTTGGAAGTCTATGGTAGTATAATTCATAGGGTGTTTTATTATGTCGTTTGTTAATTAGGACCCTATTTTGGATGTAAGCAAGCCGTANGAGGAGGTGAGATGATAGTAACGTTGGGGAAACCAACTCTAATAAGATCAAGTCTACTTGGTCTCTCTTTAGACTGGTGAAACCACCGAAGCTACCGATCCAAGACCCAACTAGTTAGACCAGAAAATGACTTAATTTAATTTGAAAATGAAATTTCATTAAAAGGCTTTGTCAAGGAAAGGGTGGATGATCCCATAAGGCTACGGCCAAAGAAGGCCTAGTGCCTCGCCAAGACCTGGAAGCCAATTTCTGAAATTTCAAATTCAAATGATCTTTGTCCAAATTCGAATCTAACTCAAATTTCAAATAATTATAGATTCTAATCTGTTTTCAAAACTTCTACTTCTTAAACTTATTTCTTTTTCAAAAAATCACTTAATCTATTTTCAAAATTTCTAAACTTATTTGTTTAAAAATCTGTTTTCAAAATTAAATAACTTTTTCGAAAATAAATTGAAATTCCTTTTCAAAACTAATTTCTACCATCAAACCTGTCTCACAAAAACCTTAGGTTAACGTGATTGAAAACCCTAGACTGGGGTGAGACAGACTAGGAAGTGAAACTCAATTTAAGCTATCCCTAACTTAAATTGGATCCAAATCATCTAAAATTCTTTATGTGTAGGAACATAAAGATTTGGACCAATGGATGTTAGATAGCGGGTGCTCCAGACATATGACTGGGGACAAATTGAAGTTCACTAAACTCAAGTTCAAAAATCTGGGCTCAGTGGCATTTGGTAACAATGCTACACTCAAGGTAATTGGGTCAAGTAATATTGAACTTAAATCCAATTTCATTATTAAGAAAGTTCTATTGGTGGAAAACTTCAATTTTAACTTACTTAGCATAAGTCAGTTATGTGACTCTGGTTATTTAGTTACTTTCAACAATTCTAATTGCCTGATTAGAAATGCACAAGACTCAGAAATCATGCTTAAGGGCACTAGGAAAAACAATGTATACACTATAAATCTTCCCCTTATACCCAAATGCATGTTAACACAGTTAGAACAATCAAAACTCTGGCATAGGAGATTAGGTCATACCAATCTAAGAACTATCTCAAAAATTACCCAACTTGGCTTAGTCAAAGGTGTCCCCAAAATTAAGAATAATGAAAACCTAATATGTGAATCCTGTAATCAAGGCAAACAAACCAAGTCTAGTCACAAATTGATCCAATCTGATCAAACCCAAACCACACTTGAGCTCCTACACCTTGACCTATTTGATTCACATGGAGCCAAGTCACTAAGTGGAAACCGATACTGCTTTGTGATAATTGACGACTACTCTAGGTTCACCTGGGTCAGGTTTCTAAAGACCAAAGATGAAACCCTGAACCTATTTAACAACTTTTGTAAATTGATTGAAAATCAAAATGATACCAAAATCAAAAGACTTAGGTCTGACCACGGGGGAGAATTTGAGAATCAAAGATTCGAAGAATTTTGCAAAGTAAATGGATATAAGCACGAATTTTCGTGTCCTAGAACCCCCAACAAAATGGCATAGTAGAAAGGAAGAATAGAACCCTACAGGAAGCTGCTAGGGCTATGCTCAATGAATTTGACCTACCTAACCACTATTGGGCAGAAGCAATTAGCACAGCTTGCTATATCCAAAATAGAATTCTGCTTAATAAAAGGTTAAATAAAACACCCTATGAACTTTACTACCATAGACTTCTAAACCTACACTATCTTAGAATCTTTGGATGCAAAGTCCATATTCTTAATACCAAAGACTATCTTGGAAAATTCCAATCCAAGTCAAACCCAGGTATCTTTTTAGGATACTCTACAACAAGTAGAGCTTATAGAGTCTACAACAAAATAACTAAGAAAATTGAAGAAACAACCAACTTAATATTTGATGAAGAAACTTACCCAAAATCTGATAATTCTGACTTAGCTTCACCAAATACTGATTAAGAAGATAACTCTGAAACCCTAACTGAACCCTTTAATGACTTAACAATTGAACCAACTTCTGAATCAGTTGAACCAACCAATGAAACCAGAATTGAACTTATTGGACCAGCTGGACCTGAAGCTGAGCCAAGTACTAGAAAACCAAGAAACCCAGACTCAGTCACCCAACTGACCAAATTATAGGTGATCCAACCTTAGGAGTCAGAACTAGAGCTTCCTATAGAAATCTTAGTCAAATAGCCATGATTTCAAAGATTGAACCTAAGACTATTGAGGAAGCCCTACCTGATCCTGACTGGATCTTAGCCATGCAAGAAGAGTTAGCCCAATTTGAGAGAAACCAAGTCTGGGAGTTAGTACCTAAACCTAAGGGCAAATCCGTAATTGACACTAAGTGGGTATTTAGGAATAAGTTAAACGATCAAGGTGAAATAGTCCGAAATAAAGCCCGCTTAGTAGCTAAGGGATTCAGCCAAGTAGAAGGGTTGGATTATGATGAAACCTATGCCCCTGTAGCTAGACTTGAGTCTATTAGGATGTTACTAGCCTTTGCATCCCATAAAGGATTCAAATTATACCAAATGGATGTAAAGTCAGCCTTCTTGAATGGGCTCATTAAGGAAGAAGTCTATGTAGGACAACCCCCAGGATTTGAGGATATAGAAAAACCAGATTATTCTATAAACTTAGCAAAGCCCTTTATGGACTAAAACAAGCACCTAGGGCCTGGTATGAAAGACTATCCAACTACTTGATTTCTAAAGAATTCAAACAAGGTCAAATTGACCCAACCTTGTTTGTTAAAATTTTAGAAAAGGATATATTTATTGCCCAAATTTACGTAGACGATATAATATTTGGATCAACTAATTCTAAATTTCTAAAAGAATTTGTAACAATAATGGAAAATGAGTTTGAAATGAGTTTAGTTGGGGAACTCAATTTCTTCTTAGGATTACAAATCAAACAAACTAAGGATGAAAATTATATACATCAATCTAAATATGCTAAAGAACTAATTAAGAAATTTAAAATGGATAACTCTAAAAGTATAAATACCCCAATGGCCACAAATGTGAAAATAGATAATGACCCTGATGGTAAACCAGTAGACCTAAAACTTTATAGAAGTATGATAGGAAGTCTACTATACCTTACAGCCAGCAGACCTGATATACTTTTTTCAGTAGGAATGTGTGCTAGGTACCAAACCTGTGCTAAGGAAACTCACTTAGTAGCCCTAAAACGAATTTTAAGATATATTAAGGGCACCCTAAATGTAGGGATATGGTACCCTAGGACTTCATCCTTTAAGTTGTCAGGATACTCTGATTCTGATTATGCTGGTTGTAAATTAGATAGAAAAAGTACAAGTGGAAGCTGTCAACTTTTAGGAAACAGCTTAGTAAGTTGGTGCAGTAGAAAGCAACACTGTGTTGCTTTATCAACAACTGAAGCTGAATATGTAGCCTTAGGAGAGTGTGTAGCTCAACTCCTATGGATGATGCATACTCTTAAGGACTTTCAGCTAGACTACAATCAGACCCAAGTCAATATTGACAATATTAGCTCAATTAACTTAGCCAAAAACCCAATACAACATTCTAGAACCAAACACATAGAAGTAAAACATCACTTTGTAAGAGATCACGTAGCTAGGGGTGAAATAGTCCTTAAGCATGTAGACTCCAAGTCCAACCTAGCTGACATATTCACTAAACCCCTACCTGAATCTGAGTTTAGCTCTCTAAGAAGGCAGTTAGGATTATGCTTAGTAGAATAGAATCATTTGATTTTTGCTTTAATTTTAAAATGTTTTAAATTGATGTTAAAATGGTGTTTATTTTAAAAAAGTTTTTCTAACTTAATCTTAAAAAAAGTTTTACTTTGGTCTTAAAATTTTTTCCTTGACTTAGTTTTATTTCAAAAACTACCCCCTTCAAAACTAGGGTTTTCTGCGAAATGGACTTAGCCTAGGCTCTAACCCTAGAATTGCATGCACCTATAGACTTAGAAGCCAGCATCTCACAAGCACCTAAGGATACTTTTGATTGATAACCTAGAAAGGGTTGAGATGCTTAGGTCTTTGCCTCAATTCAAGATGCTTTAAGTCAGTGCATCGGCAGCAATTGGGGCACTAAATGAACAGCAATCAGGTTAAGTGTCAAGTTTAGACAATCTAACTTGAACAATGCACTTAACTTGACTAACCCTAGCGAAAACTACTGTTTATAACAGTTGGTAAGTAGCTAATTGGGTTAGACACGTCCCTAAAGATTTAACCAGACTTAGGCTCCAGTTTGATTCAGTACAGCAAATGCTTTAATTATTGTAAATATTTTTCTGCATTTTTTTTGATATATGTCAAAGGGGGAGAGTTGGAAAGGAAAGAGGGAACCCAAAAAGTTTTTTTCAAATTTTTCCTTTATTCAAAAAAGTTTAAACTCAAAGTTAGAAATTCAAAGCTTAAATTTATCCTGTAAAAAATTTCTAACTCTGAATTATTTATAAGCTTAATTTTTTTTGCTTAACATTTCTAACTTTGAAGTGTTATTAATTTTTGCTCAAATTATTCTTTAAAATTTTCTAAATCTGAAAATCTTTTTAAAGTCTGAAAATTTTCTAAGTCTGAAGTTTTTCCAAAACTGAAAATTTTCTAAGTCTGATGTTTTTCCAAAACTGAAAATTTTCCAAAGTCTGAAATGTTACTAAAACTGAAAATTTGTCTAAGGTTTTCAAAGTTTTCCAAACTTAGAACATCTTTTCGAAAAACTTAGCAGATTTCCCAACTTATTATCAAAACATGAAATCTTCTAAGTACTTAACTCACATCACCTATGTTTGAAAAACCTAGGGGGGGATTTCTTCCAGGGGGAGGGAATCTAACTTAAGGATTTCAATTTCAGCATTTTTTTTTCCTTAACTTTTTTGAACTAGGTTGCCATTTATCAAAAAGGGGGAGATAGTTGGTGCAGAATGCACCCAAGTCAAACCTGTGTTTTGATATTGGCAAAAGGGTTCAAAAGTTAAGGGTTAGTTGTTGTCTAACAAGTTTCTTGAGTGTACAGGAAAAGCCCTAGCGAAGGAATGCTAGGCACTGGCGAAGGGCTGCCAGAAGAAAAGCCCTAGCGAAGGAATGCTAGGCACTGGCGAAGGACTGCCAGACAGGAAAAGCCCTAGCAAAGGACTGCTAGGCTCTGGCGAAGGACTGCCAGAATGGACAAACCCTAGCGAAGGAATGCTAGGCACTGGCGAAGGGCTTCCAGAAGAAAAGACCTAGCGAAGGGCAGCTAGGCACCAAGCGAAGGGTAGCTTGGCAACTCAAGACCTGGCGAAGGACTGCCGGGCAAAAGTCCAACTGGAAGATCCGGTTGGCACCAGGTAAATTCTCCCGAGAGGAGTAGGTGAGGACGCGTTCCCCTTTAGGGAACATTAGGCGTTGGTTCGACCTAGGGCTCCATTTTGGAGACCAAAGTCAGAACCAAGACAGCCAAGGCTGTATAATTCATTATGTTATTGGTTTATTGTGTTTTGGACTAACCCTGGATGCAGGACCAAAGGAACGTGTGTCTGCAGCTCAGAATGCCTCAAAGGAAAGACGCGATCGCTGACCAGGGTGCTCGGAGTGTCCCGGGCGCCCCCAAGGTGAACACAAAACACAACACAACCAGAAGAACCTCGACAGTACAGTCTGAGGGCGCCCCCACTGTCCCGGGCGCCCCCATTGCAAAACAACTCTGCCTTGTCTGCGCTACACGCCCAGGGCGCCCCCGCTGTCCCGGGCGCCCCCAGCCAAACTTGCCGAGAAGACCTCAGCGCTGCGGATAAGAGCTGGCCGAGTCAACCAGGGCGCCCCCAGCGTCCAGGGCACCCCCGTCAAAGGGTTATCCCGAGTTCTTAGGGATAAACCCTTGACCGCGCCTTTTGGGGATCAAGCGCCACGTGGGGGGGCGCCCCCGTCGACCAGGGCGCCCCCAGGCCCTATATAAAGGGCCCTCGACCTCCTTCTTCAGAGCATCAATTGCTTCGACACTTCTGCGCTCTTCTGCTTCCGCGACACGCTCCAGAAATCTTCCAACTCGAGCTGACGACGTCCCGCTGCTCCGAAACTTCGATCTACACCGGACGTCGGTAACGAAGAGCTGTATTTAAAGTTTACTAAACTGTTCTTGTTATAATCTTTCTTGTAAACATTTACGAACTTATAGAATTGCCGGCAGAAAACGGTCAACGACCGTGGGCCTTGGAGTAGGAGTCGACCCAGGCTCCGAACCAAGTAAACCGACTGTGTTTGCATTGTTCTATTTTTCTTTTATTTCCGCTGCGCACCCGCTCTTTTTAAATCCGAACGATATGCGACATTCACCCCCCCCCCCCTCTATCGCATCTCTCGATCCAACACTCAGTGCATCTGCTACTCTATTTGCCTTACCAGGGTGGTAAAGAATCTCACAATCATAGTCCTTTACTAACTCGAGCCACCTTCGCTGTCTCATATTGAGGTCTTTCTGAGTGAAGAAATATTTCAGACTCTGGTGATCTGTATAAATCTTACACTGCACTCCATACAAGTAATGCCTCCATATCTTTAGAGCAAAGACTACAGCTGCCAACTCCAGATCATGAGTGGGGTAATTCTTTTCATAGTCCTTGAGTTGCCTGGAAGCATAAGCTATGACTTTGCCTTCTTGCATAAGGACTGCTCCTAGTCCTAGCTTTGATGCATCACTGTATATATCAAAGCTCTTATCACCTTCGGGTACTGTAAGGATAGGAGCGCTGGTCAGTCTCTTCTTCAACTGAAGGAAACTCTGGTCACAGTCTTTAGTCCACTCATACTTCTTATTCTTTTTGGTAAGGGCTGTAAGTGGAGAAGCTATCTTTGAAAAGTCCTCTACAAACCTTCTGTAATACCCTGCCAAACCCAGAAAACTTCTGATCTCACTAGCATTCTTTGGTTGACTCCAGTTACTAACTGTTTCAATCTTGGCTGGGTCTACCATAATACCTTCCTTGGAAATAATGTGGCCTAGGAAGGCCACCTGATCAAGCCAAAACTCACACTTTGAGAATTTGGCGTACAACTCCTTCTGGTGTAAGGTTTGCAACACTATCTTCAGGTGTTCTTCATGTTCTTTCTGAGTCTTTGAATACACTAGGATATCATCAATGAAGACAATGACGAACTTGTCCAGAAAATCCTTGAACACTCTATTCATTAGATCCATAAACCTCGCAGGGGCGTTTGTCACTCCAAAGGGCATGACCACAAACTCATAATGCCCATATCTTGTACTGAAAGCAGTCCTTGGTACATCACTCTCCTTCACTCTGAGCTGATAGTAACCTGATCGCAGATCTAACTTGGAGAACACTGTGGCTCCCTTCAGCTGATCAAATAAATCATCTATCCTTGGCAAAGGATATCTGTTCTTGATGGTTACCTTATTCAAAGCTCGATAATCTATGCACATTCGCATAGATCCATCTTTCTTCTTGACGAACATTACAGGAGCTCCCCAAGGTGAATAACTAGGGCAGATGAAACCCTTGTCAAGCAGCTCTTGCAATTGTTCTTGCAATTCTTTCAGTTCTGCTGGCGCCATGCGATAAGGTGCCTTCGAAATTGGGTTGGTTCCTGGGGCCAACTCAATTTCAAACTCAATTTCCCGATTGGGAGGGAGTCCTGGTAACTCTTCAGGAAACACTTCAGGATAGTCACAGACTACCCTCACTTCTTCTCTCTTCAATCCTTCTCCTTGACTTGCATCCACTATATGAGCTAGAAAACCAGAGCACCCCTTCTCTAACATTCTCTAAGCTTGCAAGGTAGATAGGAACTTCTTTGTCTTTCTCCTTGGGTCTCCAATAAACTCAAATGAAGGTTCTGCTTCTGGTGTAAACTTGACTTTTCTCTTGCGGCAGTCTATAGAAGCATTGTACTTGCTCAAGAAATCCATCCCTAAAATAACATCGTAATCCTTCATCTCAAGGACTACCAAGTCACTATAGAGCTCTCGGTTGGAAATCCAGATTGGTACTGCCCTTAGCCTCTGGGTAGAGGCCATTACTTCCCCTGACGGTAAGGTTGTCAAAAATTTCTGACCCAAACTTTCTGGTGGGATCCCTAGCTTTTTAGAGAAAAGCATGGATACAAAAGAATGGGTTGCCCCAGTATCGAATAACACAATAGCATATTGAGATGAGGTGAGTATTCGACCTGTGACCATGTTAGGAGCATTTGCCACCTCTTCCTTTGTGATGGCGAAAACCTTGGCATTGGTCATGACTGGCGGGGCTTCCATCCTCGCCTGACTGTAATAAGATCCCTCCATAACTGGCTGCATCTGGTGCAGCTGAGCAGGTCCACCCCCGTACTGAAGAAGCTGTGGTGGAGGCGGTTTTGCTTTAGGGCACGCCTTGGCAATGTGCCCTACCACTCCACATATATAACACCCGCCAACCCTCGACCGGTTAGGGCAAGTCTTCATCATATGCCCTTCTGCTCCGCAAATATGGCATCCGCTCATGCCCTGACGACATACTCCAGGATGTGCTTTCCCACACTTTGGGCAAGGGGGATACTTGAGCTGCTTGCTCGACGTGCCCCCTTTGTTGCCCTCAGAAGACTTCTGATCCCACTGCTTCCTCTTGCCTGAATTTCCTTTCCAATTTTGTTGGTTTTGAGGATTTCCTTGAGACTTCTGGGCTGATGCCTGTTGTTGTTGCACACGTGTGACCTTTATACTGTTTAAGTAGTGTTCAGTGATCAGAGCACTACTTACTAGTTCTTCTGAAGTTTGCGGTCTATTACCACTGCCAGCCACATTCAGAGCTATCTGAGGCCTCAGCATCTTGAGCATTAACCTGACCCTTTCCTTTTCAGTACTGACTAAATCCGGGCACAAGCGAGCTAATCGATTGAACTTCTTCACTGCTTCATCCACAGTTAGATCTCCTTGACGGAACTCAGTAAATTCATCATAGTGCTTGTTTGTCACTTTCATGTGAAAGTATTCTTCCAGAAATTCTGCTTCAAGGTCAGCCCAGGTCATCTGATTCACATTCCTCTTAGCTTTCACTCTTTCCCACCACATCCTAGCATCTCCAGTAAGGCAGAAAGATGTGCACTTTATCTTCTCCACCTCGGGCCAGTCCAGTAACTCCATTATACTCTCCACTGTTTTGAACCATGCCTGAGCATCCCATGGTTCACCTGTGCCAGAAAAATTCTCAGGCTTCAGTCTCTGCCACTGAATCAGGTATGCCTCTTGCCTTACTTCTCTTGTCGGAGGTACTGGGGGAACCTCTGTCGCTACTGGTGCTGCTACTTGCGCCACTGGCGCCACTGGAGGGGTAGCAGAAGTGGCCTGCTGATTAGTGGCCTGCTGGTTAGCCATCAAGGTGGCAATGACTTGTTGCTGTTCAGCAAGTTGCCTCTGAAGCTGGGCCACCACTCCTTGAAGGTCTGGTGGTGGTACTGACTCTGTTGACTCCTGTTCTCTAGGAGCTTGCTCCTCATTCCGGACAATTCTAGGACGTCCTCTTGGCATCCTCTTACTCTATAGCACACAAAAATAAGAGCTCATTATCTCTTACTATCTTACTTCATTATCTCATGCACATATTAGCATGCAATAATACTAATACTTCCTTATCATCTTTCACTTACTGATACTAGCAGTCAATAATGAAAGTATACAAAACTACAACATATGAACTTCTTCATCATGCACTTACATCCGCTCATGCCCTGACGACATACTCCAGGATGTGCTTTCCCACACTTTGGGCAAGGGGGATACTTGAGCTGCTTGCTCGACGTGCCCCCTTTGTTGCCCTCAGAAGACTTCTGATCCCACTGCTTCCTCTTGCCTGAATTTCCTTTCCAATTTTGTTGGTTTTGAGGATTTCCTTGAGACTTCTGGGCTGATGCCTGTTGTTGTTGCACACGTGTGACCTTTATACTGTTTAAGTAGTGTTCAGTGATCAGAGCACTACTTACTAGTTCTTCTGAAGTTTGCGGTCTATTACCACTGCCAGCCACATTCAGAGCTATCTGAGGCCTCAGCATCTTGAGCATTAACCTGACCCTTTCCTTTTCAGTACTGACTAAATCCGGGCACAAGCGAGCTAATCGATTGAACTTCTTCACTGCTTCATCCACAGTTAGATCTCCTTGACGGAACTCAGTAAATTCATCATAGTGCTTGTTTGTCACTTTCATGTGAAAGTATTCTTCCAGAAATTCTGCTTCAAGGTCAGCCCAGGTCATCTGATTCACATTCCTCTTAGCTTTCACTCTTTCCCACCACATCCTAGCATCTCTAGTAAGGCAGAAAGATGTGCACTTTATCTTCTCCACCTCGGGCCAGTCCAGTAACTCCATTATACTCTCCACTGTTTTGAACCATGCCTGAGCATCCCATGGTTCACCTGTGCCAGAAAAATTCTCAGGCTTCAGTCTCTGCCACTGAATCAGGTATGCCTCTTGCCTTACTTCTCTTGTCGGAGGTACTGGGGGAACCTCTGTCGCTACTGGTGCTGCTACTTGCGCCACTGGCGCCACTGGAGGGGTAGCAGAAGTGGCCTGCTGATTAGTGGCCTGCTGGTTAGCCATCAAGGTGGCAATGACTTGTTGCTGTTCAGCAAGTTGCCTCTGAAGCTGGGCCACCACTCCTTGAAGGTCTGGTGGTGGTACTGACTCTGTTGACTCCTGTTCTCTAGGAGCTTGCTCCTCATTCCGGACAATTCTAGGACGTCCTCTTGGCATCCTCTTACTCTATAGCACACAAAAATAAGAGCTCATTATCTCTTACTATCTTACTTCATTATCTCCATGCACATATTAGCATGCAATAATACTAACATACTTCCTTATCATCTTTCACTTACTGATACTAGCAGTCAATAATGAAAAGTATACAAAACTACAACATATGAACTTCTTCATCATGCACTTACATCCGCTCATGCCCTGACGACATACTCCAGGATGTGCTTTCCCACACTTTGGGCAAGGGGGATACTTGAGCTGCTTGCTCGACGTGCCCCCTTTGTTGCCCTCAGAAGACTTCTGATCCCACTGCTTCCTCTTGCCTGAATTTCCTTTCCAATTTTGTTGGTTTTGAGGATTTCCTTGAGACTTCTGGGCTGATGCCTGTTGTTGTTGCACATGTGTGACCTTTATACTGTTTAAGTAGTGTTCAGTGATCAGAGCACTACTTACTAGTTCTTCTGAAGTTTGCGGTCTATTACCACCGCCAGCCACATTCAGAGCTATCTGAGGCCTCAGCATCTTGAGCATTAACCTGACCCTTTCCTTTTCAGTACTGACTAAATCCGGGCACAAGCGAGCTAATCGATTGAACTTCTTCACTGCTTCATCCACAGTTAGATCTCCTTGACGGAACTCAGTAAATTCATCATAGTGCTTGTTTGTCACTTTCATGTGAAAGTATTCTTCCAGAAATTCTGCTTCAAGGTCAGCCCAGGTCATCTGATTCACATTCCTCTTAGCTTTCACTCTTTCCCACCACATCCTAGCATCTCCAGTAAGGCAGAAAGATGTGCACTTTATCTTCTCCACCTCGGGCCAGTCCAGTAACTCCATTATACTCTCCACTGTTTTGAACCATGCCTGAGCATCCCATGGTTCACCTGTGCCAGAAAAATTCTCAGGCTTCAGTCTCTGCCACTGAATCAGGTATGCCTCTTGCCTTACTTCTCTTGTCGGAGGTACTGGGGGAACCTCTGTCGCTACTGGTGCTGCTACTTGCGCCACTGGCGCCACTGGAGGGGTAGCAGAAGTGGCCTGCTGATTAGTGGCCTGCTGGTTAGCCATCAAGGTGGCAATGACTTGTTGCTGTTCAGCAAGTTGCCTCTGAAGCTGGGCCACCACTCCTTGAAGGTCTGGTGGTGGTACTGACTCTGTTGACTCCTGTTCTCTAGGAGCTTGCTCCTCATTCCGGACAATTCTAGGACGTCCTCTTGGCATCCTCTTACTCTATAGCACACAAAAATAAGAGCTCATTATCTCTTACTATCTTACTTCATTATCTCCATGCACATATTAGCATGCAATAATACTAACATACTTCCTTATCATCTTTCACTTACTGATACTAGCAGTCAATAATGAAAAGTATACAAAACTACAACATATGAACTTCTTCATCATGCACTTACTGATACTAGCAGCCAATAATGAAAAGCATGCAAAACTATAACATATGAACTTCTTCATCATGCACTTACTGATACTAGCAGTCAATAATGAAAAGCATGCAAAACTATAACATATGAACTTCTTACTTGGAAGCGGCAGGATTGATGCTTGATGTCAGTGTGGCAGAAGGGTGGAACCTCTTGCTCTGATACCACTCTGTGACGACCAAACTTTTATCTACTACTATGCTTTAAGTTACTACTACTTGGCTTCCCTTAACTTGCTCTAAATTTTTTTTCTTCCTTCTTTTTTTTTCAAAAAAAACAAAACAACTTTCATTTTATTTGCTTTGCCAGTATTTGACCCCTAGACCTCTTAGTTGTAACACTAAAGCACTAACCAGCTGCTCTACACAACTTCTCTACAATGGTACCAGTCGACTGCTATATAGCCAGTCGACTGGTATCGGCCACAGAAAGTTTCTGGGCGCGGCACCAGTCGACTGGCCTCTTGGCAGTCAACTGGTGCATCGAACAGAAACTTTCTGTTCGATAGGGCAGTCGACTGGTTCTGAACCAGTCGACTGGCACGCCTGAAAACCTGCATTTCAGACCTGAAAACTTGTTTCAAAAGTCCACAAAACATATAGTTTCAAGCCATACAAAGACATAACACCATTTCTATACTCCATACTAGTTTTCTAAACATTTTAGCCAATCAAAACAACTTCATAAACTTGAAATTAGGACTTTTGCGGAAGTAAATAAGCTATCAAAGTCTATATCAACTTTAAACTAGAGTTTGTACCAAATTTTGTATCTATGCAAGGTTTAAAAAAAGTCATTCATTCTACCACTTCGAAACACCAAAACATATGTTCTACAAGACTTAGCCCAATGATCTCTTCCACGGTTCCGCCGCCACTGAACATCAATGCAAGTCCCTTCGCCTCCTTAACTTATGCTTTTTCCTTACCTTTGTCTGCAATAGAAGGAAATGCAACTAATAAGCAAAATGCTTAGTAAGTAAATCCTAACTCACAAATCCAACGATAAGGGATAAACATGCTCTTTTCAAATAATGCTTGCTTCAAAACACATGCACTTGGAAATAATTACACATGAGAACTTTCATACACTTATCATGCTCAATCATGCTTAAAACATTTACTAGCATCAAAACACTTGCAAACTTAACATGCTCATGATTTCTTTTGCAAACTTACTAATGATACATTTCCACACTTTCAAACACTAACTTCTTTGCTCTTTCTCTTTAACATGCTTGTAACATAACCATGTTATCATACACAACAAAACATACACTTACGGAAATTGAAACACTTACATATACTTATATACTTCAAAATAATAATCAACTTTCTCAGGCCTTGACAATGTACCTGGTATCAGTGTACCAATGCGCGCATCCCTAATAGGTTTCGGGGTAGCTAGCCACCGCACCCTATTAGAGCTTCTTTCTAACTTTCTGTGGGCCTCTCTTTTGCCCGGTACATGTCCTTTTACAAAAGTAAAATACTTTCTTACTCATAATGCTTGTATTTATCAAGCTAACTTTCTTTTTCATAAACTTTGCACTATAAACCTTTACTTTTTCTTACTTGAAACTTTCATCGAGCACCTTGCGTGCCCTTAATCCCAAAACTCCTTTTTGGGACTTTTCAAGAACTTACTCTTGTCATACTTAGGTCACATACATAAAAACATACTCCAATTCATATTCTATGATAAAACATGTATTCTTTATGAACTTAAAACACCCAAACAAGAAAACCATAATCTTAAAGCATGCATTTAGATCACAAACATGGTTTCACAACGAGAAATACATGGCGAAACAACTTCTATTGCAGGTGAGTGATTTACTTACCCTTTTCTTGAAGAAAACTCACTAAGTATCTCGAAATTCCTAGTGTAGGGCTCTTTTCCTCTTCCTTTGCAAGAAATCTCCACTCCTTAGCCCTAGGGAAGAAGCCCTAGGCTCTCCACTCAAGAGGAGGAAGAAGGAGGAAGAAAACCCCTTGTTTTCTCCCTGTTTTCGCAGCCCCTTTCCTCTGCTCGCGCGGCCTCCCGAAACCCTAATGGGGTCTTAACCCAACTTAAGTGGAAGTTTTAATACCTCTTCATGAAACGGGCTAAATCAACTATAATATTATTTCGTTTCATCCTTTTTTGTGCTTGATGCCCTAGCCCAGTTGGTTTTTGCTTTAGCCATGAACTGGAGAGGTCGCGGGATCAAATCTCGCCCGACCTCTTATATATTTTTTTTCTTATTTTGATCCGAAAAAATGCTATAATATTCCGAAAAATGCTAGAAAAATTCCTAAAAATCCCTAATAATACCAGGAAATTATTGGATGTTACATTAAACATGACAATTTAATTTAAAATTGGGAAATTAAATTACAACAACTAACTTTAAATTGGACGGCTCCCCGAGGCTCAATCCAAAATAAAGAATTTTGTTGTCAATTTAAAAACCAATTCAAATTTAATTGTCAATTAATTGTCCATAAATTTGTCTAGACTTTCTTGAAAGAAAGTGTCCAAAATTGCGAGATTTCATAATAGGTTTTCAGAATAATTGTAAGTTTCTGGTACAAAGAAAACATACATATTTCCAAAATTAGAAAATTTCTAAAATAGAAATTTTCCAAAATTGGAAAGTTTCCAAAGATGGGAAGTTTCAACAATTATCATAAAATTTCAGAAACTAGGATATTTCAAACGTGTGCGAAATTTCATGAGGATTTCCAAACTTTGAAATTCCTAAATCTAAAACTCATAATAATTGGAAAATTTCCATAATTGAAAATTTTTCCAAAATTGAGATTATGACAAAGTTTTCCGCAAAACAATTATATGATTATGTCGAACACTAACCGACTCTGATACCACTGTTGGGACCGGGTGCATGTTGACAAGGATACGGGTTCGTAAAATTTTAAATTTTTACGTGCAGCGGAAGAATTAGCTTAAAATAATTTCTCAAATTATTTTAACCACGTATCTAGCATGCAACCTTATGATGTGTGGAGATGATCATAAATTAAAACTTTGTGAAAAAGTAAACTAATTTACTTTGTACCTCGCGTAACTCGAAGAAAGGGACGAGATCCAACCGTAGTGTTCCTTTGAAGCTCCGCCTCTATTCGCGTCCACGCCGAGTTCTCTTCGGGATGACTTCGCAAAGCCACGAGTTTTGTGTCGACGAGAACTACTAGATTCTCCAAAGACACAACTAGAATATCAAGAGAGAAGAAAGGAAACTAACCACGAAGTAACGGAATCAAAATTCCGGGAAAGGAAGGAAGGAGTCGCGATCCGCTTCTTCTTCTTCTTCGGCACGAACTTGGTGGAGGAAACTCACGGGCACCCAAGGTGCTTACGCCGGCCCTAGGGGAGGAGAGAGAGCCGGCCCTAGAGAGAGAAAGGGTGCCGGCCCTAAAGAGAGAGCGAGAGTTAGAGAGAGAGAGGGAGAGAGTTAATCTCTTGATCAATCTATTAAGGAAATTAAGCCTAGCCTTGGTTCCTTTATATAGTAGCCTCTCCCTTGCCAAGTCTCCTCTTTAACGGAATTTTTCATAAGAAATTTATCCTATAAATTTTCTTTATGAATTATTCCGTTTAAACCAAGTTTTATTATAACTAATTTTATAATAAAACAAATACATCTCTCCTTTTATTATGGAATAAATTTTACAAGAAATTTATAAATTTTCTTATTATGGAAAAATCAATTCATAATTGATTTTATAAAATTAAAATAAACCATTCCATGGATCATTTTAATTTCCATAAAAAAGAATAAATTTCTATAAATTTCTTTATATAAATTTCTTTATACAAATTTATTTATCCATAATTTATAAAACAAATCGCACTTGATTTATTTTATAAAATAAACCAAATAAATTGGTTCTCTCTTTTATTGTGGCCGGCCAAACTAAAGAGGGTGGGCACCCTCTTTGGCCGGCCACTTCAAGCCCAATCCCTCGCGAATTAAACTCATTTAATTCGCCCGATAAGCCTTCGAAAGACTTAGCCATTTTAAGCTTCCATTGCGCCTCTGATTAATTCAAATTCGACTTATTTCTCTTGATTGGAAAATCCAATTTTAAACTCGTTTTAAATCTCTCGGATTACTCATAGTGCGTGTGACTAAATATGCTTTCGATTTATGTTGGTCGTCTATAATCATCTAATTATAGAACGATCATGAGTGGCACAATTAATCGAAAGATCAACGGTTGTCCTTAGAAGTAATTCTGAAACCATTCAGCAGCTCTAATGAATCATGCCCCATTCCCTTCACCATCTTATACCCACTTGGTTCAGGACATGGTCTGTGTGTGTATGTCCCTATTAGGCTGACTACGTCACACCTAGCCCAAGTAGTGTCTTTCTCGTCCTTTGGATTTCTAATTACTCTCATGTATTTAAGAGACTCATACTCTAAACATGACATGCTCTGGCCAGAGGCTTTGAGTAACAATCCGACGATAGGCTTGGGTATACATCTCCTCGCAAGGAGTGGTGAATCCTTTGTAGGCTGTTCAAACATCTTCGGGCACTTCGGCTTATACCCAATCATCCTGGGTCCACACCTCCTTGGAGATGCTTGCTTAAGATGTTAAAGTATAAGTCTCCATGACCAAGATGACTTGAACACCGCAAGTCAAAGGAACATCGCACTTAAGCTACAGTAAGAACTTCACTGACATATCTATATAGATTATCATATGAAGTTTTACAGCTAGTCACTCCAATGAACTAGTTCCCTTAACTAGCATCCATGTTTATCTCCGGACATCCCAATGTCACCAGCCAGTGAGAATCAGCTGATTAGAGAATAACACATGCTAGTCTCAACAGAATTGATAGTGTCCGTTTTTATCAATTCATCGACTAGGGATATTTTCAATACTTCACAATTGCACATTTAGAGATAATCACTAGTTGTGATCCCATCACAAATTCTCTTATGCTGTGAATTGTATTGTGGACATTCACTAGATGAGTTTAAGATCCCAATCAAATACACAAACATGTATACTCAAATAGTGAATTATCATTTAATAAAATGAATGTTTACAATCATAAGGCGATTGCCTTTGACACTTCTCTCATATCACTAACACACCCCTCTTGCTCCGAGCCTTCCTATAGCCCTAAGATCACATTCCTAACCTCTCGCTACCTCAGATCTACGTCTAGGGTTGAAAGTGTTAGTGATATGAGAAAAAAGTCCTAAGGCAATTGCCTTATGATTGTAATCATTTATTTTAATAAATAAATATTCACTATTTGAGTATACATGTTTATGTATTTGATTGAGATCTTAAACTCATTTACTGAATGTCTGCAATACAATTCACAGCATGAGAGAATTTGTGATGAATTCACAACTAGTGATTATCTCTACATGTGCAATTGTGAACTATTGAAATTGTCCCTAGTCGATGAATTGATAAATACGGACACTATCAATTCTATTGAGACTAGCATGGGTTATTCTCTAATCAGCTGATTCTCACTGGCTGGTGACATTGGGATGTCCGGAGATAAACATGAATGCTAGTTAAGGGAACTAGTTAATTGGAGTGACTGACTGTAAAACTTCATATGGTAGTCTACATATAAATATGTCAATGAAGTTCTTACTGCAGCTTAAGTGCGATGTTCTTTGACTTGCGGTGTTCAAGTCATCTTGGTCATGGAGACTTATACATTGACATCTTAAGCAAGCATCTCCAAGGAGGTGTGGACCCAGGATGATTGGGTATAAGCCGAAGTGCCCGAAGATTTTTGAACAACCTACAAAGGATTCACCACTCCTTGCGAGGAGATGTATACCCAAGGCCTATCGTCGGATTGTTACTCGAAGCCCCTGGCCAGAGCATGACATGTTCAGAGTATGAATCTCAAAAATACATGAGAGTAATTAGAATCCGTAGGACGAGAAAACTTTACTTGGGCTAGGTGTGACGTAGTCAGCCTAGTGGGGACTGAAACACATAGACCATGTCCTGAACCAACTGGGTATAAGATACTGAAGGGAATGGGGTACGATTCATTATTGCTGCTGAAGGGTTTCAGAATAGTTTCTGAGGTCAACCGTTGATCTTTCGATTAATTAGGGATCATGATGTACTACTAGTTGCCGTTCATGATCGTTCTATAATTGGTTAATTATAGACGACCAACATAAATCGAAAGCTTATTTAGTCACACACACAATGAGTAATCCGAGGGATTTAAAACGAGTTGAAAATTGGATTTTTCCAATCAAGAGAGATTAGGTTTGGTTGAGGCAAACGATAAGTCGAATCTGAATTTATCAGAGACGCATCGGAAGCGTAAAATGTCTAAGTCTTTTGAAGACTTAATAGATGAATTAAATGAGTTTAATTCATTGGAGCGTGGCTTGGATGGGCCGGCCAAAGAGGGTCTCTATCCTCTTTGCTTGGCCGGCCACAACAAAGGGAGAGAACCAAGTTTTTGGTTCAATTTATAAAATAAACCAATTGTGTGGTTTGTTTTATAAAATTATGGATGATATAAATTTTTATATAATAAACCAAGGTTTGGTTTATTTTTCATGGAAATTAAAATGAACCATGGATTGGTTTATTTTATTTTATAAAATCAATCATGGATTGATTTACCATGATAAGGAAATTTATTCCATAAGAAAAAGGAGACTTGGTCCGTTTTTATCATGAATTAAAATATGATAAAACTTGGCATGATGGAATAAGTCATAGAAAATTTATTCCATAAGAAAAAAGGGACTTGGCGGTTGAGAGGCCACTATATAATGGACCCAAGGCAAGGCTTGGAAATCAATCGAAGTATTCTTGCCTGGGCTCTCTCCCTCTCCTCCCTTCTTTCTCTTGGCCGGCCACAAGGCTCTTCTCCGTTCTTCTTGCTGTGAGCACAAGGAGAAGCACCGAGGCGACAAAGTTCTTCCGTTGGGACGATCTTCCTCTCCGGCCATTATCACCTTGGGATTGGGCGCAAGTTATCTTCCTCCTTCTCGCAGGAATTGTGATTCCGGCCAACCTTGGTAGTGAATTTTTCCGATGTGATTACTTCTCTCTTGGTTTTTCTTGTCGCGTTCTCGGAGAATCTAGTAGTTCTCGAGAACACGAAACTTGTGGCTTTGGGAAGTCATCCCGAAGATACTCGGCGTGGACGCGAATAGAGGCGGAGCTTCCGAGGGACCTTACGGTTGGATCTCGTCCCTTCCTTCGAGTTACGCGAGGTAATACGTAAATTAGTTTACGTTTCTGCAAAATTTTAAATATATGATCATGTCTACACAAGATAAAGTTGTATGCTTAGATGTGTGGTTAAATAATTTGAGAAATTATTTATGCTAAACCTTCCGCTGCACTTAATTAATTTTAAAATTACGAACCCGCAACCATGTCAACATGCACCCGGTCCCAACAGTGGTATTAGAGCCGGTTATTATTCGACATAATCATATAATTGTTTTGCGGAAAACTTTGTCATGATCTCAATTTTGGAAAATTTTCCAATTATGGAAACTTTCCAATTATGGTAAATTTTCGATTTAGGAATTTCAAAGTTTGGAAATCATCATGAAATTTCGCAAACTTTTGAAATATCCCTGTTTCTGAAATTTTATGATAATTATGAAAACTTTCCATTTTTGGAAACTTTCCCATTTTGGAAATTTTCTAATTTTGGAAATATATAAGTTTTCTTTGTACCAGAAACTTACAATTATTCTGAAAAGCTTTTATTTTTGGAAACTATCCATTTATGGAAAGCTCACAATTTTGGGCACTTTCTTTCAAGAAAGTCTAGACAAATTATGAGAATATTAATTGACATTTAAATTCATAATTGGAAATTAAATTATTTACAAAATTCTTTATTTTGAATTGAGCCTCGAGGAGCCGTCCAATTTAAAGTTAGTTGTTATAATTAAATTTCCTAAATTGAATTTAAACTGTCAAATGTTTAATTTGGATTGAGCCTCGCGGAGCCGTCCAAATTATATTATCAATAAATTCTTATTTTGGATTGAGCCTCGGGGAGCCGTCCAAATTAAGTTATTGATATTAATTTTCCGTAAATAAAATATGTGATCAAATCTTGGAAATTTTGAGATGATTTTCAAATGATAATTTCCTTATTTGATTTATGAGGTGATGCTCTTACATATTATTGTCTCCAAAATTAATTAGAAAAATTGTTTCCTATAGAGTATATTTCCTTAAATAAGATTTTCATGAAAATAATATGTGGTTGAATTAAGAGAATCTGTCTCTTAATTTAATAAGATTTGATTTAGAGAAATCAAAGTCTTAAACATATTAATTCCGAAATTGATTATGATAATTTAGGAAATTGTTTCCCAAAACAATTTCTTGAATAAAGTATGAAATTAGAATTAGGTAATCCGGTTCCTAATTCAATTAATGAGACTTGATAAATTAAGTCACATACATACTTTATTAAGGAAATCGTTAGAACATGACATAATTATATGTCATGAATGTGCATAAAAGAAAAGGATGAGACCTAAACCCCCTTACAAAATATTAAGGCCAACACCTTCCATTAATATGATTAGAACCGGAGTTTTGTTTCTCATATGGGTTGATGGACACATCTATGTCCAGCTTGAACCTCAACATGTTCAAACCATGGAATTAGTTTATGATTAATATAGTTGGAGTCAGAGGTCAATCCTTAGTTTTGGTTGTTGGACACATCAAAGCCTGACTAAACGGTTGAATGAGCTCCAACCATATTAAAACTATTTCTTGATTAATGGGTCAGCCTTAAGCTTGGAGCATCGATTTGTTGTGCCACAGCCAAGGTCGATGTAATGAGAGGTGCAGTTGGGTGCAATGTGTATTGTTGCATACTTGTTAATGAGTTAACAACCCAATGATTTATGCAAACATTCAATTAGTTGATAGCATAATGTGATAGTTACATATGTATAATATGTAATCGGTATAATTACCTACCTTCATAGCTAAGAATAACTTGATGGACTCTAGCCATGGTTATTTTTATCTATGGTTGGATATCAACCTATTTGGAGATATTCCTACGATCTCCCGAATTGATAAAAAGGGTTATTCAATTCGAAAAATAAATAGGATTTAATTAATGTATATTGATGCATTCTTTATCATTCTCATCACATAACCTCAATTTGTATTTCTAGGATAATCACCTGATCATGTCTTCTCTGAATTTACGTTCCATTTTGGACACCAATAAGTTAACTAAGGCCAAAAGGATTGAAAAGGCACCAAAAGGCACTTGCCATCACTGCGGCAAGGAGGGCCACTGGCGAAGAAACTGCAAGGTTTATCTTGAGTCCTTGAAGAAGAAGGCATCCGATGTCCCATCCTCTTCAGGCATCTTTGTTATTGAATGTCACTCTATTTCCTCGTACACCTGGGTACTTGATACTGGGTGTAGCTCATATATATGTAATGACACACATGGGCTAAGGAATAGAAGAAGACTCGTCAAGGGAGAAGCAAATTTGCGAGTTGGAAATGGAGCAAAGATTGCTGCTATTGCCATCGGAACATATTTGCTAAAGCTCCCTACTGGACTTGTCTTAGAATTGAATAATTGTTATTTTGTTCCTTCGTTAATAAAGAACATTGTATCTATTTCATGCTTGAATGAAAAGGGTTACCATTTAACTTTTAGTAACAATTGCTGTTACATAACTTTAAATGATGTTCTTTCTGGGACCGAAACTTTATGCAATGGTATCTACACGTTAGATTTATCGGGTGACGTTTTCAATATCGAAGTTAGCAACAAACGTGCTCGAATAGATGATCAAATAGACTCCTATATGTGGCATTGTCGTCTTGGCCATGTAAGTAAGAAACGCATGACCAAATTACACCGATGTGGAATTCTGGAATCATTTGAACCCGGTTGAAAAAAAAACCACTAGAGTGCTCTAGGTTTTCTCTCTCCATAGGCGATTTGAAGGCGATTCCCGCGAGGCCTCCTCGCGCTTTCTTCTTTCTCTGGCGGCTTTGCCGGCGGCGGCCTTGTGTCGCCGGCGATGATTTCGGAACATTCTCACTATCTCTCCACTGGGCTGGTTCCTCCTATTCTGTCTAATCCGGGTGATGTTCCTAATCAGATCCTTGTCGCTGGAGATGGGGCGTCAGAATCTATAATGCTGCCGAATATTGTAAGCCCTACTTTGGGATCTTCAGATATAATGAAAGCTCCTCTGATGCCGGCATTATCGGAACGCAACTTCTCCCAATCTTTAGCACAGAAATCAGTTGCGACGTATGCTGAGATTGTTAAACCAGGCTCTCCTCGTTCCATCAAGAAAAGCTTTGTGGATGTAGGGCTTAATTTCAAGCCGATTACTACTTATAATAATAAGCCAGGTGTTTTCTACACAGAAGAGGAGATTTCAGGTATGGCTATTCCTTATCAATTTTCTTTGATTGGTAAATTCTCAGGATGGAGGCCGAATCAAGCGGTCATTATGCAAGCATTTAATAATTTGGGTCTTTCCAGTCCATATAACATTCGTCTATTAAGAGCTGGATATATTTTTATTCATCTCACATCAAATGAAGATATGGCGCGTATTTGGAGTAGAGGGGTTTGGCTAATTGGAGGCGTTCCTTTGAGAATCTTCAAATGGTCGCCTCATTTCTCTTATGACATTGAATCATCAGTGGTCCCAATATGGATCCAGTTACCTGATTTGCCTATTCATATGTTTAACAAGCAAAGTCTTTTTTCAATGGCAAGAATAGTTGGTAAGCCAATTAAAATTGATGAAGGCACAGCGGATGATTCTAGGCTTTCAGTTGCCCGTATTTGCGTTGAGCTGGATTTGCTTAAAACCAGAATTGAAGATTTCTGGATTGGTATTGGGGATGAGAAGCGTCTACAGAAAATTATATATGAAAAACTCCCCAATTACTATGTTGATTGTAAGCATTTGGGTCATTCTATTGAGGATTGTTATGTCAATGGTAACAAGCCAAAGCCAATTTGGCACTCTGATCTTAAGGATATTTCTGGAGAAGATATTTTGAGGCCTCAGTTAAAAAGGAACGAGTTCCTACATGCAGGGCAGATGCAAACAGTTGATAAAACCTTAGAGTTGGGAGTGAAACAATTAGAAAAGCAAAAATGGGTTCAGAAGAATAAAAAGGCAGTAAGCAATAAAGGTGAGGCGTTTGATAAGGTTAAAACAAAAAATCAATTTCAGATATTGGAGGATTTAGATGAAGGAGATCAATTTTTTTCTACTGATTTTGAGAAAGTCAGTAAGAACAAAGAGTATTTGGTAGAGCAGGTAAGCAATAAAGGTGAGCTTTTGACTGATGTAAATTCAAATGCAGATAAGCTAGCAATGAATAAAACTGTGCAAGAGGAAAATTCCCAGAAGCTTAAAGAGGTTTCAGTGGAGTTTGATGCAGGACAAGTGAATAATCTCAAGCCCAAACAACATGTTCATGTGGCTTGGGCTGAAAATGATTCAATTACTATGAATACTTGCGCAGGTTTTCCACCAGTTGAAGATTTACAGGCTGATCATATGGATAAGCCGTGGGATGAGAAAGATGAGGAAAATAATATTGAAGTGTCAAAATCATTATTGGAAAAGGATAATTCAGATAGTGAAGCTGAGGGTCTTCTTCAAAGATCATCGTCCTGCGACTTTATAGATAAGGGTCTTCTCAGAAACGTTAAAGGCAAAACAATTGGTAGACAAAGATTTCCCAAATCTGCTCCTCTCTTTACTGTTGGTTTGGGGGAAGACTGTAGAGTCACCAGGAGTAAAGCTCAAACACAAAAAGCTAATTCTTCTATTCCTTTTTAATGGCTGGTATCATTTGGAATATTAGATGGATTGGAAATGATGCTTCTATAAGAAGAGTTCATTTCTTTAGGGTGAATTATCACCTGAATTTTCTTGGCATTCTTGAACCTTTTATCAAACTAGATGGGTTCTCTATAACTAGAAGATTGGGTTTTGATAATGTTATTTCAAATTGCTCAGGAAAAATCTAGTTTTTGTTTGATTCTAATATCGAATGTGAACTATTATTGGATCATGACCAGTTCCTTCACTTAAAAATTAGTTCTCATATTTTTCCCATTAATATAATAATCACAGTGGTTTATGCCAAATGTACACAAACAGAGAGATCTATTCTTTGGAATAAGCTTCTAGAATTTAGTCCAGAAGACAATATGTTTTGGCTTGTTGGTGGTGATTTTAATGTTGTCTCAAACTCTAGTGAGGTCTCAAAAGGCTTTATTTCTAAGCTTGGTCCAGTTAATGATTTTAATGAGTTTCTTATGTTAACTGGTCTAACAGATGCAGGTTTTGTTGGAGATAGGTTCACTTGGTCGAACAATAAAATCTTCAAAAGGTTAGACAGAGTTCTTTTGTCTCCTGCTTGGAATGCTTGTGATTACTCTGTTCGGGTGGAACATTTAAGCAGAGCAACTTCTGACCATTGCCCTTTGCTTATCACTTTTCCTAAATTTTCTAAGCCAGCTGCTTCCTTTCGTTTTCAGAACATGTGGATCTTGCACTGCAATTTCCTCCAAACTGTTACTTTGAATTGGAGGCTGCCAATTGCTGCGAGAGGTCTCAGTAAGTTGCAATCTAAACTAAAAAGGCTTAAGGAACACTTGAAATGGTGGAATTGGGAAGTTTTTGGAAACATACATGAGAAGATCATTAAGGCTGAAGATAGTTTTGCTGAGGCCGAGAGTTCTTTTGATAAGGATCCTTCGGTTGATAACAAAATATGAAAATCTAAAATGCAGGCGCAGCTTCATCATATCTTGCACATGGAGGAGGTTTTTTGGAAGCAAAAGGCTGCGGTCAAGTGGATGGCTGAAGGAGAAAGAAATACCAAATTCTTTTTTGATTTGGTTAAAAAAAGAAGAATGGCTAGTAGGATTTTTCGAATTTGGGAAGAAGGGGTTTGTCTTGAGGACCCAGAACTTATTCATGCCTCAAGTTCAACTTATTTTGAGGAGCTACTATCTGGTGAGGATTTTAATTGTCATGATGTGAATTTTGATCATATTCCACCTTTGATTAACGCAGGTGATAATGCCAATTTATCTAAGCTTCCGGATTTAGAGGAAATAAAGAATATAATCTGGGATATGCCATTGGATAGTGCGGCTGGTCCGGATGATTTTTCCGTTCAATTCTATAGATCTTGTTGGGAGATTATCAAGGCAGATTTATTGGAAGCAGTCTTGGATTTTTTCCATGGCAGTTCTATGCCAAGGGGTATGACAGCTACCACAATTGTTCTAATACCAAAAATGGATAATGCTCAGCAATGGAAAGATTTTAGGCCAATCAGCTTATGCAATGTGTCAAACAAGATTATTTCCAAACTGCTATCTGCTCGATTTTGTAAAATTATGGATAAAATCATTTCACCCTCTCAGAGTGGTTTTGTCTCAGGCAGATTAATTTCGGATAATATTCTATTGGCGGAAGAGGTTAATCATAAGCTGAATTATCATGTTAGGGGAGGCAATCTAATTCTGAAGCTAGATATGGCCAAAGCTTTTGATAGAGTTCAATGGACCTTTCTTTTTAAAGTCATGGAGGCTTTTGGGTTTTCGGATATTGTTATTGGACTTATCAATCGCTGTATAACTGAATGTTGGTTTTCTGTTAAAGTAAATGGGCATTTGTCGGGTTTTTTTCACTCCAAGAGAGGATTGAGGCAGGGTGATCCCATCTCTCCATTACTCTTTGTTATTGCTGCGGAATTTCTATCCAGGGGCTTAGATGCTTTGTTTAATAAATTTCCTCAGTTATATTATAATGTGGGTTGTGAATTAAACTGTCTCACTTGGCATATGCTGATGACATTATGGTTTTTTGAATGGATCAATAAATAATGTCAAGCGGGTCAAGAATTTTTAGAAACCTATGAGAAATCTTCGGGACAACTAATTAATGTCAGTAAAAGTTTATTCTTTCCTGCCAAAAGTATCTCAAGTTCCAGAAGAGGTTTAATTGTTTCCAATACTGGTTTTGTAGAAGGACAGCATCCTATTACTTACTTGGGAGTTCCTATAGTCTCTGGGAATAGAAAATCTAGTCATTTTCATTTCCTAATAGAAAAAATTAGAAAGAGATTTATGGGTTGGAATATTCAGAGACTTACTTATGGTGGTAGATTGTTGCTCATACAAAGTGTATTAATTTCCATACCATTTTATATCTTGCAGGTCCTTCTCCCACCAATGTCAGTCCAACATCAAATTGAAATGATATTTGCTAATTTCTTCTGGGGTATGATTAATTCTAAAAGGAGAATTCACTGGATTGCGTGGAAAGAAATTTGTAAACCAAAATTGGAAGGGGGTTTGGGCATCAGGAAGCTAGCAGATATTGCCACTGCCACTGCAATGAAGCTGTGGTTTAGATTCAGGGAGCAAGGCACACCTTGGGCTAATTTTCTGTTAAAAATGTACTGCCAATCATCCCCATCAGCTATAGTCTTGCCGAATTGGAAGGCTTCTCCTGGTTGGCGTAGATTGTTAAAAATTAGAAGATTAGCAGAGGAAAACATTGGTTGGATTATTGGTAAAGGTGAGATAAATTTCTGGTATGATACGTGGTTAGATCAAGGTCCGCTATTTCAAATATGTGAGGTGGTGGGTAGCCCAAATACCAAAGTGTCTGAATTTACTATCAATCAAGGGTGGAATCTGCCCAAACTGCAAAGCTTGATTCCGAACAGTTTAGTGGAGGAGATTTTGGAGGTTGAGGTTCCTGTGGTGGTAGATTCGGCTTCTAAAAGCTCCAAGCTTAGATGTCATGATATTATTCTGTGGAAGCCGACCATGAATGGTAAATTCACCTTGAAATCTGCATGGAATTATATCGATTGATATTTGGAATGCTTGCTGGAGTAAACTACTATCCCCTAGCATATCTATATTTGTTTGGCGTTTTCTAAACAGAAGACTACCTCTAGATGATATATTGCAGCAAAGAGGAGTGGAATTAGCATCTAAATGTCAATGCTGTGATGAGGGAGAATCTTGGGATCATTGGTTTTTCCTGTGTCCGATTGCCATGGAGGTTTGGTGTCATTTTGGTCAATTATTTAGAGTGAATAGATATTATAATTTTGCAAACTGGAAAAAGGGAGTTTCCTGGTCGAAAGATGGTCATATTAAAGAGGCAATTCCTTTTTTGATTGTTTGGTTCCTATGGTGCGCTAGAAACAATGCAAAGCACAGGGGTTTAAGACCATTAGCTAAAAAAATTATTTGGAAGGTTACTTCTTATCTACAGCTTGCTGATACAGCTGGCCTGATTAGGAAATCTTACTGGAAAGGTTTTAGCAAGGTAGTGGAAAACTTGGGTCTTCAAGTGGATAATAGAGTTTTGACGTCCATTGTAATGGTGCGCTGGAGATTGCCGAAATATGGTGTTTATAAGGTTAACACTGATGGTTGCTCTAGAGGTAATCCTGGCCCTGCTTCATATGGTGTTATTATCAGGAATTACGTGGGTCAGGTCATGAAAGTTAAATATGATGTTATTGGTGTGGCTACAAATGTGAAGGCTGAACTAACTGCCATTTTGATGGGTTTGGATTTATGTATTAGCAATGGCTACTCCCCTATTTGGCTTGAATCTGACTCATTAGTGGCTTTGAAGATTTTGCAATCTTCTTCTATTCCTTGGAATTATCGTAGGTTGATCACTAAAATTAAAGGATATTTAAGCCAGCAGCAAATTTGGATTTCACATGTTTATAGGGAGGCTAACTCAGCTGCAGATTTCCTTGCTAATCAAGCATTTAAACTTAATGCAGGGAACGATTTGTCTGCTGATTCTACGGACAAAAGGCTCAATGGCATTTGTAAACTGGATAGGCTGCAAATGCCATACATTCGTATTGTTAGAAAGTCTGTAACTGATTCTGCTCTCCTGTCTGATTAGATTGCAATTGCAGCTTTTGAATTTGTTCATGCTCGATTTGATAATTGGAATCGCTTTCTTGGTAGACAGTTATGATTTGTCTAGGACTGTTCTGTATCAGTCTTAGTCCTTCCTCAAGGAGATTTTATTGCTGTTTGTGCTTGATCTATGCCGATTCTTGTTCCCTATAAATATTGTGAAGGTTATTCAGAGTGGGAAAGTCATCAGATTTGGTAAATGAAAAGATGGATTTCTGTAAATTCTAATTGGGATTTTAATATGGTTTCTGATTTGAATTTTTATTTGGTATCTCCAATCCTATGGCTTCAAATTCACAGGACCATGGATTCTTTCAGATGGGGTGGTTAGAATTCTGTTATGGTGTTCTTGGGATGACTTCTTACTTGTGCTTGGAGTTCTTGTACTCCTATATTAGAAGAATCTGAATCAAAATGGCGTACAAATTTCGCTGTTTCTATATTTTGGCTATTCTACTCTCCTCTGGAATCAGCTATTTGTATATCTGCTTTATCTGAAAATTGATGTTTGCAGGAAGTATCTGTTCTATTCTGTTATTGATTTGGTTTCCTGAAATTGTTCTGAACTTGAGGATATTCTCCTTATGGCAAATAGCTTTATATCTGGTTTAGCAGTTTCACTAAATAAAATGGTTTCCTCGTTCTGGCATTAAGTGAAAAGGTCTAGTTTGGCTGATGGTGCTCTTAAAGGCTTAATCTGATTTGTTCGGGTTCTCTGCAGATAGGATCAGAAGCGCCTTGGATCTCTTCTGAATACTGTAACTTGGTTTGTAGGGGCAGTGTTTTTGCTATGATGTATAGTGTTCAATTGGATAGAAGCCGGAAGTTCTCAGTGGTTCTCAAATATTCTCCTTTACTACACTGGTTATGAAAGTTGAAAGGTTCTAAATGCTCAGAATTACAATTGCTATTAAAGAAGCTCGAGAGGTGTTGTAAATAATAGAAGATGTAATGGTCTGTGCTAAATTTCTTTTCATTGAATTCTGTCTGGGGTGATAAATGTAATTCAATGTTTTTGCTATTCCATATTAGTAGGTCAGGTTTGGCCCCCCTTCTAATATGGTTTTTCCTTCTCTTGAAATAAAATCTTTCCTTTTTTCAAAAAAAAAAAAACCTGTACAACCTGCACACTCAATATACACATATAAGAACACAAGAGTAAACATAACTTAAACCCTTTGCCCAAACATTAAAACACTTGGTTACTCCGGACTACATATTGCCTCAACAATCTCCCCCTTTTTGATGTTTGGCAATACGTTTAAGTTACGGAAAGCAAGATAGTAGTCAATAGCAAAAGCCATACTAAAACAAATGCATATGCAATGCATACATGGATCCTATCCCAAGGCATCATACACTTAACCCTTCAAGTTAGGAATTTTCCACACCTAACCCTCCAGGTTAGGATTTTTCACACCTAACCCTCCAAGTTAGGAATTTCTACACCTAGACCTCCAAGCTAGGATTTTTTCACACCTAACCCTCCAGGTTAGGACTTTTCACACCTAACCCTCCAAGTTAGGAATTTCTACACCTAGCCCTCCAAGCTGGGACTTTTTCACACCTAACCCTCCAGGTTAGGACTTTCTCACACCTAGCCTTCCAAGCTAGGACTTTTACACACCTAACTCTCCAAGTTAGGACTTTTCACCAAAATGGGCTTTTTAAAGTTTCTCCCAAGCTCCCCCTACATTGGACTTACAAAGGTTTTTTAAGAACCTCTGCAAGGTTCCCCTTACGCCAAGAAGGGAGCAACCATGCTCCCCCTTAATCTCAGCTCCCCAAAACCTAGGGTTTCTTGCAAAGGTATGTTTGGTTTCCCAACTTTAACCAAAACTTCTCCCCCTTTGTCTAACATCAAAAAGACCCCAATAATATCCCAATTATTGGTTCTTTTAATCCCCATTGATCCTAAACACAGTGTATTAAACCCCCATACACTTGTTTCCTATCATTCGGACACCAAACCAGCTGCTGATACCCAAATCAGCCCTGGGCAGTCGACTGCCCCTGTTGGCAGTCGACTGATACATTAAATATCAGTTTTTCAGGCAACATTCAGAAATACGCCAGAAATTCTACAAATCTCTAAAAATTCTCAAATTTCGTGGAGAACTTTGTGGTACCCATACCTACTTGGGAAAAATACATTCCATAATGTATCTATCACCATTCCTAAGTTTGACACAAAATCCAAAAATTTTTCTATGAAAATCAAGGCAAACAAGGAGGCAACCTCCCCTTAACCTATGCCTTCTCCCAATTTTCATTTTCCAAGGTCAAGTTCTACCCAACTTGACACCATAAACTCAAGTTAAGTTATACCCAACCTAACTTCCAAGTTCTTCCCCTTTGGCTACCATTAAAGGATTGCTCCCATGCAACCTTATCCCTAGTGCCAAAAAGAAATCAACACTTAGAAAACTCTAAAAGGTTTGCAAGCACATTTGCTAGGATATACCCTGTCCTAGAAAAGTATGTTTTGATTAAGATTATCAAATGTGCTTGACTTTGTTACAATTCTCTAATTTCCTTAAGAATGGACACTTTGTATCAATCTTAACCTCAACTCATGATTCCTTGTGTTTTGCCAATTCTAACCATTATCAATTTACACAAGGAATTGTCCTTAACTTTTTCTTTTCAATATCATCAAATATAAAAAGAAATCTCCTTATCTCTTATCAATCTTCCTTGAATTATCCTTATTAAATCATGGGGTAACCTTCTAGTCAAGGAACATGAAATCATAATCAAGACTTTTAACCCAAAGCCATATCCTATAGTCCACATTTGAATTTTCAACATCCAAAATGACTTTTAACCTTAAACCTACTGGCCAGTCGACTGCCAAAATTCACAGAAGGTTTCTGGGCTTGAGACCAGTCGACTGCCCCTGGGGCAGTCGACTGATACCTGATTATCAGGTTTTTTAGCACAATTTCAGAAATTCCTAAATAATTCTACAAATCTCCGAAAAATCTAAAATTTTGTAGGGAGATTTGTGGGGCCAATGTCTACTTGGAAAAAATTCGTTTCCAAACAAATGTACTTCGGATCCCAAGATTGGCACAGAATCCAATTCTACCTAAATTGTATCATTTTAACTCCTCCAAAAGTTCTAATTTATGCTTGTCCTTGATGTATCTTCCAATACTTGATCACAATTCATTTCTATAATGGAATTATATGGTATTCACACATTGAAACCTAATTTTATCAATTATAACCTCATTTTCATCTTTTTCTCCTTAATTCCCTTTTGAATGTGCCAAAACCTAGAATTAAGACTTACCCAAGTCTTCCAATCCCTCTTGACACATTTCACCTAATTTCCTAAAAGAAAAACTCTTGAGATCCATTTACCATGGACCCCAAAGGCTCCTAGAGCTTCCCCTTGAACTCTGAGCCTTAGCCACCTCCCTAGGTGACTTAACCCATACTAGACTACACCGATGAGCCTCCGATGATTCTTGGCCTACAAAATGGACCTTCTTAACCTTGGACACCTTGTCCTTGGTTAAGTCACTCATTTTCCCTTTGGATGACACTCCCTTGTCATCCTTGGACTTCTCATTCTTGCCATGATCATATGCCTTCCCAGCATATTTCTTTTTGTTGGCCTTGGAAGTCTTAGACCGGTATCCCAAACCCGATCTATCATAGTTGGGTTTTAAACTACCTAATACCATGTCTAAGCACTTAGATCCAACCGTGAATCTTTCTAGGGCCTTTTCCAATGTGTCAAGTCTCGCTCTCAAGGCTTGATTTTCCCTTTCTAGACCTTTAACCTTGGAGTCCATATGTCCACTTTGGACATTCTTAGAACTACCCATTTTCCTAGGCACATTCCTTCTCTTTTTGGGATTAGTGCCATGATCCTTAGGTCTAAGGGTCCTAGGTTGATCATAATGCATGCTTTTCCTAAAGTTATAATCTACCTGGTTAACCCTAGTCCTATCCTTGTATATAAAACCATGGTTATGAACAAGTAAACAGTTTTCGTTAATTTTAGCATGCATAGATGGATAATTAATATGATTTTTACAATGCAAGGAGGAACTTAAAATTGAATTACATTTTGACTTAAGGTTAGGAGTTACCTTCCTTACCTTTGGAGTTCCTCCTTGATGTCGACTTCTTCTCTTCCTTCTTTCTTCTTTCTCCCATCTCCTCAAGTACTTCATTTTCTTTAGCTCACTTTTTCTAGGACACTTAGTGTGAAAGTGTCCCATCTCTCCACATGTAAAGCATCGGATTTTCTTCCTTTTCTCGTGGGCTTCTCCAATCCTACACTTCATGTTAGATTTAAATGGAATTGAAATGAGTGTAGAGAGTACCTCCTTTTTCTTACTAATTGGACACTTTATCCTTGTAGTGCCCCTTTTCGTTGCAACTAAAACATGTAATATGGTCCTTAGTCTTGGCTTTGGTGAAGGTAGAGACTAGGTTGACTTCTTCTTCAACCTTTGATGATGTGGATGCTTCCTCTTGATCTGGGACGGTTGAGGGTCTCTCCTCCCCCTCAATTCTTGAAATCGATACCTCCTCTTCTTGTCTTGAGGAGGTTGATGATCTTTCACTCTCTCCCTCACTTGAAGATGTAGATACTTCCTTTTCTTCTTCTTGACTCATTTGATTTTTCTCCTTGGGCTCTTGAACTTGTGTAGGATTTTCATGATATTCTTTCAATTTGCTCCACAATTCACATGCATTTTGGTATTCCCTACACAACTCAAAATTTTGTTAGACACAATATCAATCAATATACCCATTATCTTTTCATTTGCCCTTGCTTGTTCTTGTTGCTCTTGATTCCAATACCTAGGTCTAAGCCTCTTCCCGTGCTTATTCTTGGGAATTTCGAAGGGCTCTTCAAGTGCAATCCAAAGGTCCCACTCCATTCTGAACCACGTCTCCATCCGTGACTTCCAATACCCGAAATCTTCATGGTCGTACGCCGGCGGAGTGTAGATGTCGTCCCCGAATTTGTCTTCCATGTTCTTCTTCCTCTAGCGTGTGCTCCCTCGGCGATTAGTCCGATCAAGAGCGGTCCTTCGCTCTGATACCAACTGATAGATCGATCGGCGTGCTAGAGGGGGGGGGTGAATAGCACTTTTTCGTTGACGTCTCTTCACCTACGTTGTTAGTTGCGCAGCGGAAATACAAATAAAATAAGCTAACAATAGAAAACAATGCTAACAACTTGATTTACTTGGTATCCACCCCGGACGGATGACTAATCCAAGAATACGTCGGTGGATCAATCCCCGGATAACCTCCGGCTAGCCCTCGTCGCTCCTTGTGAGTGGAGAAACCTCACCACAATCACTTTGATAAGATCTGAGCACAAAAGACTACTAACTCACTTTACCCAAGCGAGTTTCGTCAAGAATCTCGGCCACCACGAAGTCCTCTTTAAATAGGACTCGGGATGAAACCCTCGCTAGCAGTCGACTGCTCCCAGGGCAGTCGACTGCCCCACTCAGAATTCGACCGTTGACAGCCCCAACGTTCGAATCCAGCTGTACACCAGTCGACTGCCCCCAGGGCAGTCGACTGGTCCAGTGGCTAGACCCTTTCTGTGAGTTTTACTAGTCGACTGCCCCAATGACAGTCGACTGCCCTACTCACACACCTAGGGTTTCCCTTCCCGAGTACACTTCTCTCAGCACTCGACCCTAGGACTTTCCCGAGTACAATCACACAACACTCGTACCCTCACGACTCGACTGACTCCTCCTCCGCAGCCTTGACTGTTCCCTTTGCGCCCTCTTCATCTTCGGCTCCCGTCTCTCGGATGCACGCAAGCCTCCAACTTGCCTCTATGCCATCTTTCACGCATGCCTCGAAGTCCGCGCCCATCAGCTCATCGCCCCTGCTCTCCAAAGTCCCTCGGATGCACACAAGCCTCCAGCTTGTCTCCATGCTACCCTTCACCGTACCGAGGCGGTGACGCTTGATAGTTATCAGGTTTATGGGTAATCAGGTTATGTCTATGAGACTATGTTTCAATGGTAGGCCTGATATCTTCCTATTTCAGGCCCAACGTGGGTCTGATAATTTTTTTGCTTTCTTTTCTATTTTCTTTATCTTTTATATTTCCTTTATCTCTTAATTTTTTTTGACATTTAAAATTTATTTTAATTTCTATTTTATATATTTCTGATTTTTTTAATCTATATACTCTATTTCTTTATTTCTATTTTCTATTTTTTCTTTATTTTTTATTCTTATTATATATTTATATATTATATTTTATTATTTATATTGTTTATATTTTATATTTTATTATGTATATTTTATATTTTATTATTTATAATTTATATTTTATATTTTATAAATTGATTATTCAATATCTTTATTTTTTAGATTTATTTTATATTTTCCATATCTACTTATCTATTTTCTTTATCACTTTATATATTTCCTTTATATTTCTTACTTTATTATTTATTCTTATTATATATATATATTTACTTTTAGTTTTTATTTAGTGAGAATTTATTTATCAGATTTATTAATGGTATAATCTTTCAATTATTTATTAATCTTGTAACAAAAAAATTAGTGTGTTGGGACTGATCTACGATCAAGCTTACATTCAATTAAACAAGTTGAAATGTATCGTATCATTTTATCAAAATTTATTGATGAACCTTTTCTATTTTGGATTTTTCCAACCTTACAATCTAAAGGAAGCGTTTGGGCAAGTAGAAGCTAGTTTTAGTGTCTAACTTTACTCGTGATCTTGGAAAAAAAAATTCAATTCGTATATGAATATTTGAGGGCCTGATATTCTGGGATATCAGGCCCAACGTGGCCTGATATTTATCCCTTTTTAAATAAAATTTTAAAATATATAATTATCTTTTATTTTATAGGATAATCATTCAAATATTTATTAATCTTTTGACAAAAAAATTAATGTGTTGGGACTAATCTATGATTATATCGGGCTTATATTTAATTAAACAAGCTGAAATATATCGTATCATTTTACCAAAACCCATTGATGGGCCTTTCTTATTTTGGATTTTTCCAACCTTACAACTTATAGGAAGTGTTGGACAAGTATAAGCTAGATTTAGTGTCTAACCTTGCTTGTGATCCTGGAAAAACATTCAATTCGTATATGGATATCAGAGGGCCTAATATCTTAGGATATCATATCCACGTTGGGTCTGATATTTATCTCTTTTTAATAAAGTTTTAAAATATATAATCATCTTTTTTATGGGATAATCTTTCAAATATTTATTAATCTTTTGACATAAAAAATTAGTATTTTGGGACTGATCTATGATAATATTAGGCTTACATTCAATTAAACAAATTGAAACGTATCGTATCATTTTACCAAAACCCATTGATGGACCTTTCCTATTTTGGATTTTTTTCAACTTTACAACCTATAGGAAGCGTTGGGCAAGTAGAAGTTAGATTTAGTGTCTAACCTTACTTGTGATCCTGGACAAACATTCAGTTCATATATGGATATCAAAGAGCCTAATATTCTAGGATATCATACCCACGTTGGGCTAAATACCCCAGAATATCAGGCTCCGTTGGGCCTGATATTTATCTCTTTTTAATACAATTTTAAAATATATAATCACCTTTTATTATTTTTTATAGGATTATATTTCAAATATTTATTAATCTTTTGATAAAAAAAATAGTGTGTTGGGATTGATCCATGATCATATCTGGCTTACATTCAATTAAACAAGCTAAAATGTATCGTACTATTGGAAAACCTCTGGAAAGCCCTAAATACACAATGGATAGCACCATTCGAGTCCTTGCAACACCATAAATTCAAAATATTTGAAATGGGCACAGAACAGTGCATCAATTGGATTTCAACGAACAATACACAATGTTGAGTTTAAATTTACAAACACAACAACACTCTATTTTTGTAATCATACCTTAGAGATGACAACCTATTTACAAGTCTATTTGAAACCTACTAGGCCCCTGGGGCTATGGTGCAGCGGTAAGGTCACTAGTTGTTTACCCAGGCATCCGCGGTTCGATCCCTAGCTACGGCGCATTTTGCATGAATTTTTCCTCCAAATGGGGCGCGAACCCTGGGACGCTGGGCTTCTAGACTGGCCACCGCGAGCGCTTCCCGATTTACCCTGGTGACCGGTGGGAAACTTCCGTGGAGCCGGGCCAGTCACCCCAGGTTCAATTTGTCTGCTGCCTGGTTCATCATTTTTTTATTTGAAACCTACTAGACTTAGCCCATTTGGATTTGTGAAAAATCTTAAATACTAGGAAGAGTTTAATTTACACAACAAAGTATTAGTTCTGTCACAACTATTTTTTTTGACACCCAAAGATATAAAAGTGACAACACTAAACAAAACTATTTTTCTTACAACACTATGGATGCACTAAATACAAAATATATGGATCTACTCTATCTGCTTACAAAATATATAATTCAAGTAAAATATTCCTGCATACATATACAAGTAATTCAAGAACCTGGGGCTGACGACATTATACAAGTTCTTTGATTATGACCCAGTTGTTTGCAGCGGCTGTATTTGTTTTTTACCTTTCTGTTATGTCTCGACTCAATCCGTGCCTTCTTTCGCCTATTGGGCTACACAAGGCTACGGGGATATAGAACTATAATGTTATTTACGCCTCTAGGCTAAAATTTCTTGGTTCGACAAAGGTAAATACGATCCATGTAAATGATATTTCAATTTTGTGAATAAAAATAATGCTCACAATGTCACGCCCGAGGAGCCGCCCGTCCGATACTGATCGGACTGCTTCTCCCTCGACCCGACGGACAATCCAGAATCCTAACATTTACGACTCTCTCAGCCCGCCTATACCGCAGCCTATAGGGCTGGAACACGCGACTGAATAAAACGAAAACAAAGATGACGACAAAAGATGCGTACCGGTACGACTTACAACAAAACACAACGAATAAAGGCCTCCATGGCACACAAAAGTACAACTATACCGCTGTGCAAAACGACTCAACAGAACCCAAATACAACGGCGAAAAATAAAAAGATGAAATGAACAAAAAAAGGGTGCCAACATGTACCACCATAAAAAATACAAGGACAACCCCGAAATTGTCTCGAAAATACGCGAACTAGGATGGGCCGCCAGACACTCCAGATGATCATCCTGAAATAACAACAAGGCTAACAGTGTGAATTCATAGAACTTAGCGAATACAAATATCTGATATGCATAGTAAGCCACACTAGCAGAAAGAGTCAAACTGATATAGTATCAGACACAAAAGCAGGAAATGCTAAAAACTAGAATACCGAAAAGAAATGGTACATACCTAGAGTCGGGCTAACCTACAGATATAAAGGTCCAAATACCATACGAGCAACATAAGGTCACCAAACTCTATGTAAACATATCTCCTGAAGGTGCAGGATAAATATACACTATCACCAGATACCGTAAGTACGAGCAAGTGCAGTAACGCAAACAACAACTGTGCTAAGATGCATCAAGTGCATATGATAGCAACGACATATGTCACTCTCTTGACGCGTTCTGACTATCGCTATATTGGGTAGCCAGAAGACAAGACAGCCTAGCACCTATAGCTGTTAAACCAAAAGCCCCCGTGGGGATGCATGAAAAACCAACGCACTTGAGGCTATGCAGGATGCATGAATAGTCAACACACATGGGGCTATGCAGAATGTATGAATACCAACGCACCTGGGGCTATGCAAACTGCATGAATAGCCAACGCACCTGGAGCTATGCAAGATGCATGAGTAGCCAACGCACCTGGGGCTATGCAGAATGCATGAGTAGCCAACGCACCTGGGCTATGCAGAATGTATGAATAGCCAACGCACTTGGGGCTATGCAGAATGCATGAGTAGCCAACGCACCTGGGCTATGCAGAATGTATGAATAGCCAACTCACCTAGGGCTATGCAAGATGCATGAATAACCAACACACCTAGGGCTATGCAAGATGCATGAGTAGCCAACGCACCTGGGGCTATGCAAAATCTAAGGCATGTCTGACGACCCGTCTCAACCACTCGGAAACACGGGGTCGCCTAAGTATACCTCTACACTTTTGGATATGGCTAACAACCCGTGTTCAACCACTAGTAAGTTAGGAGTCGTCCATACACACATAATACTAATGTGATACATGATATCAACTCATGCAACACTTCTTAACTAATCTCATAATCATCAGTATGATACGTAGGGGTCCAAGATTAATCACACATTATATCCTAGCCCTAGTACTAGGTGTAGGTATTCTATCACTAATCTAAAATACATAATAACATGTGATAAATTAAAGGGTAAGGAGGTCCAACCTCGTAGCCATACAGAAATAAACCTATCGTCTAATCAAGCAAATAATATCATGTGTAAATATACGGAGGCAAGAAGTGAATAAAACTCTACTGCTATCTATAACTAACTATGCATAAACCTGTGACAATATCTAAATAGATAAGTCAGAAGTACCCGCCTCGGTGTGAAGAAGTCCGTGTGACGAGAACCCCCCGTCCAAAATAATATCCGCAACGAGTGAGCTAAGTCAACGCCCTGCATCAAAACACATAATCATTTAGCTATAATCCCATACGATGTTTAGCCAAATGAACCCTCTAATTTAATTAGGATTAATCCTAATTATCATAATTAAGCTAACCATTTAACTAAGTCACTTCTAACTTTAGCCAAAACATGGGATTAAAGAACAAAAGCTTATACAAACTTATCCTTAGTTGTTGGTTGCTCACAGCCCCAACCCAAGGCCAAAACAAGAGCACAACCAACCTTCATCCCATACTTAAGCCCACAGCCGAATTTGGAGATCAATCTCAAGCCAAACTTTTTTTGCTCTCGGGAGAAATCAAGAACAGTCTAAGGAATACCTCAAAACCCACAAGCAAGGCCTCAAGATCACACTCGACAGTGCTCTCACAAAGTACATACATACTAATCGGAACCTCAATGCGATCCAAAACAAAACAACACCAACACATAAAGTTCTACTCCCCAAAACAGGACTCGATCACAACAGATCTCTCATCCGCTGATCTAATCCCATAACCCGAGCAGCTAAAACCCAGATCGAATCAAGAATAGAGGGATCAACACAGATCCAAACTTACAGGGATAAATTTGAACAGACAATTTGAAACCAAACAGATCAAGAATGAACTAAGATTCTTCATCCAGATTCAAAATACAAATCTAAAACCGACAAAACCCAAATCGAAGTATCAGCTATCATAATTAAACCACAATTTCATTTCAGAAAAACCATTACTCTACTTCGATTTAAAGCTCATACAGGAACAACTTCTCCAAAATTTAACAGGCAAGAAAAAATGAACAACACTCCAAACCACAGATCTAGGATAGAAATCTTTGGATCAAAAACTCAGATCCTTACCTCGATTTGGCACCGGCAGAGGGCTTCTGCTCCAATCCAAGCAGTAGGGGTCCAACAGAAGAACCAACCACGATCAGCTCCAGATCCCAGATATCTCCTTCCCCAAAGCCCTAGACTATCCCTCTCAAGTCCCAGCCCTGAACTTGATCCCCTTGAAGACCATAGGGAAAAGGATCCGAGTGATCGTCGGCGCTGGTTGGAAGGGACGGAAGTCGATGATCAGAGAAGAAGGAGACGAGAAGGAGAGGAGGAAGCGGTGTCGTGAGTTTGGGTTTCGCGATCTGCCGCAGGGAGAGAAAGAAAAGGTTTTTAAAAAGAAAAATTAGTTTTTATAGAAACCCTCCTATTTTAGCTATTCACACAAGAGCTCCTAAGTTTGGGTCAATTTGCCTTTTAGCCCTCCCAATTTTCCAAATGTTAACACACAATATGGGAGTGTACCATGTTCCGGTGAATGATGATGACAATAACATGTGAGCAACATAGTCCTAAATTTTGAAACTCCACATAGTTACAATATTTTCTTTCTAAATCAACAATGTATGAAGCACCTCATGTCTCCACTTCCATTTCAGATTGAGAGTAGGGGTGAACCTTATATGGTCTAGCTTTCTCTCTCGTTGAATCTATTTCTTTTGTAGCATGAGGTGTCAAAGCAACATACCATTTCGAGACTTCCTCTCTACAGTTAAAGAACCATTGAACTACCTTTCATCTCTATTATCAATTGACCTATTTATGGAAAGTTCACGTGTATTTTGAACAAAGTATTTAAACTCTCTACACAATTAGTGGTTAGCATTTTGTACCTTCTCCCAGTAAAGTGTGTATTAGCTCATCTTTTATGATCAATATTCTGAAGCCACTTATGACATCTGGATGTTTTTAAGCATGAATTGCATTATAAGATCATATTAGAGTATTGTGTTTGCTCGTGTTGCTGCCCAAAACAAGCCTAAAGTTGCTTTACTTTAAGTATTGTTAACATATTACAAGACATATGGTGGCAACAGAAAGCATGATGGGCGGTTGGGTAGATTTTCCTAACTACTTATATAATGTCTCGATGTCTATTTGATACTATGCTTATTGACTGTGTATCGACAGCAAAGAACCTCTTCGTATGATCCAAAAAGTACTCCCATGCAGACCCACATTCAACTTCAGTAATTCCAAAGATAATTGGGAGAGCATTATCATTATCATCTATCGCTGTAGTGATCAACAATACACCCGAATACTTCCCTCTTAGATTTGTGACATCAATTCCAATAAGTTTGCGTAGATAAGATCTGAACACTCTTCGACAAGCACCAGAAGCCCAAAAACAACGCTGAAACTCATTGTTACCATTCCTGTGTATTGCCATATATGTTTCATGATCCCTAACTCTTAACTCACACAGATATTGTGACCTTTTTTTTACCACTTTCTCCCTTGCTAGTATGCTTTTCTGTATGATATGATCATTCCAAACCTAACTTTTATATCTGATATAATCATACTTGGTTTGTATTATTCACTAAAAAGAAATTGCTCTTCAACAAAAGACGTTACAAATGAGGAAGAGCATGCTTGATGATCAACACTTTCCCTAATTGTTCTACATTGGTGTTCCTTTACATCTTTTATAACAATGCACTCTACATCCCCCTACCAACTACTCTTCATTTACAATGTTGGTTAAAGCACACTGCTTTAACTCTATTTTTCTGCATGTCAACTGGGTTATATCTCATATGTTTAATCATGACAAGTTTCACAGTGCATTCTTGAATTCTTGTCGAGATGGAAAAATCTGTCCAATAAAAAATTCATGCTCATCTATTGCCTCTGCCTCTCCAATTGGCCTTTGTAGCAATCAAAAATTCAAAATATATGGATCATCAGCTATAGGAAACTCCTCTTCTAAGTTACTATACTGCTCTGGAAGAAATTCATATTATTCAATCTGCATATCATCAGCTTAGATTTATTGTATCTTTGTATTGGATTGTAATTTCTCTACAATTCGGATATCATGCTCTTCTTCTCACTATAAGTAGGCTCAAAGTATTTAACATGTGTTGTACAAGGATTCAGAACCTCATCTTCTAGGTTATTTACTTCTTCATTTAGATCAAATATCAAATTCCTTGTATTTCTATTAGTATTCACTACACCACTATACTCAGAAGATGATCGAATATTAGTTCTGGATATTTCTAATATATTAGCTCCATGTCTCATGGTAGCATTTGCATCAAGCGCATTCTATATCTCAGAGAGCATTTCTTCAGCAATATGATATCCCTGAAAAATAAATTACAAACTAAGTTGGAAAGTTACAAATTCATAATCAAGTGGCATTGTAATTTAAAGAGCAACCAACGATCGATACAGGTCCAATATCAAACCAAATGTAGGCCTGATATCGATGTATCATGAGCCACATTGGTTATAATAAAAAAAAAAAAAAAAAAAAAAAAAAAAAAAAAAAAAAAAAAAAAAAAAAAAAAAAAAAAAAAAAAAAAAAAAAAAAAAAAAAAAAATAACAATTTTTTTTTTTTTTTTTTTTTTTTTTTTTTTTTTTTTTTTTTTTATCTAGACTCTGATATCGATGATATCATGGCCACATTAGGCTTGATATGGGATGATATCAGGCCAAGGTGCCCCTAATATCATCCAATATCAAGGCCACATTTAAGCATAAATTTATTGTAACGTTACAAAATTTCTGAGAACTCTATTCATGCAATGCATTGCCCCATTAGTTAGAGTCATTCTACAAACTAACAATCACTAGGAAGGATTGAACATGGAAAAAAGTGGGTCTAGCTAAAATTTAGCATGACAGTGGAGAAACTCGCAAACGTGATTAAGTAATAAAGGACACCATATTGAAAGTGTTGTTCAATAAATCTTTGCCATATATTCATGGACAACAACAACACGAATTTATAATCATCTTTTGCTACGATAAGTCTTATATTATTTTTTTTACCGTATACATCAATTTTAAAGTAGCAAAATGATATGTACATCAGTAAATCTTTATCTGTCTTCTTCTACCAAACAAATCATTGCTTGAAATTTCTCCTTCAACACCAATCTTCCTCAACGATTCTTTGAAGTCACCTCTTGAACACCTTAAGATAATACTTTCACTTTCAACTCCTCTTTTTGCAATCCTGCCAAAATGCAAGAAAAGATCCGTGTTAAGTCGTGTTTAGACGAACAGGAAGAGATATGGAGGGTGAGAGAAGACGAGGCGACTTTCATCCGGACTATCAAATTTTATTTTTAAATCAAAACTAATCGGATCACTTGGAAAGTAGAGTAGAGGAAGGGGAGATTGGCGGGATGGATAGAAGGGAAATACGAGGAATTTATTTGCCTCATTTGGTAAATATAAAATAGTAGTATGCTTTTGATAAATACAAAATATCATGTGCGTCTTTTGATTAATTGCCGATGTTATCATGTGGTAATTTATGAATTTAAATTTTATTTATTTATAAAGTAAAATATAATAAAAAAAGTATGGAACTCGTGAAAGAATTATTGTGAGATTTTTTTAAAATTTATATTGGAGAGATATATAAATTTTTTTTTTTAAATATGACTCGGAGGTATCAATGAAGTTTTCGAAGAGGTTCAGTGTAAATGCCCTTATCGCCCTTAAATAAATTGCAAAAGAAAAATTGTTAATAATTTACTTTGGATCATCGGGCTAATTGTTTCTAAATATCTGTTTTTGAGTTTTGATCGCGATAGCGGCACTATTATCTAGCGAGCGGCGGCGAGCGAGGGCGGTCGGCGGCGGCGATTTTACTGTGCTTTTTACCGGATCTGGTGGCAGCGGATCGCCAGAGGCGGAATCGAACATAGCGCCTCTCTCCTTCGTATCTTAATTCCGCTTCTTACTGCTTTCTCTACTCTTGATCTCCCATCGGCGCTTCTCTTGGAGGTGACGATGGCCGCTGGCTCCGGAGGCATCGATCTGCTTTCCGTCTACAACGACGAGGAAGAGGAAGATGAGCTGGAGGAGGTGCAGGTACCGCAGGAAGCGGTGGAGGATCAGCAACGGTTGGCTCCGGATAATGTAACCCTAAGTAGCCCCGTCGCAGGCAGAGGCCTGAGGGCGACCACGCCCGACCATTACTTCGATACTTCTACCCCTCCATCCCTGGGGCAAACTCGGTCTCCTCCTCTCGATGATGTTGTTGATTATACAACCCAAACTAGCCCCGCTGATAACGTAACCCCAAGTAGCCTCGTCGCGCGGAGCCCTACGCCTCCACCGCTGTTTCCCTCGAGATCGCATTCTTCGCCCCTCTACTATGTCTCGCCTAGTTCGGCCGCTGTGCCGCCTCAGCCGTCTGCTGGGCTTCCAGAGCCTGTGGATCCTCAGAGGGTGAGGATGGGGATGGGGTCTCTTGCTATTGTGGATTACGAGCATGATGAGACTGCCATGTCTCCCGAGCCGGAGGTAATGCTTTCTGTTTCTTGTTTGCCTCGTTTTAACTCCAGAATATAGTGAAATGATATTTTGACGAATTTTTCCCCTAGCCAAACACGTTACTATTTATCTCTAATATTCCTCACATGTTTTATTGGACTGTATAGCAATAGTTCTCTATTTTCTTAATCATGCTGGAGTTCGCAGGATGGGGAGATATTAAGCAATGGCCATCCCATGTTTGAAGCAGATGTTAAAGCACCAAATGGTAATTTTTATAATTTTAAGTTTTGCCCTCTTTTAAGTCTGTTCAATGTGTTTTCTCCTTGCCATAATTGATTAATACTTCTACCAACCTATTTTAAGTCAGAAGTTTTATTTATTTATTTTATTTTTTCCAAAATACCTGTTTACCATGATTTGGATTAAACTGATGACGAAAATAAATTCTCCACTGATATAGGAAGACCCTGTATGCATTGCCATGATCAATACTTTCGTTTCCCTTCTGTACCTAAAGGAACAATGTGATGTTAGGTTTTTCTGGGTTAGATATTTGGACATTGTAATATGAAGAGAGACTAATGCAAGAGTTGCCTCGTAGATTTGATTTTCAATCTTGGCTAACCAATGAGTGTTATAATTTTTCATTGTTGTTATTCTGCACTATTCATAGGTTGTTGCTTCAAATTATTAGTCCAATTATAGTTCTCTCTCTTAATGAAGTACTAGGGTATATTATTAGTGATGCCAAGTCTGACTTACTAAGAGATAGTCTTGAGTCCTCAGTGGTATTTGAACACATGAAATTATGATAGTTACATTGACTTGTCATCCTTTTGCACTGAGATCACCCCTTTTGGATGACATGATTCCCGATGGAGCAGAATCAATATATCTGTGCCCTTATATAAACCTGCATTGTAATTATATGCCTTTTATACTGTCAAGTAGTTCAGTCGGGCACAATTAAAACAATCCAGGAAATGTAATTTATGGCCTTTTCAATTTTGAGCAGAAAACTTAGTTTATTGGAAGGGCATCAGCTCTGTTTATGGATGAAATATCTTGGCAACACAAAAATAGTTCTAAGAAAGGCTGGGAAAATATTGTGTTTATTATTTCAAAAATCTCTGTGCATTGCTCTATGGTGCATGGCCATATTGTTTGACAATTGTATTATTTATGCTCTATTGACTTAGTGGAGAGGAGGTAATGGCGAAAAGAGAAAAGAAAAACTGAGTAAAATTTCCTTTTGTTGGCTAAAAAAAGGATGCATTAGTAATTGCCATTTGCCAATTGGTAATGCCTACTGATTTCTCTTCAGAGTTTTTGACATGTTGAGTTTTGTAGGAAATGCAGAGGATAAAACATCATCTGTAACTGCTCCCCTATTAATGCCAGCCACACAACTAGATCCTCTCCAGCCATCTGATTTATCTGAACAACCTATGATTGAACACAGTTCCCAATGGATGTTATTGAATCTGTGCCCGAAGTAACTAAGTTGGAAACTGCTGTAACTTCCATGGAAGGGCAAAAGGATGATCCGTTGAGTAGTTTTCTTCCTCCACCTCCTTCAGCTCAATGCCCTAAGGAGCTACAGGTTTTTTTTTCCTCACTTCAAACTTGTTCCAATTTGTTTTTGTTAATTTCCCAATGTTTCATAAACTCTATGTGTTGATGTCTCTTTATTTGTGTACTTGATTTGCTACTAGAATAGAAAATTTGACACATTTTCTGATCAATGCATGTTATGCGTGTGTACTGAATCTGTTGTGAATCATTTGATTATTCATAATGGTGACTGATATAGGTACTCTAATTATTTACTTGTTTTTACTACTATAACAATAACCTTTCCTCAAATAAGCACATATAAACCAACAAAACCATAATAGTATGAATGTTTGAAACTACTGTAGAAAAACCATCATTTTTTCTTCTCTTCTGTAATTTCACCTTTTTTTTGTTATTTACTATTTCAGGAACGGTTTAACAGGTTCTTTGCGTATAAGAGGGCTGGGAAAAGTTTCAATGCTGATTTACGGAATAGGAAGGACTATCGGAATCCTGACTTCTTGCAGCATGCTGTGAGTTATCAAGACATAGACCAGATTGGGACTTGCTTTAGTAAGGACGTTTTTGATCCTCATGGATATGACAAAAGTGACTATGTTGATGAAATAGGTAATTCATTTTTTTTCTCTCGCTAATGTCCATCTTCACCTGAATTTTGGCTTAAACTTTCATTTGCAAGTGTGTCTTTGCATTTTGGATTGAAATCTGTTGTAACACTGTTCAGAACCATTTTGACGATGATGGTGTAATATTCCCATTTGAAAATATGGAAACTTGGTCCTACCACTTGAACTTTTTAACAGTCCTTAAAAATCTGGGTCTTAGGCTTTGGGGGAAAAGAAATTCTATGCAGTCCCACTGTTCTGCATGGGCTGCTTATGGGCCCTCGATTGCATGTTTCAGATGACAAGTATTCTCATCATAATGTTGAATGTGGCACCATTTGCATTTTCAAGAAGGTGGACTATCCAACCTTCATAAGCCTCCCATTGAAGGGGCTTCCATAGAATTTCTAGCCAAACATGTCACGTCCATATTTTCTAAACTATTGGCCTTAGTTACTTTCTGCATTTTCCCAAAGAAATGCCAAAGTCAGATTTGTGAGCAACACAACTGGAATCAGTGAATCAATATGATTGGTCTGATCTAGTAGACTGATTCTGGATTAGTATATAAACCAGTTTAGGAATTCAAATCCTGTCAAGTAGATGAAGATGCAAATAGTTTTCCATTTGGTCTTGACTGCTAATCTTGTATGATTTATTAAATATAATTTCTTGTTGGCCTGTGATTAAAAGGGTGAAAAGGATCTTGCATTTATAGTTCTATTTTATCTTTCCTTTGGTGGCAACTCTAGTAGCTTTTCAATGTGAAACTGATCTATTGGCGGTAAATCTCCGACACTTGAAATGTTTGTTCACAATAGAATATCAGATGTCAAATGCAAATTTTTATAATGTTTCAAACTTCCCACTTTTATCAAATTTACTGGTTTCTCCTTAATATACTGTAGAATAACCTACTTTCAGTAAAAAAAAATAGTGGAAGATAAGATGTTGTTAATCTCCTAACAATCTAATGGGAAATGATAGAACAATCTAAGAAAGTGGGAACTTGAAATGTGTTAAAAAAAGATTTGTTTGCATCAGTTATTGGCTTTATTTTCATTGGACAACTTTCAGAGAACTAAAATGAAGGCAGTGCAGTTTTCTGTCTACAAGAAGGCAATTAGTACAAAGCACTGACTGAATCATACCAAGTTATCAACACAAACTGGCATGCAAGTTAATACTTTCTCATCAAATTTCATTGTTGATTCTAGTTTTAATATAGCAGCTTCCTCAGTCAAGTTGTGTGCCTGCAGAAAAATTGTGTACATTTGTGGCTTAAAACAGTTACCAATGACCATTGCAGACGGTAAGCAAATAAAAAGCATTAGGAGAAATTTAACCCTCAAATCCTCAGCCACAATCACATATTTTTCCCTTTGCATTTTGCATCTTGGTAATTTGTTGGCCTTTCTTAAGTCTCTCTGATGCTCTTTTATTGCTAATCTCTCTCTTTTCTCATATACAGTAGGATTCATTTTATCATTGATTTCCAAAGAAATAATTGGCCTTCCATGCATAGACAAGTTTATTGCATCTCTGTTGTATCACTCACTACTTGCATTGTCTATTAATTCACGGTCAGCTATGCCCTTGCATATCGTTAATGGTGTGCTCGTATGTTGCAGAGAATGATATGAGGCGTGAAGCTGAAAGGAAAGAGCAGGAAAGAAAAAAGAGGCAGGGTGATTCTGTTGCTGGTGGAAGACAACCCAATGCAAGTGTTCCAAGATCAAACTTGAGCACTCAAAATTCAGGTAAAAATTCACGGCTTCATCCTGAAAAGAGGGGAGAAGTTTACATGGTTATGTGTTTGTGCTTGACACCAATAATTGCAGACTTGCATGCCTATTATGTATGTCTAATCAATATTGTGTTCCACTTCAGTTGGTAACCTACCAGCAGCAGCTGCTGCTGCTGTGGCGGCTGCAGCGGTGAATGTGTTGCCTCCAGGTCCAACAACAGACGGCACAGTCAAAGAAATTAGACCAAACAAGAAGACGAAATGGGACAAGGTGAGCGCTTTAAGTACTTTAATGTACATGTAAGATTGAATTCTACATTTTCCTTATTTGTTTCCTTTAGATTGATGGTGATGGAAAAAGCTCATCCCTTCCTGGAGGACATGACAATTCATCAGCATCAAGTGTTCATTCAGCCATGTTGTCTGCTTCTAATGCTGGCACTGGATATACTGCCTTTGCGTAAGTGTCTACTCACAGTGCATATGCAGTTTAATATTCAAGTTTTGCTGCGAATGTCTATTAATTTTAAAATATCTATAATTTCTTCCATGAATCTCTAGGAGTTCAACCAATTATCTTAGAATTTTTGGTTAGGATCATCATGGCGGAAATAACAATTTTAGCCTGTCAGACTATACCAAGTATTTTAAATGTTTGCCCCAAGCCATTTAGTAGCAAATCCTAATCTCATAATGGTTTTCTTGGTTATTCTATATATATGCAAAGTATATTGATGTAGGATTAGTTTCATTTGTTATATTAGAACTTTATGATTTACTTGTTTGGTAATTCAAAATAGTCAGTTGCAGGTTCCATTAAATAAGATAATAAAAATAATTATTTATCATATTATTCACTTTTAATAAATTTAAATACATAAAAAAATAATTTTAAGTATATTTTTTAACTTCAATTTCGAGGATGGTAAATGAATGAAACACTCGTGAGCAAATTTAGTGTTCAACTTGATAAGGACTTCTTTATGATTTTCAACATACACAAGGTATGAATAAGGTTAAACAACTCATTAAATTAAATTAACAAACTTAAATAATTTATTAAATTAAATGAACAAGATTAAATACATGTGTTCAATGTCTTAATATTTATGAACAAAAATTGCAAATTGTTCATGAATGAACAATATTCACAAACAAATTTGTGAACTATATTGGTTAACAACTCTTATTAAAATTTTACATAAAAAATATTTTTAAAATGAATAAATAAACTTATAATATCAAGCTTAACAAACCAATCAAAATTTAAAATATAGAGATTTTAAACAAAAAAAACTTGAATTAAGAGTTCAATAACACATAAACAAACCAAACTCAGGTTTGTGAAAAAAAAAATAAAGTCAAGGTTGAACACTCATTTCAACAAATCATTATAGGCTCGATTTGGATAGGTTATTTTAAACAACCTTTAATAATATAAAGTTTGATTCGACTGGTCGATTACTACCAATTTCTTTTAAGTCTTTGGTAATGCCTTTTCTTCGTTCATAGTTTTGGAAAGAATGTAGATTTCCCGGATTATGAAGCAATTAATTGCTGTAATTTGGTGATTTCTGTATTGCAATAACATAATAAGGTGATTTCTGTATTGCAATAACATAACAACGTTACCTATTCGTCGGTTTCAGGCAACAAAAAAGAAGAGAAGCGGAAGAAAAGAAATCGAGTGAGAGAAAGTTTGACAAAAGATCATAATCACATCAGAGTTTTGGAATTCACCAAGAGGTATTATTCTGTACAGTGTTTTTTAATCGAAAAATAAAGAAAATTTTCATGTTTAACGTCAAAATTCATTTTTTAAAAACATATCTTTGAAATGTTATGAACTGTCAAATTGAGTTTTTTTTTAACTATTGCCATTTCAATCTTTAAATACTAATTTCTATTACTTTTTTCAATGGAAGTGACGGCGTGACATGTGCATGGAACATCTATCCCCTCATTTTTCCTATTTAATAAATTAAAGTGACTAATAGAGTGTTAACAAGAATAACATAGTTATTTTAAGGTTTCAAGATACGCTTTGAAAATGACAGCAACACTAAAAATTAGCTAAAAATAAATTTATTGCTTACCTTTATCACCATCTAGTTCACATTATCTTCTAGTTTCCACAGCTAGCCTAACTACTGTTTTTTAATCTTGTTCTCTTTTTACTTGTTTTGTTTGTAGGAATAACAACTCACGAGTTACCCGAAGGAAAAGCTCCGCCATGCACGAACTTTGTATTTCGCTAACAAACTTTTGTAAAATTTGTATCATCTGAATTAACAAATTTATATTATATCAATGAGTAATTATCAAAATTAGATCAATTTTTTTTGGAATCTTTTTCATCTAAAAATATCAAAAATCTTCTCCTCTTTTCTTTTTCACAGTTGTCTAACTGTTTCAGTGAATGTAATATAGCCAGTTGGTTGCCTACAAAAGTGCGGCTTCTGTTATAGTTTCAAGCTTCGCTTAACGCTCGCAAGGTTACAGGTGCAGTTCCCTATCCATTGCTGTTAATTTGCCTGCTACATTCCGATCCTCTGATTAGTCTGTTGCATGTGCATGTTGTCGATGCCTGTTCTATGTAAATAATTTCCGCTACGTAACCCACAGTTGTTTTGAAGGTTTAGAGCTGGGATTCCATGTAATATTTCCTCTGATTAATGCGTATTATTCAAGAATTAATACTTTTTTTTTTGTTGTTCCTAGTTACCAGGGCTTTTTTTAAAGTACAGATAGAGATGATTAATTGTGATTTAAATATTATCACTGATGTAGTTTTGATAGAGTAAGATAGATTTATGCTCTTTTCCCCCACCATTATATTAGCATAATGTTTATTATATATTCATTTCATTTTTATCTCATCCATTAGTAATTATCAAAAAAATTAATATGAATTAATTTATTTCTATTAATTTAATAATTTAGTTGATCATTCTGTTCTCACAGTCATATCAGCCAAATATTATCGAAATATGATACATTTTATTAATCTCATTAATTACTTTCAATCTTTGAGCTTAAAGTATATACTTTCTTTTAAATAACAATTTGAAGTCCGCATGAGCTTATAAGGTAAAATTTAAAATTTAGAAGAAAAAGTTAGTCTTAGATATATAAAATAAAAGTTTGTGCCATTTATATCATTCCAAAAGATAATTATGTAACATCCAATATCTGTTGAGTAAATTTAAAATCCACAATAATTAACTATATGGAATTCTATTTTATTTAATATAAATTAACTTTTCTTGAACTGAATGAATTTTTGCAAATATACTTATCAAACACATTTTGTTAACTTTATTTTATCAAATTATTATTCATATCAACTAAAAATATTTAATTTTATATTATTTTCTAAATAAATATGTGCATCATGAGTACACTATTTTTTATTTTGATTTATCACACAATTAATCCTTACTAAATTTGTTAAAATAAAAGTTATATATATATATATATATATACACACCAAAAAAACACTTGAACCATAAACTCATCCATTTCATTACACCAAATCATCTACTAAATTAAACAACTTCGTTTTCCCTTCTATTCTCCCTCCTTCCCAAAGCATTGCATACCTTTTAATAAATCTCATGCTCGTTGTTTTCATCTTCTTCCAAGGTCAATTTCCAATCAGCATTTCCACCTCATCTTTTCTAATTACTTGTTCATCTTCCATGCCCTCGTCGAACAAGATACATCGATGAAGTAGCGAGCGCACTCAAACCATTAACAAAGTTTTTTCAATCTTGGACGATCGATCCGGTCTCATAAAATTTTTATCGGTCGCTAGGATAAATCGAAAAATGCTCACGGCGAACGGTCCAGAAGTCCAATATCCTAGAATTCGTGTCTCATTTGGAGGGAAAATTTGTGCAAAATACGTCGTAATTGAGGATTGAACCATAGATGTTTGGGATGATAACTAATCACCCTTCTACTGTACCATAGCCCCGGGATAGGAGAGCACACTCAAGAACTCAAGGCAAAAGCACCTTGATCTTGGAAGCATGTATGAAGATGAACATCATCAACAAGCATGGACAATGCGTCACTTAACAATGAAGGTTCAAAAACCTCAAACAACAACAATTCCTCATATGGGCAGCAAACCGAAACCAAATCGAAAGTCACGATTCGAGAAGCGAATGACGTGGATAACAAATCTCAATGGTGCAACCTTGGGTAAAGATGAGGGGGCGCCTGAGCCTACGAGATTAACATAAGCGTTAAAGAGACACCGGAAGGAGTTCTGATAGAGCGCTCTCCAATGCTCAAGTCAGAAGCCCTTCAAAATAGAAGAGAAACAAGGAAATAAATTATTTAGAGTTAAGAGAATTCACCCCCTTTACCTAGGTGCATAAGCACCTTATATAGTCGTCGTTCTTCTCCTTTGAGCTCTCAGACGTTATTGTAACCACCTCCCTTGTTTCCATACATTACGGGTCGTGCTCGCCTGCCAGCTGTCATACGCAGGGGAATGCTGATAACTATCGCCTCACATATTAAGTTCACCATTATCATCATGCATTATGGGTCGTGCTCGCCTGCCAGCTGTCCTACGCAGGGGAGTGCTTGTAACCGTTGCCGCGCCTATTAAGTTTCCTATTACCATTCTAAGTTGTTCTCCCTTTTTGTCACTAATGCTCTGTCAGTACTCTAAAGGTGTTTTAGCGACTTCATGAATGAAATCCTGAGTGATAGGCCGACCAAGGCCTATCACTCGGCTAAACTTTTCTCCTGAGATGACTTCTAGCACTTTTCTCCCGGGTTGGACTCGGGCACTTTCCTCTCCCTAGATGACCTCGGGCACTTTCCTCCTGCCGGTGTAGTCACGCCACGTAGCCTCCTCGAGCCACGTGTCTGTGCTTGGCTAACATCCCAATCACAAGCCCTCCGTTAAATCTAATCGAAGGAAGCTTGCCTAATTGATTGGACTTGTGGCATTTTTATAGAGAGAAGTGTGAATAAGAAATGACGTCAGCATTTCCCAATATTAACTATTTCACGAATTTGAGGAACTGAAGCCCTTGCAACGGGGTTTGAATTAACTGTTTGAATTAGCCCCAAGAGTTTTCGGAGTTCCGATGTGCTGTAATTGATGACTGTCAATCACTAATTAAGAACGCATGAGACATATTAATGACGAGAGATCACCCTTGCAAATGGACTAGCGTCACGCGACGCAATCTCCTCGAAGCGTTTTTTACTCGACGTGCTAGTCAAGGCATAGTAACCGGCGGCTATAATGAGTCGTATGCCTCCGAGATCCACGGTCGCACTTCGGCCAAGTGTCCTGCATCCATCAATCCTATGCCAATACGATTTCCCTATAAACGAGGGCGAGGAGATTGCCATCGATCGTTTGCACCGCCGACAATCCGATCTTACACACCTCCTCTTCCTTTGCCAAAGGCTTTTTCCGTGTAAGTGTTATCAAGCCATCATCCTTTTCCTCTTCATTCCTAATTCTCCATACCTCTTCCTTAGTTTTCTTCCTTAGATGTAGAATCATGGGAAAGAGTAGGAAAAGAGAAAGAAAGAAAGAAAAGAGTGGAAGGGGGAAAGACTCAGGGAAAGCGAAGGAGTAGGCCTACTATCCAGGATGGTATGAGGTCATATCTGTTGAGGCAATCTATGGTCCGGAGTGACCATGTGTTTTGATGTTTGGGCAAAGAGTTTAAGTTAGGTTTTCCCTTGTGTTCTAATATGTGTATTTGAGTGTGCAGGATTGCAGGTTTACACATATTGACTTAGCTGGACGACTTTGGTATGGTGAAGGGTGACATGGAGACAAGTTGGAGGCTTATGTGCACCCGAGGGACCTTGGATAGCAGAGATGATGAGCCGAGGGGCACGGACTTCGAGGGGCACGTGAAGGATGGCATGGAGGCAAGCTGGAGGCTTGTGTGCATTCGAGGGACGAGGGCCGAAGACAAAGAGGGTGCGAAGGCAACAGTCAAGGCTGCTGGTGAAGAGTCAGCTGAGTCATGAAGGGACGAGAGCTGAGGGAGGAGGACTCCAAGGGCAAGCCGGGAAGTGGACTTCAAAGGGCACACGTGAAGGGTGGCATGGAGGCAAGCCAAGAGAAGACTTGTGTGCGCATCCGAGGGACGATAGCCGGTGGAAGAAGACTTCAAGGGGCAAGCCAAGGGAGTGTACCAGAAGACACATGTGGAGGAGGATCGTTGGAGTGAGGAAAAGGTTTATATAAGCTGGGCAGTCGACTGGAATATAACAGTTGATTGCCAGCACAAACAGACACTCACAGAAGGTTTTTGACCCTGGACCAGTCGACTGCGCCATGAGCAGTCGACTGGTAAGTAGCCATAATTCGAACGTTGAGATGCAACGGTCGAATCTGAGTGGGGGCAGTCGACTGCCTTGGGAGCAGTCGACTGGTAGGGTGTTTTCCAGCCTTGAGCTTTATTTAAAAAGGTTCGGGTTTGGCTGGAAACCTTTGACGAAACAAGCTTGGTTAGGGCCTGTTAGTAGTCTTAGTGCTCAGATAGTGTACTTGGGTTTGTGGCGAGGTTTCTCCACCCACAAGGAGCTACACGAGCTAGCCGGAGGGCATCCGGGGAGTGATCCGCCAAAGGATCGAGGGATCGTCCACCTCACGAACTGTCGTGGAGTAGGAGCTTCATCTCCGAACCACGTAAATAGGTATTGTTAGCATTGTTTAGTTGTTAGTCTTGTTTTATTGTATTTCCGCTTGCGCACTAACAACGTAGGTAGAGAAGAGACGAAAATTACTATTCACCCCCCCTCTATCAAGCCATCAACGATCTAACAAGTAGTATCAGAGCGAAGGACCGCTCTTGTTGGACTAATCGCCAAAGGAGCACAAGCTAGAGGAGAAAGATGATGGAAGATAAATTGGGGGATGATATCTACACTCCACCTCCCTACGATCATGAAGATTTCGAATATTGGAGGATGCGAATGAAGACGTGGTTTGGAATGGAGTGGGAATGTAGGATGGTAATAGAAGAGCCCTTCGAAGTTCCAAAGGACAAGCACGGAAAGAAGCTTCATCCTAGATATTGGACTAAGGAGCAACAAGAACATTCTAGGGCGAATGAAAATGTAATTGCTATATTGGTTAATATTTTGCCTAATAATGTATTGAGTGGTGTAGGAGAATATAAAAGTGCATATGAGTTATGGAATAAGTTGGAAGAATATCATGGGAGTCCTACACAAGATCAAGAGCCCAAGGAGACAAGTCAAACGGTTCAAGAAGAAGAAAAAGAAAAAGGATTGCTCATCTCATCAAGTGAAGTGGAAGAAGAAAGTGAGAGGTCGTCCACTTCATCAAGGGATGAGGAAGAGGTCACTACCTCAAGGATTGAGGGGGAGGAGAGACTCACTTCCATACCGGAGCAAGAAGAAGCTTCAACCTCCACCAAAACAAAATCAAAAGAGCACATCATTTGCTTTAGGTGCAATGAAAAGGGGCACTACAAGGACAAGTGTCCAAAGGGTAAGAGAAATGAGGTAACCACTAAACCCATTTCAATTTCTTTTAAATCTAACATGGGCTGTAGAAATGGAGAAGCCCAAGAGAAAAGAAAGCAAATTAGATGTTTCACATATGGAGAGCTGGGGCATTATCACACCAAGTGTCCAAGAAAGGGAGAGTTCAAGAAAATGGAGCACTTGAGAAAATGGGAAAAGAATGAGAAGAAGAAAAGCTCATAACAAGGGGGAGCTACAAGGGTAAGGGAGGTAATCCCTAACTTTAAATTAAAATTCAATTCAAATTTAAGTTCGTCTATGCATGCTAGAAGTAATGAAAAATGTTTACTTGTGCATAATCATGGATTTACGTATCATGATAAGAATAGGGTTAACAAGGTAGATCAAAACCCTAGGAAATCAATACATCATGAAAAATCTAAGACCACTAGACCTAAGGATCAAGGCAAAAATCCCAAGAAGGGGAGACATATGCCTAGAAAGGTGGGTAGGTCTAGGAATGTCCAAGGAGGACATATGGATTCTAAGGTTAGAAGCCTAGAAAAGGAAAATCAAGTTTTAAGGGAAAAACTTGATAGGTTAGAGAAAATCCTAGAAAGATTCGCGGTTGAATCTAAGGGGTTAGATATGGTGTTGGGTAGTCTAAAACCCAACCATGATAGATCACGGTTGGGATACCGGTCTAAGGTCTCCAATGCCAATGGAAAGAAGTATGCTAGGATAGCATATAATTTTGGCAAGAAGGAGAAGTCTAAGAATGGCAAGGGGATGCCATCAAAAGGTAAAAAGGATAACTTAACCAAGGATAAAGTGTCTAAGGTTAAGAAGGTTAGGTTTGTAGGCCAAGAATTACCGGGGGCACACCGGTGTGGTCTAGTATGGGTTGAGTTACCTAGGGAGGTGGCTAGGGCTAAGAGTTCAAGGGGAAGCTCTAGGAGCCTTTGGTATCCATGGTAAATGGATCTCAGAAGATGTTTTTCTAGGAAGTCTAGGTGGACTATGGAATGTGCCAAAGGGTTGGAAGACTAAGGTGAGTCTTAGTCCTAGGGAATTGACACATTAAAAGGAGATTTATGGGAAAAAGGTAAAAAGGAGATTATATTTGATGAAAATTAGGGTTTAATGTGGAAATGTCATATAACTCAGTGCTAGAAATGTGTTATGGTCAAGTATGAGAAGATATATCAAGGAGAGGCCAAAATTAGGACTTTTGGATAAGATTAAATGATACAATTTAGGAAAGGTTGAATTTCGTGCCAATCTTGGGATCTAGAGTAGATTTGTCTGAAAACATATTTTTTCCAAGTAGACATAGGCTCTACAAATCTTTCTACAAAATTTCAGATTTTTTGGAGATTTGTGGAATTAATTAGGCATTTCTGAAATCAGACTGAAAGACTGAAATTCAAGTATCAGTCAACTGGTAAAGAACCAGTCAACTGATCCAGGTGAATTCGGCACTGAGAACTTTCTGTTCGTTTTAGCAGTCGATTAAGTAGAAAAGGGATATTGGATAATAAGAATTTGCAAAATTAGAAGTATAAGAAAGGGACATGTTATATTATGAGATTTTATATCATGGCTTGATAGTATATGGGTTGAAGGTCATAAATTACTATTAGATGATAGGATATGATCTTAAATTAGAATCCTTGTTTATGCTCCTTGAATAAATTTTTGCCTCATGATTTAATGGTAATTGGATGAAATGAAGCTCTATGGATATCATAGAATTCAAGGAAGATTGATTAGTGCATATGTATCTAGGGTTAAGAGATAAGAAGATGAGGATTTTATCATATTAAGGATACATAAGAAAAAGGGAAGAATTGAAGACAGTTATATGTGTGAAATATTGATGAATGGAGTTGGCAAACATATGACATTATGGTTAGGTTTCAAAGTTGATACAAAATGACCATGTTTAAGGAAATTAGGATTTGTACCAAAAGTCAAGCACATTTGATATTTCTCATGAAACCATATTTTTCTAGGATAGGGTATATCCTAACAAATGTGCTTGCAAATCTTTAGGTTTGTTTTTCGGATTTTCTAGAATGGTCTAGAGGTTTCTGAAATTAGGCTAGAATTTTAGAAGTTGATTGTATCAGTCGATTGCCATGGGGTCAGTCGACCGGTAAGTCTGTGTGTTGATTTCTGAGGGCTTTTCAGAAATCAAGTAAGTTCTTTTTGGCACTAGGGTTAGGGTTGTTTGGGCAATCCTTTGATGGTGTCAAATGGGGGAGAACTTGGGTTGTTAAGTTAGGGTTAACTTGAAAAAAGAATGGATGGTGTTAAGTTGGGTAAAACTTAACTTAGTGATGTAATGTTAAGTTGGGTAGAACTTAACTTGGTATTACGGTGTTAAGTTGGAAGAACTTAACCTGATGATTGGTTGTGAAAATTGAAAACTAGGAGAGAGTATAGGTTAAGGGGGAGGTTGCCCCTTGGTTGCTATGTTTTAATTTTCATAGGTAGTTTTGAGTTTTGTGTTAAACTTTGGAATGGTGATAGATACATTGTTGAATGTATTTTTCCCAAGTAGGTATGAGTACCACAAACCTCTCCACAAAATTTGAGAATTTTTGGAGATTTGTGGAATTTCTGGCATATTTCTGAATTTGAATTCAGAAAGCTGAAATTGGGAATTTCAGCGTGCCAGTCGACTGGCCCAGGAGACAGTCGACTGGTACAGGCTGAAAAATGATTTTCAGCCATTAGAAAATGTCCAATTAATGTGAAACAAGTGTAGAACCTTGTGGGGGGTAGTACACTGTGTTTATAATCATTCAAAGGTTAAAGAGTCCAATAAGGGAGAAATTATTGGATCTTTTTGATGTTAGGCAAAGGGGGAGAAATGTTGGGTTTAATTTGGGAAACCAAATACACCTTTGCAAAAAACCCCTAGGTCTAGGGGGAGCCTAGGTGAAAGGGGAGCATTGTTGCTTCATTTTTGACGTAAGGGGAACCTTGGAGAGGTTCTTAAAAAGCCTTTGTAAGTCCAGTGTAGGGGAGCCTTGGATAGGTTTTAAAAAATCTGTTTTGGTGAAAATTCCTAACTTGGGAAGGTTAGGTGTATGAGATGCCTTGGGATAGGATCCATATATGGTTGCATTGCATATGCATTGGCGGTGTATAAGTCCAAGGTGGAGCCTTGGCAACGTAAGTCCTAATGGTTGTTTAGCATTGTTATTGCTATTTGTTTTCCCTAACTTAAACGTATTGCCAAACATCAAAAAGGGGGAGATTGTTGAGGCAATCTATGGTCCGGAGTGACCATGTGTTTTGATGTTTAGCAAAGGGTTTAAGTTAAGTTTTCCCTTGTGTTCTAATATGTATATTTGAGTGTGCAGGATTGCAGGTTTACACATATTGACTTAGCTGGACGGCTTCGGTACGGTGAAGGGTGACATGGAGGCAAGCTGGAGGCTTGTGTGCACCCGAGGGACCTTGGATAGCAGGGATGATGAGCCGAGGGGCGCGGACTTTGAGGCGTACGTGAAGGATGGCATGGAGGCAAGCTGGAGGCTTGTGTGCATCCGAGGGACGAGGGCCGAAGACAAAGAGGGCGCGAAGGCAACAGTCAAGGCTGCTGGTGAAGAGTCAGCTGAGTCATGAAGGGACGAGAGCTGAGGGAGGAGGACTCCAAGGGCAAGCGGGGAAGTGGACTTCAAAGGGCACACGTGATGGGTGGCATGGAGGCAAGCCAAGGGAAGGCTTGTGTGCGCATCTGAGGGACGATAGCCGGTGGAAGAAGACTTCAAGATGTTGGGAACGAGATGGCTAGAGAGGGGGGGGGGTGAATATAGCCTGACCCTCAAGACTTAGTCGTTTTCAAATTTCTCTGCACTTAGGTTAGCCACAGCGGAAGCAATACAAATATAACAGCAGAAACAGAAATGCAGGGAAGGAAGAATACAAACCAATACGCTAACAATGGTCGTTTACAAGGTTCGGGGATAACTTGCCCCTACTCCTTGGCGTGCCCGTAAGGTGGGCGATCCCTTGATCGTCGGCAGATCAAGCCCCGGTGACCCGGATAAAACAGCGCCTCCTTCTCGGTGGAGAAACCTCTCCACAAGCGTCTCAATAGGATACAAAATAAGCTCACGAGACTAAGAGAAGGATAGCTCACAAAGATGAAACAAGAACGCTTAAGCACCAAGCAACAGAGAGCACAACACACAGCCCAGCCAAACTCCTCAAGTTCCTGTCTGTTTTCACGTTGTCGCTCCTCTGCTTCTAGCCTCGTCTTAAGCATCTGCTCCCATCACCAGGCTCTCCATCAGCATCCACTGAAGCCACAGCCTGACCCCCTGACTCCCTGAGCACTCAGTCCACTGAAGACCCTCTCCAGCTGAGCCTCCGTCAGTTGCCAGCTGCTCTCCAGACGCCGTTGAGACCTGAAACAAGGAAACAGCCAAACCTGCTCCAAGGAAAGCCTCCCATTGACTCTCCTCCAATGTTTGAATCATCCCTGTAAAGCCTGCACACTCCAATAGAAGCTTAGCAATGCATATCAACAAGAATCGGCAATGTATCAGAGAATCGGCAGTGAAAACAGACGCGATCAGAGCTTCTGACAGCGTATTTGAATTAAAGTTCTGCGCCTGATCGGTCACCAGACCGATCAGGAAGGACCCTGATCGGTCACCAGACCGATCCAGAAGTCTTCTGCACACTCCTGATTGGTCCCCAGACCAATCAGGCTCCTGCCTGATCGGTCACCAGACCAATCAGGCTCCAGCCTGATCGGTCACCAGACCAATCAGGCTGCTTCCAGACCGATCAGGAGTCATCCTGATCGGTGATAGTGAGAACCTTGCGACAAATGATCGTTCACTAGACCGATCTGAGCAGTATCCCTGATCGGTCACCAGACCGATCAGGAGCAGATCAGCAAGGGAACTCAACTCACTGTTCGCTCCCTGATCGGTCACCAGACCGATCAGGAGCTGTGCAGTGAGTGAAACACACACTCCCTGATCGGTCACCAGACCGATCAGACATCGCTGGATCGGTCACCAGACCGATCCACGAAGGAGCAGCGTGCCAACTCCCTGATCGGTCACCAGACCGATCCAGGGACGCAGACCTAGCCTTCCAAGCTAGGATTTCATTCACCTTAGCCCTCCAAGCTAAGGATTTTTCAATCTAACTCTCCAAGTTGGGAATTTGCACCTAACCCTCCAAGTTAGGACTTTTCACCTAGCCCTCCAAGCTAGGACTTTTCACCCAACCCCTCCGAGTTAGACCTTCATCCAACCTAGCCCTCCAAGCTAGGCACCTGACCCTCCAAGCCAGGACTTTTTCACCTAACTCTCCAAGATGGGACTTTTCACCTAACCCTCCAAGTTAGGACTTTTCACCTAGCCCTCCAAGCTAGGACTTTTCACCTAGCCCTCCAAGCTAGGACTTTTCACCCACCTCTTCCGAATTAGGACTTTTCAACACCTGGCTTCACTCACCAGGATTTCCAACACCTGCTTCACTCACCAGGACCCGGCTTCACTCACCGGGATTTCCAACACCTGGCTTCACTCACCAGGACCCGGCTTCACTCACCGGGATTTTCATACCTGGCTTCACTCACCAGGACCCGGCTTCACTCACCGGGATTTCAACCTAGCTTCCAAGCTAGGACCTGACTTCACTCACCAGGGTTTCATGCCCAGTCCCCGACCAGGACTTTAACCCAAATTCGCTCAACCAAACTTAAATCATTGTCAAACACCAAAACAACAACCGGGCCAGACTGCATCAACAATCTCCCCCTTTTTGTTGTTTGACAACCCGATTTAAGTTTAGGTATCAATCAATTGAAGTCCGTTCAATTCTCATAAGGGAATCATGATCCTCCCCTATAATAACCATAAACTTAATCAGCCATTTTCTCCCCCTTTGTCAAACATCGAAAAGGGTATGGTTATTAAGTTTTGAACATAACTCCCCCTCAAACACGGGTCTCTCCCCAAACCCAAAATAATCAAAGTTAAGTTTTGAATTGCACATGAAAACATATACAGAATAATATTATGGTCAAGCATGTATATGTTTCATATGACAAGTAAGTCAAAGGATGATTCTGGAATTGCATATGAGAGGCATATACCATAAATGTATCATGGCAACAATATATATGCATCATATGACAACAATTATCGCAGTTCCATCAGACTGATGATCGATACAAAAAAATTTCTGATTTATCTATGAACGATCAATTTTCAGAAAAATTTCTGTAATTCTGATTCGTTCAAGATCGGACTGCATTAGCACTTGGACTTCCATGTGAAGACATATACAGAAGTATATCATGGTCAAATACGTATATGCTTCATAGGACGAGTAAGGAATGCAACTGTATCTGAAACATAGTCCTGATTGGTCTCCGTGACCAACCAGGTCTGTTGATTACGTGATACAGAAGGATATCTGATTAGTCTGGGGAGCGATCAGATTTTAGAAAAATTTCAAAAACTCTGATACGTTCCTGATCAGACTGCATTAACAATTTGCATCCCATAACAGGAGAGAGGACTCTATTGATATTCGTCATTTCAGAAAAATTTCCGAAACACGACATTAAGAACAAGAGTCATGACTCAACAAACCCTTTCTTAAGAATTTGAACATTCCAACATAGGTTTGTATCAAATCAGTATTTAGGTTTTGTTTCAAGTACCACTTGAACAAATTTGTACTTCCTTAGTACCAGGATTGTACCAATGGAGGATCAAATATATTTCAATTGTAATTGGTTTGTATCAGATTTGTTAGGAGTATGATCATCAAACTGATACAATTCAATGAAAAGAGATTGGTTTGAGGAGGTTTTGGATCAATTTGGAACGATATGGGAGTTCCTTGATCAGAGTTGGTCTGATCGGTCACCAGACCGATCAGAGGGATCCCTGATCGGTCAGTGGACCGATCTGGGTTCAAACAGAAGGTTTTTCAGTTTCATATTTCAGAAACCGATTTCAGCAATTCTGAAATCAGGTTTGTTTCAATTCTTAGCCATTCCCAAACCCCTAATTCAATTGATTTTAATTACTTTGGTTCCAATCATGGGGTCTCTTAACCAAGTGTTATTCCATATCAAGAATTAAGAGTTTCTATGAGGAGAAACAACACATGTTTGTAACAATTTTGATGAATATGCTCTAAGTATGAACTTGAGTACCAAACACAGGTTTATATCAAAGCATGATCAGTGGGAAATCAAATAAGTCATGGAATTTAAATCATCATAACCTATGTTATCATGTTGTTCTTAACCAAAATTAGGTTTGTGCCAATTCCAATGGATGATTAAAATTTCAAAACATGTTTATTTCACATCATGATCAATTTAAGCTATGTGTTGATATTGTTCTTAATCAAAATGGGCATGTCATAGATTAATGTTAATCATCCAAACACCAAAGTCATGGCATACTCATCTAGGTTCATCTCTAAAATAATAAGAAAAGCTTAAGCCTAGGCCTTAAACTCATGTTCTTTGTCTAATCATGTATTGTGAGATTTTCATATGATTTTCACAAACCATATGTTCTTCATGTTGGCATAATACATACAAGAAAATCATGACATACTTGATCATGGAAGAACTTAAACACTAAAGTAGATTATACCATGACTATGTATTTTAACACATGAATATCATAAAAATCACTAGCCAAGGGATTATATTGTCATAAGATCTAAAACAATGGAGCTCAAAGCATTGAATTTGAATTTTCCATAACCAATCATGTGATTGACAATTTTTTTCTTTTGGTCATGGGTTTGGAGCACCAAATATCAACCTCTCATGTTGATAGATGCTCCCCCTCAAATAATGCTTATACAATTTTAAAGATAGAAGTTTTAGGTACCCAAATTTTGGGACCTAAAGAGTCTACAATGAATGACTTTGGCACCCATGCCTTAGTCAATTTCTTTTTGACTTTTCAAACCTTAGAATCATTTGATGATCTAAAATAGGTTCTTGACATTAAAGATATGACACTAGGTTCTTTAGGTTGGTAACCCAAACCAACCTTGTTGTACATCGCCCTTTGTGAGTTGAGTATCATATCTAATGTTTTAGAGCTTGTTGAAAACTTCTCAAGAACATTCTTGAGGTTTTCAACTTCGCTCTTCAAGTCCTTATTTTCATTTTCAAGGGTCTTAACATGCAAGTCATCATGAAAATCATTAGCATCCTCATCCTTAGAGATTTTCAATTTTTCTACCTCTAATCTCAAGGATTTAATCTTGTTCTTAGACCTTTTGAGCATGTTTGTCAAGCAAGCTATTGCTCTATAGCACTTATCTAGCTCGGGAGAAATTACCTCTTCATCATCCGAAGATGATGAAGGCGCGGTTGAGGAGTCACTTGATTCATCACTGCTCTCATTGGATGATTCTTCTAAGGCTACGAGAGCCACATGACAGTGGTTCTTTTCCTCCTCCTTCTCCTTCTTCTTCTTCCTGTCACATGCCACAAAAGCCAACCCTTTCTCCTTTGGGCTTTGGTTAGAGATCTCATGTAGTTCCATTTCACAAAATAGATCTTCTAACTTAACTAAAGAAAGATCCTTGGAAACCTTGTAGGCATCCACCATGGATGACCACAATGTATTCCTTGGAAAAGCTTTTAGAACTAACCTTACTAGATCCCGGTTTTCTACCTTCTCATTGATGGAGTGAAGACCATTGAGGATCTCTTTGAATCTTCCATGGAGTTCACTTACCTTTTCATTTTCTTCCATGGACAGATTTTGGAGTTGACTGTGAAGGAGGTCCTTCTTGGCTATTCGGGTGTCTTGAGTTCCTTCGTGGAGCTCAATGATTTTGTTCCAAAGATCCTTAGCACTTGTAAAAGGACCCACCTTGATCAACTCCTCCTTCGTCATCCCACATTGCAAGGTGACAATAGCTTTGGCATTGGCTTCCCCCTTCCGGATTTGCTCAGCCGACCACTTGGAAAACTCAAGCTCCTTTCCTTCATTATCCTTTGGAAGGGAAAACCCCTCCTTGACAGAGAACCACAAGCTCATGTTGGTTTTGAGATAGAATTCCATCCTTGACTTCCAATATGAAAAATCAGTGCCGTCGAGGAATGGAGGTCGGTTTGTGCTCAATCCTTCTCTTCCAGCCATCTTGTTGTAAGCTCTCGGATGTTAAGCCGTGTACAGAGCCCCAAGCTCTGATACCACTTGTTGGGAACGAGATGGCTAGAGAGGGGGGGGTGAATATAGCCTGACCCTCAAGACTTAGTCGTTTTCAAATTTCTCTGCACTTAGGTTAGCCACAGCGGAAGCAATACAAATATAACAGCAGAAACAGAAATGCAGGGAAGGAAGAATACAAACCAATACGCTAACAATGGTCGTTTACAGGGTTCGGGGATAACTTGCCCCTACTCCTTGGCGTGCCCGTAAGGTGGGCGATCCCTTGATCGTCGGCAGATCAAGCCCCGGTGACCCGGATAAAACAGCGCCTCCTTCTCGGTGGAGAAACCTCTCCACAAGCGTCTCAATAGGATACAAAATAAGCTCACGAGACTAAGAGAAGGATAGCTCACAAAGATGAAACAAGAACGCTTAAGCACCAAGCAACAGAGAGCACAACACACAGCCCAGCCAAACTCCTCAAGTTCCTGTCTGTTTTCACGTTGTCGCTTCTCTGCTTCTAGCCTCGTCTTAAGCATCTGCTCCCATCACCAGGCTCTCCATCAGCATCCACTGAAGCCACAGCCTGACCCCCTGACTCCCTGAGCACTCAGTCCACTAAAGACCCTCTCCAGCTGAGCCTCCGTCAGTTGCCAGCTGCTCTCCAGACGCCGTTGAGACCTGAAACAAGGAAACAGCCAAACCTGCTCCAAGGAAAGCATCCCATTGACTCTCCTCCAATGTTTGAATCATCCCTGTAAAGCCTGCACACTCCAATAGAAGCTTAGCAATGCATATCAACAAGAATCGGCAATGTATCAGAGAATCGGCAGTGAAAACAGACGCGATCAGAGCTTCTGACAGCGTATTTGAATTAAAGTTCTGCGCCTGATCGGTCACCAGACCGATCAGGAAGGACCCTGATCGGTCACCAGACCGATCCAGAAGTCTTCTGCACACTCCTGATTGGTCCCCAGACCAATCAGGCTTCTGCCTGATCGGTCACCAGACCAATCAGGCTTCTGCCTGATCGGTCACCAGACCAATCAGGCTCCAGCCTGATCGGTCACCAGACCAATCAGGCTGCTTCCAGACCGATCAGGAGTCATCCTGATCGGTGATAGTGAGAACCTTGCGACAAATGATCGTTCACTAGACCGATCTGAGCAGTATCCCTGATCGGTCACCAGACCGATCAGGAGCAGATCAACAAGGGAACTCAACTCACTGTTCGCTCCCTGATCGGTCACCAGACCGATCAGGATCTGTGCAGTGAGTGAAACACACACTCCCTGATCGGTCACCAGACCGATCAGACATCGCTGGATCGGTCACCAGACCGATCCACGAAGGAGCAGCGTGCCAACTCCCTGATCGGTCACCAGACCGATCCAGGGACGCAGACCTAGCCTTCCAAGCTAGGATTTCATTCACCTTAGCCCTCCAAGCTAAGGATTTTTCAATCTAACTCTCCAAGTTGGGAATTTGCACCTAACCCTCCAAGTTAGGACTTTTCACCTAGCCCTCCAAGCTAGGACTTTTCACCTAGCCCTCCAAGCTAGGACTTTTCACCCAACCCCTCCGAGTTAGACTTTCATCCAACCTAGCCCTCCAAGCTAGGCACCTGACCCTCCAAGCCAGGACTTTTTCACCTAACTCTCCAAGATGGGACATTTCACCTAACCCTCCAAGTTAGGACTTTTCACCTAGCCCTCCAAGCTAGGACTTTTCACCTAGCCCTCCAAGCTAGGACTTTTCACCCACCTCTTCCGAATTAGGACTTTTCAACACCTGGCTTCACTCACCAGGATTTCCAACACCTGGCTTCACTCACCAGGACCCGGCTTCACTCACCAGGATTTCCAACACCTGGCTTCACTCACCAGGACCCGGCTTCACTCACCGGGATTTTCATCACCTGGCTTCACTCACCAGGACCCGGCTTCACTCACCGGGATTTCAACCTAGCTTCCAAGCTAGGACCTGGCTTCACTCACCAGGGTTTCATGCCCAGTCCCCGACCAGGACTTTAACCCAAATTCGCTCAACCAAACTTTAATCATTGTCAAACACCAAAACAACAACCGGGCCAGACTGCATCAACACAAGGGGCAAGCCAAGGGAGTGTACCTGAAGGCACGTGTGGAGGAGGGTCGTTGGAGTGAGGAAAAGGATTTGTATAAGCTGGGCAGTCGACTGGGAATATAACAGTCGACTGCCAGCACAAACAGAAACTCACAGAAGGTTTTTGACCCTGGACCAGTCGACTGCCCCAGGAGCAGTCGACTGGTAAGTAGCCAGAATTCGAACGTTGAGCTGCAACGGTCGAATCTGAGTGGGGGCAGTCGATTGCCCTGGGAACAGTCGACTGGTAGAGTGTTTTCCAGCCTTGAGCTTTATTTAAAAAGACTCGCGTTTGGCTGGAAACCTCTGACAAAACAAGCTTGGTTAGGGCCTGTTAGTAGTCTTAGTGCTCAGATAGTGTACTTGGGTTTGTGGCGAGGTTTCTCCACCCACAAGGAGCTACACGAGCTACACGAGCTAGCCGGAGGGCATTCGAGGAGTGATCCGCCAAAGGATCGAGGGATCGTCCACCTCACGGACTGTCGTGGAGTAGGAGTTTCATCTCCGAACCACGTAAATATGTATTGTTAGCATTGTTTAGTTGTTAGTCTTGTTTTATTGTATTTCCGCTTGTGCACTAACAACGTAGGTAGAGAAGAGACGAAAAATTGCTATTCACCCCCCTCTCTAGCAAGCCATCAACGATCTAACAAGTAGTATCAGAGCGAAGGACCGCTCTTGTTGGACTAATCGCCAAAGGAGCACAAGCTAGAGGAGAAAGATGATGGAAGACAAATTGGGGGTTGACATCTACACTCCACCTCCCTACGATCATGAAGATTTCGAATATTGGAGGATGCGAATGAAGAAGTGGTTTGGAATGGAGTGGGAATGTAGGATGATAATAGAAGAGCCCTTCGAAGTTCCAAAGGACAAGCACGGAATGATGTTTCGTCCTAAATATTGGACTAAGGAGCAACAAGAACATTCTAGGGCGAATGAAAAGGTAATTGCTATATTGGTTAATATTTTACCTAATAATGTGTTGAGTGGTGTAGGAGAATATAAAAGTGCATATGAGTTATGGAATAAGTTGGAAGAATATCATGGGACTCCTACACAAGATCAAGAGCCCAAGGAGACAAGTCAAACGGTTCAATAAGAAGAAAAAGAAAAAGGATTGCTCATCTCATCAAGTGAAGTGGAATCACGTCCTCCGCCCCCTAGACCAGATGAAAAGAACTTTGCCCCGTTACCTCTTTGAGAGTAGTACGATAAGACCATAAGATACTCAGGAGCTTCTCTACCCAGTTCCATCGATATGTTCCAGCTTTATCATGAGCCCTCTGATTATTTCCCGATTGACAACTTCAAAGTAACCACTACTTTGTGGGTAAGCTACTGAAGTGAAGGTTTGCTGGATTGCCAGCCCTTCATATCATTCTTTAAGCTTGCGACCTGAAAATTATCTATCATTGTCTGACACTGGCTTATAAGGAATTCCATACCTACAGACAATATCCTATCATAGGATTTTCATCATAGCAACCTCAATAATTTAAGCGAGAGGTTTAGCTTCAACCCATTTGGAGAAGTAGTCTACCAGAACCAGTAAAAACTTCTTCTATTGCCGTTAGGTCGGAAAGGGACCTACTATATCCATTTCCCACTGGTCAAAGGGACAAAAGACTATTGAAGTTCAAAGTAGTTCAGTTGGGCGATGAGGGATATGTTGATACTTTTGGCAAGACTCGCATCTAGCGATAAACTTGTTCGCATTTGATTGTAGTGTGGGCCAGAAGTATCCGGCTAGAATAATCTTCCTAGCCATTGACTTCAAAGTAGTTCAGTTGGGCGATGAGGGATATGTTGATACCTCTGTAGCCGTTCATTTTGGACTTCAAAATCTCCTTCGAATTGTTGTACCACTAGCTGAGAATCTGAATACAATATAACTCGAGTGGCTCTGATCTGCCTGGCGGCTTGTAGTCCGACTAGTATTACATTATATTCAACTTTATTGTTGGTAGCTCGGAAGTTGAGTCAGATGGATAATTGTAGTACATCTTCGCGAGGAGAAATCATTAAAATGCCGACCGCGCTTGACCTCTCATTAGACGAGCTATCAACATAAATCTTCTAGACTTCCTCGGAGTCGGGAATCAGAACTGTCTCGAGCATGAAGTCGGCTAGAGCCTAAGCTTTGATAGCCGTTCGAGGCTGATACTGGATCCCATATTCGTTCAACTCTGTGGTCCACTTGATCAACCGCTCCGATGCCTCCGACTTTGTGAGGACACGCCCGAGTGGGCTATTTGTGTCACGTCCCGAGACCAATGGAGCAACTGATCCAATATAAAATCGGACAACATCTTCCTTGCCAGGCAGACAATTTACACATATATACAACACACACAATTCCTAAATTGACCTCAGACCTCAATACAGATATATAACATAAGAGAAATAAGGCATCACAATACTGTAAATCGTAAAACTCACCTGAACTGCCCTGGGGGCAGACGCGTAGCAAAAATAACCACACAAAGTCTAACAGAGGACTCAAAAATATAATATCGCATGAATGAATCAAAATACAAGTCCGCAATATAGAAATGAATACAACACCAATGAAAATGCTATAAAGAAAGCAAAATGAGAAGAAGCACTTAACAAATGGAGTCGTGGGGGCCCAGCACTGGCAACTGGCTCCTCCGGCGAGCTATCAACCTGAAAACAAAAACATTGTGACCGGTGGTGAGTCCAAGTGCACTCTGTAGGTATAAAGAAAGATATGCATGGAAGAACAAGAGTTGAATAAGCTATACAGAAATAATAGAATACAGTCTTATAGGTATATCAGAATATGTATAATTAAAAGTAACAATTGAATGTACAGATCAAAAATTAGCCTATCCTGATCATAAAAAGGACTCGAATCATACGAGCAAGTGTAGGGTCATCAACCACACAAATGGTATATCATGTATGTGTATGTCAAACATATGCAGCAAATAAATGCATCAATCACAATTAAATGCATAATGCATCATATGCACATGATGTATTGACATGGTCACCCCTAACACCAGTCCAACCACCGAGGCATGTCATATGCGTCAGCCGAGTGGGTAGAGCTATGACATTATCCACACTCTGCCATCACTGCTCCTGAGTGACCGAGTGGACAGGATGCTGGTAGAGTAAATACGCCGCCCCATATGTATATGGGGGAGATATCTTTCTCATCTTCTCTGGTCTATGGGAAGAGAAGGGATCCCTACCTGCTACCATGCTCTGAAACCACTACCCATGAGCAGTCGAGCGGAGCAGTACAAACAAATACACACATCCAACGGTATTCACTAACCCATGAGTAGCCGTGTGTGCATATTATGTGTCGGAAGATGATAGGCTCAACTACAAGGGAGTCGCAGATTGCCAGCATACAACAATGCAGAGATGTTGCATGACTCTAACGCATGTAATCTCTACTAGGTCATCGACACATAACTCAACCTAACATATATAGGTCGTAAACATGTATCATAACCCAATCATCATATATCTAGATACACATGCAAATATAACTAGAATCAATCAACGCAACCATACTGTGGCATGCTATCCTATCTACATACTCATGCTCATACCGATGCTATACAGAATCATATAACAATAAATGAGACAGTATAGAAAAAAATCTATATCATATCCAAGGTCAAGCATAAGTATTAAGCAGGATAACAAACGATAGCAGATAAAGGTAAATAACAACCTACAACATAAATAACAATTAGCCATACATAAAGGTAAAGTGGAACTACATATACAAGCAAGAAGTACCCGCCTCCAAATGGAAGAAGTCCGTATCAAATGAGAAGAGAACCACTCGCCAATAGTCAACAATAATAACTCCAAGTCAAGTCCATGTATCAAAGACACATTTTAATTAGCTATTATAAGAAGGTAATAACTAGTTAATGAATCCCTAAGCCAACTAGGGTTAACCTAACCATCCCCTTCCCATTTATTTACTTCTAATTAAATGGAAGACTCTTAATTACCTTGCGTAATTAAGATTGGATTAAATCTTAGGTCTAATCACAATATCAAAATCGTTTAATTAACCCCGCAGTTAAATGGTTAGTTGCGAATCATTTATTTGTATTTAGACTAGCTAATAGCATAACACGGTTTCCTATTTTATTATCCATCATAGTTCCAATATCCAACTCAAAACCAACATCAATCTTCACCTTCCCACCCTAATCGGAAGATATCAACTAAATAAACAAAACCAAACTCCTCACCAGCTGCCACATGAATCGGAATCGGTATTCCGTTAAGCTCACAGCAGGGTAGCAATTAGAACAGCTAGGGCAGGATCAAGGTAAACCAAATCATAACAATGCACGAAGTCAACCAAGCTCACCTTAAGCCAATTCCTTCCTCAGCTGCTCAGAACAGGACATTCCAACCCAGAAACTCAAATTCCAGGCGATCCCAAGCCAACAGTAGCCAAATCCAAGAAGAAAGAATTGATACAAAAATCCAAATCGAATTCTAATTAGGAAACAGAGCATTCAACCCACGCACGATCAATTTCCATTCACATCAAATCAATTTCTACCTTCTATCTTACCTCTAATGGAAGGTCGGAACTCCACTGCTAAAATCTGGCAGATCCGTCCGTGAACAGGTGGGGATTTCCTTCCCATCACAATTCGATGCAAGGCCTGACACGGCTTGATATTAGCCACGGAAGAAGGATTTACACAACAGGGGTGATTATAGATGATCGAAGTGAGGAACTAGGGGTAGACCCTTACCCGTTCACGCGACTGTGATGAGATCACAGTCGATCTGGAATGCCACCACAGCAATCGTCGTGTCTCAGGAGACGTTGGCTAGTAGTTTGGCTTAGGAAATCGGAACTCCTATGCTCTCTAATTTGCTGATCTTGCGTGGATGAGGGAATGAGGTCGGATCTGAGGTAATGGATCGGCGGCGCTCACTGAATCCCTTGGCTTCCAGTGACGATTCAACATGGGGAACGAGGAGATGCGCGGGGAATGATCGCCGATTGGACAACCTTCGCGAGAGGGCGACGGCTTGATGGTTCGAGGGGACGAGGTTCACCGGAGAGGAGGAAGACGGGGGAAGCCGACATCGGCTTCGACTCACGATCGAGTGAAGGAGAGGAATCGGAGGTTGGGTTTGATGGCTTGGCAACGGCTAGGGCAGTGAGGAGAGAGTATATGAGAATTGGAATATCTCATTTAAGCCCTTCCACTCTCTCAAATCCACAATAAGTCCTTAGCCCTGGGTTCTTTTCCATATAACCACTCAAACTTTTACCTATCTCAACCCAAACCCCCGTTGGATCTATGATTTATGTCCCGGAAACCTAAGGTCTACTCCAAAAATTTTCTGGTTTGAGTCAAAGGGTCGAATTTAACAATTGGTGAATACGACAATGGGATGGGTGATGACCGCGTATTGTACCGCGAGTATCAAATATAATTAAAGTATCGAATTCCTCTAAATTAATGGAGCATAGAGTAACTCGAGTCGTCTCCCAACGAATGTAGTTGATACATGATAAACCTTAAGATCGTATGTTATTGCTTTTGGGTTTTAGATATTAAACTGAGGTTTGGATTTGAACGTTAAGACTACGAAAAGAAATAACGAATCAAGTATGAAATCTAGTTCTAATTAATGAAAGACAATGCAGATAAGAAAATCTAAATTAACTCAACTACAATTGCAGAAAAGAAAAGGACAATTTGAAATTAAGCATCAACAAAACTAAACATGGAACAAAACCTACAGCCTTAAAGAAATCTAATTTGACCTAACCTATTGCATCCAAATCAAGTACAAGAACATAAAACAATTAAAAGAGACAAGACAAGCAAGAATTAAGCCAAACAAAACACATGGAATTAAACCAAACTATAGAAGCATTTTGCCGAATAACTTATAAGCATTCTTCCAAATGACATGAGTGCGTACAATTCTAAAATATGGGAGAACAATTCAATACAAGCATTCCTCAATTGACACAAACATTCACCACATAACAAACATTCAAGATTAAGCACTGAAACGCAATAAGATATCCCTAATCAACACATAGCAACTCAACTACATGAAACAATCAAACACAAAGAAATCAACCAAGTGATGAATGGAGCTGTTGGCTGTGAAGAGTGAGCTCCGGATCTGATGAAGGCTGGAAGAAGAGCTGCTGATCAGCTAAAGAAAGAACTGATGTAAAGGAATGCTGCCGGAATTGGAGGAGATGGAAAACTGCTGTGAAGTAGAAAACTGTGAAGGAAATATACTGGCTACTGGATCTGCTGTGAAGTAGAACTACTATGAAGGAAAGCTGCTAGAATTGATGAGAAGAGCTGTGCTGTAAAGAAGAAAAACTGTGAAGGGAAAAACTGTGAAAGAAAACTGCTGTAAAGGAGATCTGCCGGAGGTGAAGAAGATGAGATGAATCGCCTCCCAATCCTGGCTTCCCTCAACCCGAGAGAGAGCTGGCGGTGAAGATGTGGATGAATCGCCTCCCAATCCTGGCTTCCCTCAACCCGAGAGAAAGCTGGCGGTGAAGGTGGATGGAGGTGACACGTCAGCTAGGGTTCGGACCTCGGGCCCTAGCTGTGCGATGGCGTTGATGGTCCGGTCGGCGGCGATGAAGATGGAGGAGAACCGCCGGCCGGAGGAGAAGAGGAGTGGAAGAGATCGCCGCCTGTGGGAGAGATGATGAATCGAGTCGGGGACCCCCGTCTGTCGCTTCCTTCGCGTCTCTGCCCTCCTTTTGTTTGGCCCGGCTTTAGCCCAGCCTTTCGTTTCGCATCAGCCTCAGCCTAGCATTTGGCTTGACCCAGCCTCACCCCAGGATTTGGCTTGACCCAACTATTCGGCTGCCCAGCTATTTGGGTCAGCTCTATGTTTAACCTAGCATTTGGGTTCAGCCAAGTCCTCGGTTCAAGGTCCAATCTTTAATTCCCTACAAAAAATCATGAAATAATGCCAAAATTAGAGGAAATTATAATAAGCTCCAAAAATAGATCCTAATTGTAAAATATGATATAAACATGATTTAACGTACGAGAGGATAAAAAATACTAAATAAATGAGCAAATATAATGGCATGCTATGCTAGTTATCAATGGGCCAGGAAGTAAGGCCTCAACCTCCGCGCAGTTAAGACCAGCGCATACACTAGCTTCTCGAGAATGGTGTACCGAGTCTCTGCGTCTTTAAGAAGGTAACTGAAAAAATAGATGGGATACTAAATATTACCTTCTTCCCAAACAAGTGCTGAACCACGGCTTGCTCGACTGTAGATAGGTAGACAAAAAGAGTCTCCCCTTTCAGCAGCTTGTACAATATGGGAAGACCAGATAAGTATGTCTTCAGCTCCATGAAGGTCTTCTCGCACTGACCATCCTATTCAAACTTGACTAATTTCCTCAAGATTTTGAAGAAAGGTAAAGTCCGATCTGCTGATCGAAATATGAACTTGAATAGAGTTGTGATCCTTCCATTAAATCGTTGAACTTCTTTAAAGTTTCTTGGTGACGACATGTTCAAAATAGCTTACACCTTCTCCTCATTCGCCTCAATTTCTCTTTCTGTCACCATGTACTCGAGGAAACACCCACCTTTTATCCCGAACAGACACTTAGCAAGGTTTAGTTTAGTCTGTTAGCTCTGAGGGTAGTGAATGTCTACTCCAGTCGACAATCATGTCCTTCTCTTTCTCAGTCTTGATTAGGATATCATCAACGTAAACCTCAATATTTCGACCAATCTGATGTCGAAATACCTTGTCCATCATTCGTTGATAGGTTGCTCCAGCGTTCCTTAATCCGAATGGCATGATATTGTAAAAGTAGGTGTCGTCGGTAATCACAAAACTTACTTTCTTCTGATCTTCTCGAGCTAGAGGAACCTGATGATATTTTTGGTATACGCCCAACATTGAAATCAATTCACAATCGGAGGTTGAATCAACTAACTGATCAATCCGAGACAAGGGGTAGCAGTCTTTAGGGCATGCTTTATTTGAATCTCTGAAATTAATACAAACTCGCCATTTTTCCCCGGGTTTAGTAACCAATACAACGTTTGCCAGTCAGGTCGAGAATTCTACTTTCCGAATATGCCCCGCTTGCAGCAAATTTGTTACCTCCTCCCTGATTATTTGGACTTGTTCTGGAGCAAAGTTTCTTCGCTTTTGTTTTACTAGTCGGGTTCTTGGAGTGATATGCAGTCGGTACGTAACAAGAGCGGGAGGAACTCCTTTAATCTCGTTCGTGGCCTATACGAAAACATCATAATGACTGACCAAACAATTGATCAGCCTGTCTCTAAGTTCAGGGCTCAGGTCTACAGCGATTCTTGTAACCCCTCTCGACTGATGAGGATGTATCTGGAATTCTTCGTGCTCAGTTGCCTAGCGTTCCTCCTTGGCCTCTTTCTTCGTTCGGGGATCCGCTAAGTCAATTTGTAGGGTCTCATGAGTCTTTAGGCTCTTGCGAGATTTTGTTCTGACTTCCCCGCTATAGCATCGCTGAGAGACTAACTGACTCCCCCTGACCTCGACAACTTGATCTTCGACCGGGAACTTGATCTTCTGGTGGTAGATCAATATCACAACTTGGAACAGGTTGAGGGTTGGTCTCCCCAAAATGACATTGTATGACGATGGGGCATCTACCACCATGAAGAGAGCTCTCCTTGTCCTCTGCAAGGTATCATTCCTCAGAGACAGGGAGAGAGAGATTTGTCCCAGTGGCTGCATCTGATGTCCAGTGAAGCCAAACAACGGTGTTGAGACAGGACACACCTCGCCCTCATCTACCTGTATCTAGTCCAGCGCCACTTTATATGGGATTTGACTGAGCTTCTTGTATCAATAAAGATACGTTTAACCTCATAATTAACTATACACGCAAGAATTACCAGTACATCTTCATGAGGCCCCTCAACACCCTCCAAATCATCGAGGCCGAAGGACACGACATGCCCCGTGTGCCTCTCCCGACTAGTCCCAATTGCGTAGTTTTCAACCTATGCGTGTTATACTTCCAGTGGAGTCTCCGTCGGTCGGGCCTCCCGAAATCATCTCGACATGGCTTGATGGAGGTCCCCGGGCGGGAGCCTTACCCTTCTCGGGGTCTCGTTTTGGAGAAGTAGATCGACGTGGTGAGATATCCTTGGATTTCCCCTCGGAAGGTGACCGAGTTTGCCTCCTGGGCTTCTCTTCCTCCAATTGATCTCACTAAGGAGATTGGCTCCGGTGAGGGGACCTTCGCCGATATCTCGAGTTGTTTCACTTCTTGCGTGGCCCAGCATCGGCGTCCTTCCTTCCCCACTTCTTCAAAGTGTAGCACTCCTCTGTGGAGTGCGTAGTACTTGTCGGATCGAGGTGGACCGGCAAGAGGGGGTGAATTGCTGCTGTAAAATAAAAATAAATCATTTGTGTGACTCACAAAGATTCCAGATTAGTTGCAACAATAAAATAAAATAAACATAAACTAATTGAACTAGTAAAAGTCTAAGATACAGAAATTTATTTGGTTACAACTTAGGTGGTGGCTAATCCAAGATGGTCGAAGCTCATAATCAAAATCTCCTTCTGGCGGAGAAGTCTTTTACAAACTTTGAAGCACAAGAAGCTAGAAAACAAGAAAGAATTCGTTTCAGTTGATTGATGATCTGGAACTGAGCTTTGGGGGCCTATTTATAGCCCCGATCAGTTCTATCCATTTGCTAACGTGGCACTATAGGGGCGCCCGAGTGCTTGAGGGTGCCTGACACGTGGCTTGGGTGTTATCCGAAGAGCAACGTTCGCAAACGGCTTGCTGGGGATGATTTTTCAGCTCTCGGGCGCTTGTATACATAGGGGCGCCTGGGCTCTCGGGCACCCCTATGCATAGGGGCGCCCGAGTCAGGTTTGGTCAGCAGCTTGCTGACCAATCTCCAGCGGGTATTCTTAGGTGATTTTTGGCCAACCGGAGTTAGGCTCACCTGAACCCAACTATGGCCTTTTGCCTCTTGAGCACCTTCCTTCCAGCTTCTCGCCCCTCAGACGTCGCGCACGTCCTTCATTATCCACCGACGTACTCTTCCACAGCTTCCGTGTCCCTCGGATGCACCAAGTCCATTGGCTCACTTGCCCGTGTAATCCTTCTCGTCCACTGCGTCTTACGCTCGTCTTCCTCTGCTCTTAAGTTCTTGCACACTTAGAAAGAAGGATCAAAACCACAATAAGACCTAACCTAACTTGGTTGATCACATCAAAACCAACCGAGACACTAACAGTACTTCCATGAAAGTTGCAGTATTTCTCCGGCCATTGCGGTACTTCAGTGTCCACCGTTTCCACTTGCTTATTCCTGTTGTCCCAGTGACTTTTGCTTGAGCGGGAATCGTTCGCCCAGGCAGGAGTAGGTGGCTCCTTTCTCCATGATTGTATCGAGATTTAAATAGGTGTGCCTCCTGAATCCTTTCGATAGGCATGCTGTAATTCCTCCACATTGACGTGTTTGACCGACCGCTCCAATAGATCATCAATGCTGGTCGGTGATTTTTTCACGAGGGACTAGAAGAAGTCCCCTTCAGTAAGCCCTTATGTAAAGGCGTTGATGAGAATTTTCGATGTGGCACTTGACACATGTTGGGCTACCCGATTGAACCGCTATATGTAGTCCTTCAACAGCTCCTTGCTCTTCTGCTTCAAAGCAAAGAGGTTAAGTGTCATCTTCTAATATCGCTGACTACTGGCGAAGTGGTGCAAAAAGACGTTTTTAAACTCCAGAAAAGAGTTTATGGAATCGCTTGGTAGCCTCTGGAACCATCGCTATGCTGCTTTCGATAGAGTGTTCAAAAACACCCGACACTTCACACCATCTATATATTGGTGCAATAGAGCCGCATTCTCAAACTTGCAAACATGATCCTCGAGATCTGTTTTCTCATCATATTCAGCAATTCCTGAGCCCCGAAACTACTTCGGCATGGGATCATCCACAATATCCGGGACGAATGGCGAAGATGTGTACTTCGGGAGAAGCTTTATAAGTTCGCTCTTTCCTTGCCCCTCTTCTCTGCGTAGAGTGCTGGAACGGCTGTCTATGCTTTTTCCAGGTCTCCAATGGAGTCCCGTCGATGCCTGGGGCAATAGTCACAGGCATATCTGAAGGTGACGTGGATCTCCGATTACGGACATATGACGTAGATGCCCACTGGGCGTCTGCTTGTAGCGGGATTGCTCTTTGAGAGGCAGCCTGTTCAATTTGGCGCTGCTCTAATACCTCTTGAACAACGTTGGTGATTAGGCGATCTAGTTCTTCCCTTTTCAATGTGATTGGTTGCCCTTCTGGTTCTGCCATCGCAGTGTTCCTTTTGGTACTTAGACAACTTTACCACAGGCGGTGCCAAATTTATTCCGAAAGCGAACGATGTGGAACCACAGTGAGCCTGCGAGATTAACACAGCATTAAAGGGATACACCGGAAAGAGTTCCGACGGAGTCCTTTCCGACGCTCAAGTCAGAAGCCCTTTAAAATAGGAGAGAAACAAGGAAGTAAATTATTTAGAGTTAAGAGAATTCGTTGGCTTTACCTAGGTGCCTAAGCACCTTATATAGTTATTGTTCTTCTCCTTCGAGTCCTCAGACGTTATTGTAACCACCTCCCCCATTTCCATGTATTACAGATCGTGCTCGCCTGCCAGCTGTCACACGCAGGGGATGTTGGTAACTGTCACCACACATATTAAGTTCACCATTATCATCATGCGTTATGAGTTGTGCTCGCCTGCCAACTGTCCTGCGTAGGGGGGTGTTTGTAATCGTCGTCGCACCTATTAAGTTTCCCATTACCATTCTGAGTTGCTTTCCCTTTTCGTCACTAATGCTCTGCTAGTACTCCAAAGGTGTTTTAGTAACTTCATGAATAAAATCCCGAGTGATAGGCCGACCAAGGCCCAGCACTCGGTTGAACTTTTCTCTCGAGATGATCTCGAGCACTTTTCTCCCGGATTGGACTCGGACACTTCTTTTCCAAGATGACTCGGACACTTTTCTTCCGAGATAATATCGAACACTTTTCTTTTGCCGGTATAGTTACGCCATGTAACTTCCTCGAATCACATATATGTGATCGGCTATCATCCCAATCATTAACAAAGGGGAGAGGTGGACCTCCATCGGTGCATGCATAAAAGATTGTCTTCGATGATATTATTTTTCTTCTAGATTTGGAGATGCTGAAGTAGAGATTTGCTAAGTTGTTACTTGGGGAAGATATGCCACGGGGAGGCACAGGAGTTTCCTTTGCTTTTGTTCTCTCCAATGTCATCATCAATCTTGCATATATATATATATGAAATTTTAATTAACTACTGTTTAATTCTCATTTATGAAAATAGTCCAATACAATTAACATAATAAAAACAATTAAATAAATAATTAACAACACAGATTAAATATAATTGCCTAACTATTCCTCTTGCAAACGAAATTAATCAAAAATCATTCTTATAAATGATTAACCAGGTTTTTTCGGCTTTGGATGATTGATCCGACTACGGAAATTTTCTATCGACTGTCAGGAAAATCAGGAAGTGCTTGCGGCAGACGGTTCAGAAGTCTAACATCACAGAGTTCGTGTCTCATTTGGAGAAAAAATTTCTATAAAATAAGTCGTAGTTGGAGATCGAATCGTAGATGTCTGGGATGACACTAGTCGCATTTCCACTGCACCATAGTCCGGGAGAAAAAAATAATAATGTTGACCGGAAGGGAGAGCATAGAAACATTGTTTCAGCTTCTGTTTGGGGAAAGCAATGATAACGCTTAGAATCAATGTCGACCGGAAGGGAGACGAGGTGGAGAAGAGAAATCGATTGGCTCTTGATCCGGTCGGGTAGTTTTTGGAGGAGGATCGGAGGCCCGGTCGGGTTCAATTGAGGATAACCCGGGTTGGGAAAGACTAAACGGGGTCATCCCCGATCTTATGAGCAGGGCCTGAGGCTCGGCATAGAGAAGGGAGGTCAAGGCAAATAAGGCCTCGATTCGTGCTCAGATGGTCGGAATCAAAGTCGCCAGGGGTCCGCCACTCGGGTCAGCCACCCGAGGTCTGCCACTCGGGGTCAGTCATCCGAGGTCGGCCACTCGGGGTCGGTCACCCGAAGTCAGTCACTCGGGGTCGGTCACCCGAGGTCGGCCACTTGGGGTCAGTCACCCGAGGTCCGCCACTCGGGGTCAGTCACCCGAGGTTGGCCACTCGGGGTCAGCCACCCGAGGTCGGCCACTCGGGGTCGGTCACCCGAAGTCGGCCACTCGGGGTCGGTCACCCGAGGTCTGCCACTCGGGGTCGGTCACCCGAGGTTGGCCACTCGGGGTCGGTCACCCGAGGACGGCCGCTCGGGGGGAGTCGCCCGAGGTCGGCCGCTCGGGGGGAGTCGTCCGAGGTCGATCACTCAGCTCGATTGTCTCTAGCCGAGCGCCCTGAGTTCGCCCAACGCGTAGAGACTTATGACTCGAACTCACCCAACCGACCCGAACTATGGTTCAGGGCGAGCCGACCGAGCGATAAAGGGATCCCCTCTGCAATAATAAGGTAGCAGACTGCTGACATAATCATCACCTGATACAACCACCTGACAAAGCCGCCTAACGTTAATGAGAATCAGAAGAGGCAGTCCAGACAGGGTGTCAGGCGGCTGTGGCAGTCTCACAGGGTCAGTAAAGCTGCCACAGGGTCAGTCCGATTAACTGGCTCATCCTTAATGAGACAGGACGTCTCTGACATGGTAGAGGGCTTTCCTCCCCCTATATAAACCCCCTTGTGGCTCTAGAAAGGGGATTGCTGCCACTTTGCAACCGCACCACCACTTTGTGAACTCCACTTTGGTCCGAGTCGAGTGACTTGAGTCTAAGCCCTATTTGAGCCCGAGTCCGACCCCCCGTGCTACAGCAGACCGGGTCGTCTTGGTCAGACCGAGTCATCCGAGTGAGAACCGGTCTTCGCTTGTCGACAGGATCAAATTTGGCGCCGTCTGTGGGAATCTGCCTTATCGAAAGACGAAGATGAGTGACTCCAACAGGGTGACTGTTACTCTCTCACAAGAATACTTGGATCTGCTGATAGAGGCCAACGCTAAAAAGTTGGCAGCGGCGTAACAGACAGCAGCTCAACCCATTCGGGCGGGACCGGCCGAGCCCACAGCCCAAGGGGGCAACGAAGGAGGAGGTCGCCAAGGAGACAGTCCTCATTTCCACCGAGCTTTGTTTGGCCCAGCGGAAGGGGCAGGACAGTCGGACCCGCATGAAGCCTCTTCCAATCAAGCCAGAACTAACAAAGGGAAGGCTCCCATTGTGTCGACCTCGGGAGAGCGCACTGGGCTCCCCTTCTCGAGCCAAATCATACAAGAGCCAGTGCCCCAACATTTCCGGCTCCTGTCCATCCCCGAATACGGGGGAGCCACGGACCCGGAAGAACATCTGATGAAATTTGAAAATGCATCGTTGCTACATCAGTATGCAGATGGTATCAAATGCCGAGCTTTCCTGACCACTCTGGCGGGGCCGGCCCAACGATGGTTCGACAGGCTCCCCGAGGGATCGGTGAGGGACTTCTCTGACTTCAAGAGGTTGTTCCTTCAACATTTTGCGAGCAGCAAAAGACACCACAAAACTAGCTTGAACCTTTTCACCCTGAAGCAGGGCTCCAAGGAGCCCTTGAAGGCATACATCAATAGATTCAACCAGGTCGCATTGGATGTACCCACCGCTACGTCCGAGGTGTTAGTCAGCGCCTTTGCTCAAGGTCTGCAAGAAGGCGAGTTCTTTAGATCCTTGACCCGAAAACCTCCGAAGGACTTTGAGAGCCTTTTGGTCAAAGCCAGCAAATATGTGGACGTGGAAGAAGCACAAGCCGCCAGGTAGCCGGAGATCCGACCTGCGCCCGAAATTCCTCAGCATCACCAAAGAAGTGTGCCTCCTGGATGACCTCTCAGAAGCCCCATAGCTATGGGACACCGACAAGGAGCTGAGAGGGGAATAGTTCAGCAAGTGGCCCAGGGTTGTATCCCTTCCAGGTGGCAACCCTACTGTTCCTTTCATAACAGCCATACCCACGACCTTGAGGACTGCTGGCAGGCAGGCAGAGGTCGGGGTCGTACCGGTCGGGTTGGGAACGAGATGGCTATAGAGGGGGGGTGAATATAGACAATCGCTTGCCCCTTCAAGACTTATCACGATTTCTGCAACTCGAATATCAGTAGCACAGCGGAAAGAATGGAAAGAAGAGTATGCAGAAAAAACCAAATGAACGCAAAACACACACAGCTAGCAAGATCGCTAACAAGGAGGGTTTACAAGGTTCGGGGATAACTTGCCCCTACTCCTTGGCGTGCCCTTGAGGTGGGCGATCCCTTGATCGTCGGCAGATCAAGCCCCGGTTAACACCGGATATGAAGCAACCTCCTTCTCGGTGGAGAAACCTCTCCACAGCGTGTTTCAAACAATGATATATAATGAGCACAATGAAACAACAACAAGAAGATCTTACTCAAACACTTAGAGAGGATAAAACACAGCAAGCTTCCCTGAGCTCCACCTAGTGGCGATCTCACGCAGACCCCTGTCTGCTTCGTGTCTTCCCACTGTCGGACTCCAAGCTTCTTGTTTTCTCCTTCAAGCGCTCAAGTATGATGATTGCTCCTCAATAGCTTGCTTAGAATGGTTGAAGAACTCAAGAACAGCAAGTTTTTCACAGCAGAACACAAAAAACTTCAAGAACTGCAAGTCCTACTGAACTCAACTCTCGCGTTCCTTTTTGTTTCTCCGCCAAGCGACAGGTGACACCATCTCTGTAGCTCCCAGCTACTCAACTGCCAACGCCAGCCTCTACTGAGCTATCTCTGGACTCACTGAGCTCCTCAGTCGAGCTCCAGTCTCAGCTCCAGTCCGCAGCTCGCCGTTGCAACCTGAGATGGGAAAAGGGACAAACCTGCTCTGAGGAAAGCGCGCTTTGACTTCTCCTAGAGTGTTTGAATCCTCCCCTGTCACCTGAAACTCAATCAGAGCATTAGAGCAGAAGATCACGCAGCATATCACATATCAGAAAACATGCATCAGCAAATCCGATACGATCAGACACTCTGACCGCGTTTGTCAGTGAAATTTGAATTAAAGTGATCGGTCACCGGACCGATCCAGGGTGTGTGGATCGATCACCAGATCGATCAACTGCTTTGCTGGGATTCCCAGCTCTCGCAGCTATACACGCATGATCGGTCACCAAACCGATCAGGGTGAATCCTGATCGGTCACCAGACCGATCAGATTGGATCCTGATCGGTCACCCAGACCGATCAGAACAGATGAACAGTTATTTTTTAATCAAACCCAAGATTCCTGATCGGTCACCGGACCGATCCAAGACTCTGATTTGCAAGGGAACTCACTCACCGTCTGCTCCCTGATCGGTCGCCAGACCGATCAGGAGCAAGACAGCAAGGAAGCAGCCTGCTCCCTGATCGGTCTCCGGATCGATCAGGAGCCACACAGTAGATTCCCAATCTCACTGTGCGCTCCCTGATCGGTCACCAGTCCGATCAGACATAGCTGGATCGGTCACCAGACCGATCCACTAAGGAGCAGCGTGCCAAAAGTCCCTGATCGGTCACCAGACCGATCCAGTGACTCTACCCAGCCCTCCAAGCTAGGGATTCATCCACCTTAGCCCTCCAAGCTAAGGATTTTTCCATCTAACTCTCCAAGTTGGGAATTTGCACCTAACCCTCCAAGTTAGGACTTTTCACCTAGCCCTCCAAGCTAGGACTTTTCACCCAACTCTTCCGAGTTAGAACATCATCCAACCTAGCCCTCCAAGCTAGGCACCTGACCCTCCAAGCCAGGACTTTTTCACCTAATTCTCCAGGATGAGAATTTGCACCTAACCCTCCAAGTTAGGACTTTTCACCTAGCCCTCCAAGCTAGGACTTTTCACCCAACCCTTCCGAATTAGGACTTTTCCAACACCTACCCTCCCAGGTTAGGATTTTCCAACACCTAGCCCTCCAAGCTAGGATTTTCCACACCTAACCTCCCAGGTTAGGATTTTCCAACATCATGCCTAATCCTCGATTAGGACTTAATCACAATCATCATAATCATCACAATCATCACACCTAACCTCCCAGGTTAGGACTTTCCATATCATGCCTAATCCTTGATCAGGACTTAATCATAATCATCACAATCATCACAATCATCACACCTAAACTAAAATCATTGTCAACACCAAAACAACAATCAGGGCCAGACTGCATCAACAATCTCCCCTTTTTTGTTGTTTGACAACCCGATTTTAAGTTTAGGGATTCTCAATCAATTTTCCAACATTATGAAACATAGGGGAATCCAGATCCTCCCCTACAACATGGTCATTCTAAACTTAACCAATCACACTCTCTCCCCCTTTGTCGAACACCGAAAAGGGGTAAGAGGGACTGTTAAGATAAACTCCCCCTCAAACCTAGAGGGTCCCAACTCAAAAATGTGATAATTTGTGGATTAATCATACGAACACATGTGAAAAGATTAAGGTAAGACATAACAGTCACATGTATCATATGAATGTGAAATATAGTCTCCCAAAGTATGCCATAATATTCATAAGGATCAACTAGACATGGCAATGTAAGCATGAATATGGCAATCGAATAATCATGCAGATAATAGATATATAATCAGCATGGCATCAACAATAGTAGATAAGCATGGCAGATAAGTCAAAGCATGAGAACATCCAAGCAAGTAGCAAAATATGTGTGACTCAAGGGCACACCAACAAGGTCAGAGGGCATACAGCCCAAAAGTCATAGTCAAATACATAGATAAAACAGCAGGTATCCGAGCTCAAGTGTCAGTAGGAGGGTCGTCATCGCACATACGGTCGTCCATCGTAGCATCATCAGCAGCAACAACTGGTGCACTCTCGGCATGACCCGCTAGCGGCAGCTCCCCCGCTTGGTTGCAATCCATCCACTGTAGCCCCTCGGTCCCGAGAGCAATGCCGGACTGAGCAAGCAAACGACGATCCAGGCGACAGTCTTGTCGATTCATCGGCACGAGTTGGCCCTGTGAGACGTCGATGCCAACTGACTCCAGCCAGGCAGTGATGATATGTCCAAAAGGCATGTAGATCGTCTGACCAGACCGCAGACCATGAACAATGATGGAGGAATAGATGGACGATGCTATGTCAAAATCGAATTGCAGATGCATCCCGTAAAGCATCAGGCAGTGAGATGTAAGGATCGCATCAAGATGCTTGGGCGTAGTTGGTAGATGACAATTTGCGATAATTTGAAACAGAATATAATCGATGGGAGATAGATGACGAGCAGGGAATGTGGGAAAGTTATAGATATCCGCACCAAAACCCCGTGGCCTGGGGTGGCCTAGAAAATGTTCATATATGGAGTCCGGAGTGATTCTAGTAAAAGGAGCAGGAAGAGGAACAGGATGATATGGATAAAGTGAGAAATCGTTCTTAGAGGGACGACAACCCAGAAACAAAGTGAAGGATGATAGGGTGAAGTCAAGATCGACACCGGTGACACGGGTCCGCCATCCTATGCCCTCCCCATTGGCCAGATTATTGTAGAATTCAGAGATCAAGTCAACATTGATCGGCCTTTCTAAGAAAAGGATGTTTTGAAGGCCCATAGTACTCAATGATTCCTTTTATCGTAGGGCAATGTTCATAAACAAGGTTCGGTCCACTGATCGATATGACATTAGTTCGAAGTTGTGCCAATGAAAGTCTAGAGCATAGAGAATGTTCGGAAATCTAGGATGCGGGGGAGATGGAGGCCTTAGAGGAGATGTAGATGATGAGGAAGTCTTCCCTCTTGAACTAACCTCTATAACCTCCTTTCCCTTAGATGACTTTCTAAGGAGGTTTGAATTGATC
>JAGFNQ010007929.1:281310-623242 GCA_024364735.1 Boesenbergia rotunda
GCACGGGTCTATCAACGTAATTTTCGGGCGGACCCACCTATGGAGATTCCAATAGAGCTCGGAAGTCGTAGGTCAGACGTCTTGATATCTATCAAGTGGGCTGCAGTTCCGCCCAAGCTCAGGGGCCGCAGATCAGCTTTGGCCCCGCTGACCTACAAGGAGTGGAAGTACCGCACGACGATGCCCTGGTCGTCACAGCGGTCATAGCAAATTATCAGGTCCACCGAACCATTGTGGACACTGGTAGTTCCGTCAATATTTTATACTTGAAGACATTTGAGCAGCTGCAAATCGAAACTACTGAGTTACAACCCGTGGCTACACCTCTGTTCGGATTCACCGGTAATGAAGTTCAACCCCTCGGCCAAATCAAACTGGCCATTTCACTTGGAGAGGAGCCCCTGAGGAGGACCAGATGGTCTACCTTCTTGATAGTAGAGGCGCCCTCAGCTTATAATGCTATACTGGGTAGACCGACACTGAATGAATTCCGAGCTGTGGCTTCAACTTTCTATCTAAAGGTCAAATTTCCGGTAGGGGATTGATAGATTCCATTTTATTGATCATTTGAGTTGCTTAAATCCCTGTTTGATCTATGTTTTTATTGCCAAAATTGTGAAATTGCCTAGGTTTTAGAACTTATTCATATTTTGGACTTAAATGCAAAATTACACATATTTGAGTTAATTGGCCACTAAATTCTTGATTTATTTTTGTAGGCAGGAAAGGTTCCTGGACCTAGAGCATATTGGGTCAAACCTGAGTCGGATGTTAACCGGATCGAATTATCAAGCCTACGATTAATCCAGGCCATCCGATTCAAGAGCGGCTAGATCTGAGCCATCCGGGATGATCCGAAGCAATCCGAGCTAGGGTTAGGGTTGATCAAGCTCTATGATCAAGATCTGAAGGTTTCATCACAATCAGAGCTCAATCAACCGTTGGATCAAGCAAGGAGGGCTCTAGAGCGTCCATTCACAGATAGAGTTGATCTGGACCATCCGTTGCATATCTGGAGGATCCGAGTTACCACAAGGCAGATCCTGACCCCAGATCATCATCATAAAAGTTTGGCTCAAATCAGATCAAGATCTACCGTTGGATTTCATCAAAGCAATCTGAGCCGTCCATTTGTTTCTATTTAATCAGAAATGCGCAGCTCCTTTCTCCTCGTCGCGTCTCCGCCGCTGTTCTTCATTTTCTTCGTTTTTTTCTTCAGTTTCTTAGCTAGATTTCTCCATCCATGAGGCGCGGCCACTCAATCCATCATCAAAGCAAGGGTTAGGTTAGTATGGAGAGTCTCAGTGAGGTTTCCGATTGAAGATTTGCTCAATAGAGAAGCTGCGCGAGGTCTCGGCAGTTTCACTATCCGATTCCATTGAACTCAGCCGTGATCCACTTCCATTGCATCCGAGCTGACCAGAGGGGTTCCCTGGAAGGTCTCGGTCACTCCCCAATCAAGATCGCAATCCACCACAGCAAGTTTGAAGGATTCGGAAGCTGATTTCAGTTTGAGTAGTGATATGATCAGATTCGGTAGCAGAGACATTTCCTGCTGATTTGTGGAGCTTGCGGGTCCGAGGTTCTCCCTTGATTGACGACCAAGGAGCTCTTGAATTGGAATGGTTGAGGAGTAGCTTAGATACTTAAGTTTCATTGCTTTAGCTGTAGTTCATTTCTGCGCAATCTGTTTTCTGCAATTAGACCAGCTGTAGATTTAGTTTTCTGAATAGTTGAGCTTAATTAGGTTGTTAAACTTCGATTTCAGTAATTTAGGAACTTTTCTAGTGGATAGTTGAGTTAAATTCCAGTTTATTTTTGTTTACAATCCTTACATGCCATTTCCATTGTGCGTATCAGCGCTGTTCTGAAATGTCAGTTCAGCTTCTGCGTTTTTCAACTTGTTTCCACTTTAATTCGTGTCTAGTTTAATTCTTGTAATTGCAGACATCATTAGTTGTTATTAAATTGATTAGAGGTCGTTTAGCAAGTTAGATTTATTTCTGCATTTAAGTGCAGCTTGTTTTGCGTTGAATCTATTTCTGCAATTTGATTTCTGACAACTCAATTCCCATATCTGCTACTGAATTCAATTTCTGCAATTTGCAGTTCATTGTTTCTGAAAATATGACAAGTGAGTTTAGCTCTCACTTCTGAACTCATGGCAGTTTGTTCAACTTCATAACAATGGATTTCAGATTCTGAATTCTTGTTCCCATTACTGAATTTCTGCAGTCTTTCTCTGTGTGCATGCATTTCCCATTCTGCATTATTAGTTTCGGCACAAAAGTTTCCCTTTGCATTTGCATTGCTGCATCATCCCTGCAATTGGTGTCTGGAATCTTGAAGTAAATTCTACAATCGACAGTTTTGAGATTATTGCTGGAAGGTTCAGTTTATAGTTTTGTGAGCTGTATAAATGGGACACTAGCATCTTCTAAATTCCATCTGAACTATAGCTGATGTACTTACTTTCGGTTTGCTTGTTTGATTGATTGTGTTGTGTCTGATTTGTAGATGCCTTCTGCTTTAATGCTTTGAAACTCTGCATTTTATTTCTGCATTATGAACCTTCATTTCTGCATTCAGCTTAGTGAATTCTGCCTCCATTTCTGCTAGCTAATTCAAATTCTGCAACTCCCAATTATCAATTACGAAGTTGTATCAGCAAGGATGTGTAGTGGAATCCCCTTGCAGTTGAAGTCAGTCATTTTGTTTGAGTTTCACAGCCTCATGTCTGCCTTCATGTGCTGAATTTCTGCAATTCCCTTCTGAACTGAGTTGTTCCACCCTTGATCAGCCTAGTCCTTCAATGTCTTCATTCCTTCTGGCAGGGAACTTCATCGACAGCCTAGCTCTTTCGAGCTGAATTGATCAGTCCCTTCTTCATTTCTGCATTGTATTCCTGAATCGATCAGCTTCCTCAATTTGGAATAAAGTTTGTAAATGGCTTTCACTTTGTATCAAGTGAAATCATGGCTCGATTGTTGTATCCATTTGGTTTGAGAGTGTTGCATGTGGTCTGTCTTGCATTTGAAGTTGTTGCTGCAATTGTTTAGCAATTTGTTGTGCCTTGAAATCAGAATCAATTCCCAATTTGATTAAGTGCTTTAGTTGATTCAGTTTCCATTGGTGGAGTTAGTACTTGCCATTACATTGTTTGGATCATTAGTTGGTTTTCTCCGTTTTGATTGCCACTTCATTTCAGATTGCAACCCTAAAACCCAAATCTTCATTTGAAACCCGAAAACACAAACGACACCTAAATACAAGCGCGAATCAAACAACGTCAACTAGTCCCCGAGAAAAATACGACCTGTGGCCCCTATATTACATTTTCATACTTTTGATTGTAAAAGGGTTTCCAGCTATTCATTTATAAATTCTAAATTTGATGAGCCCATACATTTCGTGACAAAGTAATTAGTATATTTTAGGCCTATCAAATTTTTGGCGCCGTTGCCGGGGAAGCAACTAGTTGATTTGTTTGATTTTTGCTTGTATACTTTTAGACATATCATTGGGTTCTATTTTCTGTTGCTTTATCATTTGTATACGGTTGCTGCCATTTTTCTTGTTTGTTTTGTGACAGGGCTGCAGGTTCAAAATGTTTTCATCCATTTATCAGCAGCCGTGTCCACAATTTCAGCAGAACCAACTTTTCAATCAACCATTCAATCAGCAACCAAATCAGTTTTTTCAGCCTAATTGTCAGCCAAGTCAGCCCTTCCAATTTCAGCAGCCAAGTCAACCAAATTTCCAACAATTTCAGGAAGGGCAGCCACAATTTCAGAGTTTCGATCAACAAATTCAGCAATTTCAGCTACCACAACCATTTCAACCGAATTTTCAGCCAATTCAGCCATTATTCCAGAATTTTCAGATTGGGCAGCCATCATTTCATCAATTTCAGCCCAATTTCCAGCCACAAATTCAGCATGGGCAGCCACCATTTCAGAATTTCCAACAACAAAACCAGAATTTTCAGCCCACTCAATTTGAGTTTTCATCACCACAATTTCAACCTCAGATCCAAGATTTTCAGGGCTACAGTTTTCAGCCATCTCCACCAACTTGTGAACCAAATATTCAGCAATTTAATCAGTCATTTCATCCATTTGAGCAGCCCCAACAGTTTTCATTTCAGCATGCACAGCCTCCTCCTGGACTTCAGCAGCCCTATTTTCCATTTCAAGACCAACAGGGGTTCCACACTAACCAAGGAGGTTTTGATGATCCTGATTGGGATGAGGCTCTACACCAAAGGATTAGGGAGATGTGTCAACAAATCCAACAACAACAGCAAACTTTTCAAGAACAACAACAACAATGGTTTCAGAACGTGCAAGATCGATTGAATCAGATAAAAGCCCAAAGATTAGAACAATCAGATTATTCCATAGGTGCAGGGGATTGCACAGAGCCCCAAGAACCACCTATATTGATTGATGCATCAGAAAATTCAGAGGATAGGATTGAGAGTGTAGGGGATTGCACAGAGCCCCAAGAATCACCCATTCCTATTTCACAGGACCATTCTCATCTTTTATTTTGTGATTATAGTATTATTGAAGGTCCTAATTTTTCTAATTTGGTTGATACAGGAAAGGTTGAGGAAGATGATTCCATAGGTGTAGGGGATTGCACTAAGCCCCAGGGACCACCACAATTACCTAAAAGTGTATGGACTTGCTTGGTGGAAGCAAGAACCCAAGGATCACCTGTTTTATTTGAGTGTCCACCAGAGCCTGAGGCTGAAGAGGAGCATGAACTTGACCAGGAGGAGGCCACAGTTTCATCCACTTTTGTAGAACCTCCAGGTATTTTTCAGCATGATCAGGTAAATACTCCCCCAAATTTTTTTGAAAACTGCATAGAGGTACCTCACACTGATTTTATTGTTTGTGATATACTTAGGGATACATCTCTTGTAGAAAATAATTGTGAAAAATCCCTAGAGGTACCTAGTGTAGAAATTGTTGAAAATGAAGCATGTGGTGTTACATTAGATGCAAATGCTGAGTGTGAAAATTTTTTAGAAGTGCCTCGTGTTGTTAATTGTTGTGATGAGTCTTTTGACATATCTTATGTTGAAAATAATTTTGAAAAATTCATTGAGGCACCACAAATTGATTTTATTGGCTGTGATACATTATTTGATACATCCTTGGTAGAAAATAATTGTGAAAAATTTATTGAGACACCAAGAATTGATTTCATTGAACATGATGCAGATTTGGATTCATTTCATGCAGATACTTATATCATTTTATTTCTTTCTGACCCTGCACGCTTGAGAAAGGTATTACACTGTTTTGCAGGGTCCAGAAGACTCCAGGAGTGGGTGCTCCAACTGAACAGACTTCAGCCTCCTGGAAGGACTTCTGAAAAGCATAAAGAAGGAGGAGATTATTTTACTTTAATTCGAAGCACTCCAGTCCTTCAATGGCTCTTGAACCTGAATCGCCTTCGGCCACCGGAGCAAATTTTTGAAAAGTTTAAGTGTGGGGGAGCCCGAATTCACTCAGCTACCCATGTTCCTCCACTACCAAGATGGAGGCTACTTCTGGATCGACTCCGTCCACCAGAAATAAAGGGGAGTTGGTTTTTTCTTGTATTTTCTTTTATCGCATTTTTCACTTTTATGTTTTCTAGAGTAAATTGAATAAATAGTCGTTGTAAATACCATGTTTTTTCTTTTAGCACTTTTGCATGAGTAGAAATAAAAGTATCCCTCTAGGTTATCTCTATAGCATTTTAGAGTCTTTTGAAAATAAATTAAATTTGGTTGTTAAAACTTAGGATTTGAGCTAATGGATGAATTCTTGGATGCTTGAGTACTACTTACTTTAGATTCTTAATTGAGAACTTGGGATGAATTATTTTGACCTAGTGAGAATTAGCCTTACTTTTGTGATACACATATGTTATTGTGCTCTAGAACTTGCCTAGGTTCTTTCGAAATCATATTTCAATGGTTGGATCACATCTATAGAGACTAATCACTTTGTTTACTTTTCCACATCAACTTTGGCAAAAATCATATTTATCCTATTTGTCTTTCCTTATTCCTAATTCTAACCCCAATTTTTCTATGGATTTGTTTGCTTGGGATATTTTCTTGATACTATTTTGCCCGAGACGGACAAAGTTTTAAGTGTGGGGGAGTGATTAGTGATTTGAAAGCAAATTGTATCAAAAGAAGCAATTCATGTCGGAAAAAAAAAATTTTTGTGCCAAGTGAGTGATGTTTGGTACCAAGAATGAGTTAGAGAGATGGAAGCAATGGGAAATTGAGTTTCCTTATCATATTTTGAACACTTAAATGGCAAGCAAAGAAAAATCAGTGCAATGAAATCAAAGAAAAAAATCTGGCAATGTATCAACTTACCTAGTGAAGCATTCAATTCTCCATTACCATGTGATGTCGTCATTTGGAGAAATCAAAGTTTTTGCAATGAATCTGCCATGAAGCTGAAATGGAGAGCAAAACAGAAAAAGAAAAAATTTGAGAAGCAGAGCTAAGACAAGTTGGCACGCATTGGAAGCAACCCATGCTAAGTTTTAAGCTTAATCGAATATCTTATGCATGTGAAGCTGAAAAATTGCTTAAGAATCTATTGAGAGCTGTTGTTGAATCTCCAATACAGGGACAGAACAAGAAAAACTCAGATTGAAAGGACTAGACTGTGGTTTAGACTTGGAACAGGTTAGTATCAAGTGAAAACTGAATTTGGATGGAGTTAAGAAAGGTAGAGCTGACCACAGAAGCTGCCGAGTGCTACATCTGGGATCTGATCTCCATGCTGAAGACCATCTGAATTGAAGAACTGATGACATTGTAGCAGCCGAGCAGCTGCTGAAATCAGAGAAGTTGAAGCTGATTGTTTTGGATCTGCAGCTGGGCAGAATGGAGAAAGCAGAAATCTGATGCCAAGTTTAAATGCAGAAATGTGTTTAACTGAAAGGTGCTGAAACAATTGAATAACTCATTGTTGAATCTGCAGCTGACTAAAAAAAAAAGAGAGATCTGCAGTTAAAAAAAAAATCAGATTGGCAGTGCAGTTTTTGAGCATTTTGTGCTAAGTTGAGGCTGAAATTAGATTTTCCTGGGCTTTGAATCAGGGAACAAAGTAGGAAATGCATCAAAGAGTATTGAAAACACTCAATGCTGATCAAATCTGGAAGAAATTCGGATGATAAAAGGCTGATCAGAAATAGAATTTGAAAGGTTGACCAAAGGCTGAAAAGAAAGCTGAAAAACTGCATTGTTGGAAATCTGCCGAGTGATACATCTGGGAGCTATTGGATACTTAGATTCTTTACTACATTGTGAAGATCAAAGTGGCATGCAATGAAAAGAAAAATCTGCAATGCAAAAGAAGAAAAAAAAAATCAGGGTCAAAAGGGTTGAGAATGCAGTTTGTATCAACCTAGGGTATGAAATTGAAGCACATGGCAAAAGTTGAGTTGAAGCTGATATCTGATAGGAAATTAGAGCTTAATTGAGGCTGATCAGAAGCTGAACATAGCTGGAAAAATCTGATCTAATGCAGGGAAAATTCTGTGCCAAAAACAGTTTGAGCAGAACACAATCTGAAATTGCGGCTGAATTGATTTGAATCAAAACTGAGTGAAATGCAGGGGCTGCTTGCAAAGGGTAAGCTGCACAGATCAGTAACTAATGTGAAGATGAACAAATCTGAATAGAAGTTGAGTTGAAAATGCAGCTAAAACAGTTTGTGCAGTTTGTGTCAAGTGGAAGCCGAAATTTGAGTTTTTGAAGCTATGAATCAAGATATTAAGTGTAAAATGTATCTGAAGTTGAAGGTGCACATTCAATTTCGGATCTAAGAAGAAACAACATGCTAGAAGCTGCTGATCAGAAAAGAAAAGAAAGGGGAAAACAGTTAAAAAAAAAAAGACACAAAGTTGGTACAAAAATTGGAATTTTGGCTCCATGAGATCATTGAAGTTTCTTCCATCCGAATCAAACGCTTTATGTCATGTCATTTCTGACCTTGCTAGAAGATAAAAGAAGAAGAGAAAAATCAGAAAAGAGAAGGAAGAAACAAAAGTGGCACACATAGACAAAACTTGGCACAATGGAGTCAAATGGAGGTTTCTTCATCCAAATCAAAAGAATTATTCAAATTGGACTCCATCAAACTTTGGAATTCACTAGGGGACTGATAAGAGGGCAAAGTTTATTGGAAAAATCATTGAGCACTCAAGTCTTCTACTTTATCAACTTTTTCCATTTCCTTGGTTTTTATTCCACTTCTTATCATTTTCCATGTTTTCATTTGTTTTTATAGATGTTGATCCTAATCATGATTAATGGTGGAGATTAGATAATAAGCAAGCCTATGGTAGTGCAAGAAGCATATGTGTTTGAGTGAGTTCCACTTCCATCATCGACTTAGAATTTAAGGAGAGAGCCACCAATATTTTCCTTGAAAGGCTAGTGATTTAGATTCATCTCAATGATTCATGATAGATGAAAAGGCCAAGTTGTTGATTTAAGGATAAGATAGTAATCCATAGAGCTTAGATTTATGAGAATTGGCAACCCTAGGTAATTTCTTTTTAATTGCTTCTAATTATGCTTAAGTAAATCTAGGGGATACATCTTTACTGTTTTCGCGAGACGCTCAAGCTCAAGTGTGGGGGAGTTGATAGATTCCATTTTATTGATCATTTGAGTTGCTTAAATCCCTGTTTGATCTATGTTTTTATTGCCAAAATTGTGAAATTGCCTAGGTTTTAGAACTTATTCATATTTTGGACTTAAATACAAAATTACACATATTTGAGTTAATTGGCCACTAAATTCTTGATTTATTTTTGTAGGCAGGAAAGGTTCCTGGACCTAGAGCATATTGGGTCAAACCTGAGTCGGATGTTAACCGGATCGAATTATCAAGCCTACGATTAATCCAGGCCATCCGATTCAAGAGCGGCTAGATCTGAGCCATCCGGGATGATCCGAAGCAATCCGAGCTAGGGTTAGGGTTGATCAAGCTCTATGATCAAGATCTGAAGGTTTCATCACAATCAGAGCTCAATCAACCGTTGGATCAAGCAAGGAGGGCTCTAGAGCGTCCATTCACAGATAGAGTTGATCTGGACCATCCGTTGCATATCTGGAGGATCCGAGCTACCACAAGGCAGATCCTGACCCCAGATCATCATCATAAAAGTTTGGCTCAAATCAGATCAAGATCTACCGTTGGATTTCATCAAAGCAATCTGAGCCGTCCATTTGTTTCTATTTAATCAGAAATGCGCAGCTCCTTTCTCCTCGTCGCGTCTCCGCCGCTGTTCTTCATTTTCTTCATTTTTTTCTTCAGTTTCTTAGCTAGATTTCTCCATCCATGAGGCGCGGCCACTCAATCCATCATCAAAGCAAGGGTTAGGTTAGTATGGAGAGTCTCAGTGAGGTTTCCGATTGAAGATTTGCTCAATAGAGAAGCTGCGCGAGGTCTTGGCAGTTTCACTATCCGATTCCATTGAACTCAGCCGTGATCCACTTCCATTGCATCCGAGCTGACCAGAGGGGTTCCCTGGAAGGTCTCGGTCACTCCCCAATCAAGATCGCAATCCACCACAGCAAGTTTGAAGGATTCGGAAGCTGATTTCAGTTTGAGTAGTGATATGATCAGATTCGGTAGCAGAGACATTTCCTGCTGATTTGTGGAGCTTGCGGGTCCGAGGTTCTCCCTTGATTGACGACCAAGGAGCTCTTGAATTGGAATGGTTGAGGAGTAGCTTAGATACTTAAGTTTCATTGCTTTAGCTGTAGTTCATTTCTGCGCAATCTGTTTTCTGCAATTAGACCAGCTGTAGATTTAGTTTTCTGAATAGTTGAGCTTAATTAGGTTGTTAAACTTCGATTTCAGTAATTTAGGAACTTTTCTAGTGGATAGTTGAGTTAAATTCCAGTTTATTTTTGTTTACAATCCTTGCGTGCCATTTCCATTGTGCGTATCAGCGCTGTTCTGAAATGTCAGTTCAGCTTCTGCGTTTTTCAACTTGTTTCCACTTTAATTCGTGTCTAGTTTAATTCTTGTAATTGCAGACATCATTAGTTGTTATTAAATTGATTTGAGGTCGTTTAGCAAGTTAGATTTATTTCTGCATTTAAGTGCAGCTTGTTTTGCGTTGAATCTATTTCTGCAATTTGATTTCTGATAACTCAATTCCCATATCTGCTACTGAATTCAATTTCTGCAATTTGCAGTTCATCGTTTCTGAAAATATGACAAGTGAGTTTAGCTCTCACTTCTGAACTCATGGCAGTTTGTTCAACTTCATAACAATGGATTTCAGATTCTGAATTCTTGTTCCCATTACTGAATTTCTGCAGTCTTTCTCTGTGTGCATGCATTTCCCATTCTGCATTATTAGTTTCGGCACAAAAGTTTCCCTTTGCATTTGCATTGCTGCATCATCCCTGCAATTGGTGTCTGGAATCTTGAAGTAAATTCTACAATCGACAGTTTTGAGATTATTTCTGGAAGGTTCAGTTTATAGTTTTGTGAGCTGTATAAATGGGACACTAGCATCTTCTAAATTCCATCTGAACTATAGCTGATGTACTTACTTTCGGTTTGCTTGTTTGATTGATTGTGTTGTGTCTGATTTGTAGATGCCTTCTGCTTTAATGCTTTGAAACTCTGCATTTTATTTCTGCATTATGAACCTTCATTTCTGCATTCAGCTTAGTGAATTCTGCCTCCATTTCTGCTAGCTAATTCAAATTCTGCAACTCCCAATTATCAATTACGAAGTTGTATCAGCAAGGATGTGTAGTGGAATCCCCTTGCAGTAGAAGTCAGTCATTTTGTTTGAGTTTCACAGCCTCATGTCTGCCTTCATGTGCTGAATTTCTGCAATTCCCTTCTGAACTGAGTTGTTCCACCCTTGATCAGCCTAGTCCTTCAATGTCTTCATTCCTTCTGGCAGGGAACTTCATCGACAGCCTAGCTCTTTCGAGCTGAATTGATCAGTCCCTTCTTCATTTCTGCATTGTATTCCTGAATCGATCAGCTTCCTCAATTTGGAATAAAGTTTGTAAATGACTTTCACTTTGTATCAAGTGAAATCATGGCTCGATTGTTGTATCCATTTGGTTTGAGAGTGTTGCATGTGGTCTGTCTTGCATTTGAAGTTGTTGCTGCAATTGTTTAGCAATTTGTTGTGCCTTGAAATCAGAATCAATTCCCAATTTGATTAAGTGCTTTAGTTGATTCAGTTTCCATTGGTGGAGTTAGTACTTGCCATTACATTGTTTGGATCATTAGTTGGTTTTCTCCGTTTTGATTGCCACTTCATTTCAGATTGCAACCCTAAAACCCAAATCTTCATTTGAAACCCGAAAACACAAACGACACCTAAATACAAGCGCGAATCAAACAACGTCAACTAGTCCCCGAGAAAAATACGACCTGTGGCCCCTATATTACATTTTCATACTTTTGATTGTAAAAGGGTTTCCAGCTATTCATTTATAAATTCTAAATTTGATGAGCCCATACATTTCGTGACAAAGTAATTAGTATATTTTGGGCCTATCAGGGATCAGGTCGGCGAAGCTAAAGGAGATCAGAAGGTCGCCCGCCGGTGTTACGTGGATGATGTCCGAGTGGAAGTAAGGAAAGCCTTCCGAGCTCCGCCGACCATCTGTAACATGGTGCAGTCCTCTCAGCCCTCCCCCTAGGCTGAGCTGATAGAAGAAAAGGAAGAGATCCAGCTCTTACCTGACCAAGAAGAGACTAAGGTGAGGATAGCTCCTGGGCTGCAGCCCGACCTCCGGCAACAGCTAATAGAATGTCTGATTCAGAACCAAGATGTGTTTGCCTGGTCCCAGCAAGATCTGAAAGGGGTCAGGCCCGAGGTCATGGAGCACAAAATGCACGTGTACCCTGATGCCCGACCTGTAAAGCATAGAAAGAGAGACTTCAGTCCTAAGCAGAATAAGATTATCCAAGCCGAGGTGGAAAGGTTGCTGAAAGCAGGACACATCCGAGAAGTACAGTTCCCCGCCTGGCTGGCCAACGTGGTGCTGGTCTCTAAACCGGGTGACAAATAAAGGGTATGTATCGACTTCAGAGACCTTAATAAAGCTTGCCCTAAGGATTGCTACCCGCTTCCCCGAATAGACCAGATGGTAGACTCTACCGCGGGAAGTGAGCTTATCTGCATGCTGGATGCCTATCAGGGATACCACCAAGTCCCATTATTCCCGGATGACCAAGAGAAGGTCAGTTTTGTCACGGCGGAGGGTACTTATTGCTACACTGTTATGCCCTTCGGGCTCAAAAATGCCGGGGCGACTTATTAGAGGCTGATGAACAAGGTTTTCATGGAATAGCTCGGGAGGAATGTAGAAGTGTATGTGGACGACATCCTCATCAAGTCCCTCCAAGCTGCCGACCTGATAGCAGATGTGCGAGAGACCTGCTGTACCCTCCGGAGGTATGACCTTAAACTCAATCCGGCCAAATGCTTGTTTGGAGCTAAGAGTGGTAAATTCCTCGGCTACATCCTGACCGAATGGGGGATAGAGGCCAATCCCGGAAAGGTTAAAGCTCTACTGGACATGCCTCCACCCAGAAACCTCAAGGAAGTCCAACGCCTGACGGTGAGGATCACTGTCTTATCCCGATTCATCTCCCGGTCGGCTGATAGAAGTCTGCCGTTCTTCAAGATTCTGCGCAAGACCTCCAAGTTCCAGTGGGATGCTGAGTGTGACCAAGCTTTTGAAGAACTGAAGACTTACTTAGTCAGCCTACCGATACTAGCTAAGCCTGAGGAAGGAGAGCCCTTGTATGTCTATTTATCTGCTACTGAGGGAGCTGTGAGTGCTGTGCTTGTAACTCAGAAAGAGACTGAGCAACAGCCGGTCTACTTCTTTGGGCACCTACTTAAGGAAGCCGAGTGTAGATATACTACACTCGAGAAGTTGGCTTATGTGCTTGTGTTGATGGCTCGGCGATTACGCCCTTACTTCTTGGCCCATCCTATCCGAGTGCTGACCAATAGTACGCTCGGGAAGGTGTTGATTAACCCTGAAATCTCAGGTCGAATGGTTAAATGGACAACTGAACTGAGTGAATATGATATCCGGTACCAGCCCCGAACGGCAATCAAAGCTCAGGCCTTGGCTGATTTCCTAAGTGAGCTCCATACAGAGGAAGAAGAAGGGGTATGGAAGATATATGTGGATGGGTCGGCCACTCGGGCAGGGAGTGGCGTGGGAGTCTTATTGATCTCTCCTAAAGGAGACTCACTTCACTTGGCTGTACGCCTAGAATACCCAGCTACTAATAATCAAGCAGAGTATGAGGGCAGGTCTGCAAGCGGCCAAGCATGTGGGCACCACTCGGGTTATCCTGCACTCTGACTCTCAGTTAGTGACTCGGCAGGTGGCAGGGCAGTTCGAAGTGAATGACGAGATGCTGCAGACTTACGTAGAGACATACAAGCAGTTGCAGGCAGAGTTTCAAGAAGTTCAGATTTTACAGATCCCTCAAGGAGATAATGCCAAAGCCGATGAGTTGGCTAGGTTGACCAGTTTGGTCCATCCCTGGGTCTTCCCCAAGCCTTCACCTCAGATCATGCTGGTGGCTCAGATTGAGAGAGAAATAGAAAGGGAGATACAAGGGGACTGGCGAGCTCCGTTCATAGCCTATCTGAAGGAAGGGACTCTCCCGGGGAGCCCAGAGCAAGCCAGGATATTGAAGATAAGAGCAGCCAGGTTTACTCTGATAGGAGATGCGCTCTACAAGCGAGCATTTTCCAGACCATTACTCAGATGCATTGGGGAAGAAGAGGCAGACTATGTGCTACGAGAAGTACACTTGGGGTCCTACGGTAATCACTCGGGAGGTCAGTCTATGGCTCGGAAGGTCCTGCTGGCCGGCTACTTTTGGCCGACCCTCCAGAAGGATGCAGAGAAGGTGACCCTCTCTTGCCTTTCTTGTCAGAAGTATTAAAATTTATCACACCGACCAGTCGAGATGCTGCGGACGTCCACTGTATCATGTCCCTTTGATCAGTGGGGCATGGATATAGTAGGACCCTTCCCCAGGGCAGCCGGTCAAAAGAAATTCCTGTTGGTGGCAGTAGACTACTTCTCCAAGTGGATCGAAGCAGAAGCTTTGACTCGGATCACCGAGCAAGCAGTGAAGAAATTCCTTTGGCAGAACATTCTCTGCCGATATGGCATACCCCACAAGCTGGTATCAGACAATGGTCGGTAGTTTCAAGGTCGGATGATCAGAGAGTGGTGCAAGGAATTTGGAATCAAACAGGCCTTCACTTCAGTGGCCTATCCCCAGAGTAACGGCCAGGCCGAAGTAGCTAACAGAGAGATTCTGAAAGGGCTCAGAGCTAAGTTAGACTAGGTCGGTGGGTCTTGGGTGGACGAGCTGCCTGGTGTTCTGTGGGCTCTTCGGACCACCCCCAAAGAAGGGTCAGGGTGCACTCCCTTCCAGTTAGTATACGGTAGTGAAGCTGTGGTCCCCATGGAGGTCGGCTATGAGTCGGACAGAAGACATCTGTACGGGGAAGACAATGCGGAGAAAAGACGGGCGGAGCTAGATCTGATCGAGGAGGTCAGAGCTAAGGCTGCAGTCCGCATGGCTGCTTACCAACAGAGGATGCAGCGTCAATATAACCAGAAGGTTATACCCCGAAGTTTTCAACTAGGGGATAAGGTATGGAAAAGAATCAAGCCAGTGGGAGACGTAGGCAAGCTGGAGCCTCAATGGAGTGGCCCCTTCCTGGTGGTCAAGGCGCTGGGATCGGGAGCTTACTATCTGCAAGACTCTCAAGGAAAGCAGCTCGGGAGACCCTAGAGCGCAATACATCTGAGGTTGTATCGTGAGGAAAGCTGAGTGAGGGAATCTCTGTACTTGTACTCAAATAATGTGATAGACAAACTCGTAGCATATAGAGAAGAACGACTCCTGCAAGTTATAAGTGGGCATGTTCTCACGCACCCATCGGACTCGGCGCCGACCGGGCGTGGCGTTCCACGTTCGGTCGGGCCCGGTCGGGCGTGGCGGTCCACGCTCGGTTAGGGTAAGTCGGACGGTGTCCAGACTCTTGCTAAGGCAAGTTATAAGTGGGTATGTTCCCACGCACCCACCGGACTCGGCACCGACCGGGCGTGGCGTTCCACGTTCGATCGGGCCCGGTCGAGCGTGGCGGTCCACGCTCGGTCAGGGTAAGTCGGACGGTGTCCAGACTCTTGCTAAGGCAAGTTATAAGTGGGCATGTTCCCACGCACCCACCGGACTCGGCGCCGACCGGGCGTGGCGTTCCACGTTCGGTCGGGCCCGGTCGGGCGTGGCGGTCCACGCTCGGTCAGGGTAAGTCGGACGGTGTCCAGACTCTTGCTAAGGCAAGTTATAAGTGGGCATGTTCCCACACACTCACCGGACTCGGCGCCGACCGGGCGTGGTGTTCCACGTTCGGTCGGGCCCGGTCGGGCGTGGCGGTCCACGCTCGGTCAGGGTAAGTCGGACGGTGTCCAGACTCTTGCTAAGGCAAGTTATAAGTGGGCATGTTCCCATGCACCCACCGGACTCGGCGCCGACCGGGCATGGCGTTCCACGTTCGGTCGGCGCGTGGCGGTCCACGCTCGGTCAGGATAAGTCGAGCGGTGTCCAGGCTCTTGCTCGAGAAAAACATGAATCAGTATATTTCCACAATATCTATCGCCGAGTCTGGGTATCCACCCGACCGACCATCATCGCCGGGTCGGATCACCCTCCGACCGACCATCATCGCCGAGTCGGATCACCTCCCGACCGACCATCATCGCCGAGTCGGATCATCCTCCCGACTGACCATCATCGCCGAGTCGGATCATCCTCCCGACCGAGCATCATTGCCGAGTCAGGGTATCGACCTGACCAAGCTACATTCCCGAGTCTGAAGAAATGCCAGATTGAAAGACTAATAACACGAGTAGCCCGAGCATCTGACACTTAGCCAAATTTTCTGGTCGGCCTAAAAAATCAAACTAAGGAGACCAGGCTGAACATCCCGAGTAGTTGACACTTAGTGGAAATTCGCAGGGTGGCTTAAATGTCGACCCTCCCGACGTAGGTTGAACATGCCGAGCGAACAATACTTAGCAATAATCTCAAGTGACGCGAATCAACAAGTACGATACTAGGGCAGGGAAGATGGAAACGTAACATGTCAATATAAATAAAAACAAGCCCGGGGGCATCGCGGAGCTAGACCCCAAGGGCCGAGGTGAGCAAAATTGAGTCATTACAAAAGGCGTGAGGCCTGACGGCCGAGTCACGTAAAGCAACAGGAGATAGTAGCCTAATCTAGGTGAAGGGAGGAAAAGCATCCTGGGGGATCCTGGCCTTGATCCGAGTTGGCCTCACAACGTTGGGCGGAAGATCGGCAGGGAGATGGCCGGCTTCTGTCAGCTGCTGAATGGCGCCCTTCACACCATACAGGATCATACCCCCGGTGCGCTCAGCCACTTGGTTCAGAAAGGGGTCGACCGGATGTAGGCCTGACGGGCTGCTTCGATCCGCGCCGCCTCGCCCGACTGATAATCTGCTAGCTCTTTCTTCAACCGAGCGATCTCCGAGTCCTTGCCCTGATTGGAAGCTTTTTGGGCCGCTAACTGTTTCTCTTTACCCGCCAGTTGGGTCTCAAGACCCTGGAAGGCCTCCTTTTGGGCAGCCAACTCGGCCTCCTTATTGTTAAAGCGAGCTGAGTTTGATGATGGGCCTCGGCTGATTCCTTCAGTTTTTGCTGGAGACCCTTAGCATCAGCGGTTTTCTTGTCCAGGTCGGAGCGGGCCCGAGTGTAGCGAGCCTGAATAGTTTTCTTCTCGCCCTCTACATGCGCCACCCGATTGGACATTCGCTCCACCTCCTGCGCAGCGGTGGCCAAGGCCAAGTGCTCTTCCTCGGACTGAGTCTCCATATCTGATAGCCGCAGCCTTAATGCGGTTATCTCCGAGCGCAGAGCGTCCATGCCTTCATCACCCGGAGGAAGAGTACAATCAGCCAGCTTGCTCTCCAGCTCTTGCACTCTCATCTCGGCCGCTCAGCGTCCCCGGATGTTCACAACTAATGCTTGGCCGACTGACTGGCTCATCGCCCAGTGCTGCATCATGACAAAAAGGCTATCTGTGTGAGTAAAGATAAAAGAGGAGATCAAGGGGGAGGCAGAAGTACCTGAGTGGCCTCCAAGAAAAAGTTATCAGCCAGAGTCATGGGATTCGCGCCCGTGGTTAGCGCCCGACCTTGGTCCCAGCTGGCGACTAGCCGACCATGCAGGTTAAGTGGCTGGGGTTGAACTATCTGAGCCAGGGTAGTCTCCGAGAGAAGTTGGACATTCACTGGCTGTCGGGGAGGCGAATTCATCGACAACAGAGCCTCCACCGCTTCGGCACGGCGGGCGTCCAGCCGAGGAACCGGCGGCGACGACACAGTGCCCGAGGTCAAGGCCCCCGACCGGATCGCTACAGGGGTAGCCGCGAGGGCTCCTGAGCAAGGCGTGGGTGGAGTAGGAGTTGGAGCTCTTAGCTGAAGAGGAGCCGAGCCGGGAGCCGGGACCCGGGAACTGGCTGACCGCGGTCCAGACGGGGGGTTGACGTAACTTGGCCCCCTGAAGCTCGTCCTGGGGTGGAGGATGTGCCTGTAGAAACAGTCACCCGGCGACGCTTCCTCACCAGGCCCTCAGGCTCTGGCTGGTCCACTTCCTCCTCTTCCGTTGCCTACCCCGTCGGCACTTCATCTACCACTTGAGGAGCTGCGTCTGAGCCCCCAGCCGGAACAGTGTCATCTGAGTCGTCTTCCCCGGCCTCAAGTGGCTCCGGATCCGGAGCAGCGTTTACGGGTGGCACCGCCCGTTCGGCAGCTAGCCGCTCTGCTAGGGCATCCATGGCTGCCTCTTCTCGAGCCATTACGTCATCAACCCGAGCACTGTACATGGTCTCGGCTGCAACAAGGAGAAAGTTTTAGTTAGCACTAACAAGCCTACAAGTACAATACAGACTTACCAAGAGTGCCGGGCAATTCCGCCGGGATCTGGCTCAGCCGGAAAAGATACAACATGCCCTCGATCAATAGTTTGCCCGCGTGGTAGCGGACTCCCCCGAGCTTCGAGAAGGCCAGTTGATAGCTCGGATCCGAACGGAGATTTTTGGGCAGTTGGGGGTGATCGGGAAGGTCTTCTACCCACGCGGTAGGCCAGTTCGGGGCGGGGGTCGACTTAATATAGAAGAAGTGGGACTTCCAACCTTTGTTAGAAGAAGGGACTTTCTCCAAAAAGGCCGCCTTGATACGAGCCTGGAAGTAGAAGTTCCCAGGCTCTTGCTTCTTGAGGTAGTAGAAGTAGTGGAACGTCCGGGGATTAAGAGGGACTTCGTGGGCGGTGAAAACGATCACTGGGCCACACAGGATCCTAATGGAGTTAGGGGCCAATTGTGACAGAGACAATTGGAAATACCGACAGATGTCACGGAAAAAGGGATGAAGAGGAAAACGTAAGCCGGCCAACAATTGGTCGGAGAAGATGGTAAAATAGCTCAGGGGAGGTCCGTGGGGTCGATCCCGACGGTCCGGGACGACCATTATATGATCTTCAGGTATTTGGTAGTCTATACGTAGGGTTTCCAAATGACCTAAGGTCAGCGAGGAGCGAGTGGTCACATACCACGGCTCGGGGGGAGCGGATGACTCGGCCATCCAAAGGAGGTCAGGAAAGCAAAGAACAGACTCTACGAAGGAAGGGAATACCTAAGGACGAGGTTCGCCAGAAACACTGTTCGTCGGAACTCGAGGAAGTGGGGCGGCGGAGATCGGACAGGAACGGAATAAAAAACGGGAGGCGAGGTGAGGAAGGATGAAAATGAAGAGGTGGGACTATTTATACCGGGACCACAACGACGAGGACCGTTGGATGCAGAAGGAGGAAAAGGCGGGCTCAAATCCGGGTCGTCCATCCCCTGCTATTTCCCGAGGCCACGAAACTCCGCTCTGACGACACGCGCGCCATGCCGATGACGCCTCGATGTCGGAGGTTTCCAGTCAGGAGGCAACACGTGCCCTTGCATTAATGGGTGATTTGACAGAAGATTTGGCATTTAAAGGAGAAGATTAGGAGTGCGAGGCGACGCTCAGGAATGCGAAATGGAGCTCGGCCGACCGGGCCAGGAGCCTAGTCAGTCGGGCTATGAGCCTCCTTCGACTAGACTTGAAGGGGAGGCTTGTGATCCGGTCGGATAGTTTTTGGAGGAGGATCGGAGGCCCGGTCGGGTTCGATTGAGGATAACCCAGGTCGGGAAAGACTAAACGGGGTCATCCCCGATCTTATGAGCAGGGCCTGAGGCTCGGCATAGAGAAGGGAGGTCAAGGCAAATAACGTCTCGATTCGTGCTCAGATGGTCGGAATCAAAGTCGCCAGGGGTCCGCCACTCGGGTCAGCCACTCGAGGTCTGCCACTCGGGGTCAGTCACCCGAGGTCGGCCACTCGGGGTCGGTCACCCAAAGTCGGTCACTCGGGGTCGGTCACCCGAGATCGGCCACTCGGGGTCAGTCACCCGAGGTCGGCCACTCGGGGTCAGTCACCCGAGGTCGGCCACTTGGGGTCGGTCACCCGACGTTTGCTACTCGGAGTCAGTCACCCGAGGACGGCCGCTCGGGGGGAGTCGCCCGAGGTCGGCCGCTCGGGGGGAGTCGCCCAAGGTCGATCACTCAGCTCGATTGTCTTTAGCCGAGCGCCCTGAGTTCGCCCCACGCGTAGAGACTTATGACCCGAACTCACCCAACCGACCCAAACTATGGTTCAGGGCGAGCCGACTGAGCGATAAAAGGATCCCCTCTGCAATAATAAGGTAGCAGACTACTGACATAATCATCACCTGACACAACCGCCTGACAAAACCGCCTAACGTTAATGAGAATCAGAAGAGGTAGTCCAAACAGGGTGTTAGGCGGCTGTGGCAGTCTCACAGGGTCAGTAAAGCTGCCACAGGGTCAGTCTGATTAACTGACTCATCCTTAATGAGACAGGACGTCTCTGACATGGCAGAGGGCTTTCCTCCCCCTATATAAACCCCCTTGTGGCTCTAGAAAGGGGATTGCTGCTACTTTGCAACCGCACCACCACTTTGTGAACTCCACTTTGGTCCGAGCCGAGTGACTTGAGTCTGAGCCCTATTTGAGCCCGAGTCCGACCCCCCGTGCTACAGCAAACCGGGTCGTCTTGGTCAGACCGAGTCATCCGAGTGAGAACCGGTCTTTGCTTGTCGACAGGATCAGCTCTTATCGGTCACTTACTACATTGTCGAATTTGTCCCCTCGAAACAAGCATTGGAAGATGGAAGATGCATGGAGGCAATTCGAAAAATGGATTCCTATGTCCTCTTGTTAACTTATGAGCATATAGAAGCACCAGTGTGAATGAACATGCGGAGCTTTTTCGCATATACATGATATAATTTCGAAAATGCTGTTTACAGATAATGATAACTCAGCAAAGAAAAGATCTTCACATGAACATTCCTGCTCTGCGGAAGCTCGATGCTATGCTCATCGTAAGAACGATGCAGATGACTTATAAGAAATGATTTTTTAGTGGTTGTAAAGGAGATTCTGATACTTGACCTTGATGAATGTAGGGATGCCTTGACAATTTCAAGGACCAAAATGATTTCTTGCATCTGTCTGGGGATGGTAAGGATTCAGTGACGGGGAAGCGGGCAGACGATAAGTGGTGGCTCCCGACAGTAAAAGCCCCGGAAAATGGGTTGTCGGAAGAATCTAGGAAATGGATTCATCGTAAGAAAGAGCTTGTCAGACAAGTGTTCAAAGCTGCTATGGCTATGTTGCGCAAAGGGGTCAACATCTCGCAATTTTTAATGTGGAAGAAGAGAAAGAGAGAAAAAGATCGCGTGGAGCAACGAAACAAAGACACGCAAGAAAGAGCAAATACGAGGAAGAAGAGGAAGAACGAGAAGAGGGAGAAGAAGAGTTACTGTGATTCTACGGTGTTCTTACTTTACGAAACTGTTGAAGCTTTATTAGAATTCTCTTTATACAAAAGAATTCTCATCATACATCAATAGATTTATAATAATCCCTATAAATAGTGTTCAAACCCCAGCATGCCATAATAGACCCAAAAAATCATAACAATTTTTTTTTCACCCGTGATGTCCCTCGCATTGACCTTCACTCAGATATGAGCCACCTGTAAATAATCTCCACATTAACAAATATTCACTCATTCAAAGAACATGAGTATCTAAGCAAAACTCCACCTGGATCTCTTAGTCTGAGTTTTCTTCCTCTAGAATACTTACTTGCACTCTATAACTCATTTTCCCTTAGGAAACTCGACTATATTCCACGTTTTGTTCCTATGCAATGACTCTATCTCCTCCGTCATAGCACCCATCAATTTGTCCTTCTCAGAGTTATGAATCGTCTCCTGAAAAAAATATAGGGTCTCCGCTATTGGTGATTAGTGTAAAAGACACTAAATCCTTAAAATCGTATCTAGCGGATGACTTTGTGACCCGTCTTGTCCTATCTTCAGTTATAGTGCAATGTTCTGTGTGCCTTGAGCTATTATTATCAGAGTCGTGAATCTCTAGCTCCACTTGCACAACGCCCTTTTGTTTGTTGCACTGTGATATTTCATATCCATTTTCCTGAGTACTCTATAACATGACCTCATCAATCATTATATTTCTGCTGAATACCACCTTGTTTATCTTAGATTCTCAAAGTTTAAAGCCTTTAACTCCTTTCTGTTACCCTAGAAAAATACACTACTTCTACTTCACATCTAGCTTTGATCTTTTGCTACTAGATATGCACATATATATTGGATATCCAAAAACTTGAAGATGAGAGTAATTAATTGGATTCCTTGTCTATACTTCCTCAGATACTATGCCTTCTAAGTTCTAATATTGTCATTGGTGATCTATTATGAGATAACATGCTATGTTAAACACTTCCACCCAGAAATTCTTTGTTATCTTGAATTCAGCTTGAAACATCTTGTCTTCTCAATGATTGTCTTATTCAACCTTTTCACCACACTGTTCTACTGTGTTATCCTGTGAATCGAGAAATGCCTCATAAGCCCCTGTTGCTTATAAAATTTTTGAAACTTTGAATTCGTATACTCGATCCCATTATCTAATCTAAGATATTTTATTTTCCTTTCGGTTTAGCTCTCTACTTCAATTCTCCATAACTTAAGCTTTAAAAAAGTTTTAGATTTATGATGCATAAAATATACCCAGACCTTTCGTGAGTAGTCATTAATAAAATTCACAAAATATACGTGTTCTACACGTGATGCTACATTGGTCGGTCCCCAGATATTCGTGTGTATTCCTTCCGTCTTGTGCATTACCTTCTTGAATTACACTTTGCTCTATTTCTCGATAACACATAATTTGTAGAATTCAAGCTCACATGTTTTGATGCATTTCAATAGCTCTCTCTTGTATAGTTCCAACATCCCATGTTCACCCATATGTCCTAGCCGCATATGCCACAAGACTATACTATCCAATTCAAACTCCACCGAGGCGACTTCACCTACTCCTATAGTCTCTACCAACTTGTCGATGTTCCTGCTAACTTCTATCCTTTCATTACCGTTAGAGCTCTCTTGTTGACCTTTGTCACCCGCTCACTGATTTGTAACTACAACCAATACCATACAATGTGTCTAATGAGATCAAAATCTTTCTTAGCTCTGGTATATATCTGATATCATATAGGGTTCTGATCACACTATCAAACATTTTGATTTTGACATTCCCTACGCCAATAACTCTGCATGACGCACTATTTCCCATCAACACTGAACTAAAATTCACTATCCTGTAGTTATCAAACCACTCCCTAATTAGAGTCACGTGATAAGAACATGCAGAGTTTTAAATCTATGCATCTGTCGATTACTTTTAACAAGATATGACTAACAACATATCCCGTCACCGTTCTTTGAATTTTCCTCTTCAACAATGTTTGCAGATTTCGTCGAGCTACCTTTGTTTTCTATAAGATGTTTCTTCTTCTTTGAATAATCTTTGTTCATATAACATTTTCCTCCACACTTGTAGTAAGTAATCATCTTCTTCCTTCTTGACTTAGAACAAGTCTTATTGTTGTTGCCTGATCTATGTCAAGATTTATTCCTACCGCACTCTTGGTTCATATTTACCACAAATTCTTCTCCTTGAGAAATTTCATCGCTTGTTTTCTTCATTTGATGAAAACCTAGCAACGCACCTATGATCTCCTTAAATCAAAGTAATAATCAAATTTTTGTATGTAGGAGATGAAGGTAGAGAATTCAGCAACATCAACACCTTGTCTTCGTCCTCAATCTTCACATCAACTCACTTCAAATCGCTTACGATCTGGTTGAATAAATTAATGTGTTAGCTTAGATCAGTACCCTTGTTATCTTCAGTCCGTATAACTTTTGCTTGAGATACAATTTGTTTGTTAATGACTTTGACATATATTGACTTTCTAGATTTTGCCAAATTATCATCGGTAACTCTTCATCCATGACATGATACATCACATCATCTGTAAGATAAAGCCTAATTGTTGTCACTGTTTTTGCTTGAAGTTCTTCCCAATCTGATCTCTCCATGCTTTCCGATTTCTTTTCTCCTAGCACCTTCACCATGCTTTGTTCTACCAATAAGTTATTGATCCTTCTCTGTTATAATCCAAAGTTCTCAGTTCCATTATACTTTACCATATCAAACTTTGCAAAATACGTCCTCGACATATTGAAAAAATCGGTCAAAATCTCACTCTGATATCAATTGTTGTGCAAACGAGGGAATACCTCTCAACCTCTAATTCCGAAGAAGAGGAAGAGAGAAAAAGATCAGCAAAGATGCACAAGAAAGAGCAAACACGAGGAAGCAAAAAATAAAGAGAGAAAAGAAGAGTTACTGTAGTTCGGCGGCGTGCCTATTCCACGAAACGACCGAAGCTTTATTAGAATTCTCTCTACACAAAAGTGTTGGGTTCTGAGCGCAGCGGAATATTTATAATAAAACAAAAATCTGCTCTTAAATCATGGATCTTTTCGTGGTACATATAGTTCTAAACAAAATGATGTGAAAACAAGCATAAACTGAAAACATACCTTGTAATCCTTTGCTTTTTTGTGAATAATATCACGAATAGACGAGAGCCCCACGTGTGACTCCTCTAGCGGTATCCACGCGCACAAGATCACGAACTAGATGATCCGTTAGGTGCTAGCCACTTGGATCGACAGAATTCTTTTGGATGCACTACGTATCTGGAGATGCGTCTCCAACTAGAGAAGAAGTAGTCGAAGGCTTCCCGAGAGAGATGGAGAGAAATCGCACAAGAGAGAGACAAAGGAGAAGTGTATCCTCCTCTTCTTCCAAGAGTGGATATATATAGCCTCCAAGGAAGATGAAGAGACATGACTCTTCATATTCTTTATTAAATTATCTTAATTGTGACTTTTGAAATTCTCTATTAATAATCATTAATAGAGACTCTTCATCTTCTCCATTAATAATCATTAATAGAGACTCTTCATCTTCTCCATTATTGCCACAATAATTGTGGTCTTTCAAATTCTTCAAAGAGAATAAGAGATAAATTTACTCTCTCTTCTCTTCATCAAATAAATCCATATTTGATCTTGATCCGTTCTCGATTCCGATATTTCAGAAATAATTAATAATCTAATTAATTCTTATTCAGAAATAATAAATTGATTGATTTTAGTATCCACTAAAATAATCAACTACAGATACTGTTCGCGTCTATGTGCTATGCGTGCGACCCTCTAGGTTCTATACACGAAGGCAGTGTAAATCCATACACAGACTAAGGTAACCATCTAGCAACAGTTTTTAGCCACCCAATGTGATATAATATTAATTATAAACTAAAACCTCCATGAACCGATTACTGTGTAATTCAATCTCTTCATCTTTATCCTACATCCCAATTAATTCGGTGCAGTATGCATCATCATCAATTAATTATTTTACTTGATTTCCAAGATATAATAGACTCATCTTGAATGATAATCATTCCTCCCATGACCATGGTTTTCGAGTCATTAATATCTCTATCAAGCGGCCAGGATGTTAACTCCCAAATCCAAGAGAGCGATGAATCCCTTATTGACTCAACACTATTCTCTCTACATTTTGTCATACACTCAATTACCGTATTAATCACAATCCGATTAAAGATTGCTTTTAACGGCATCAAAGTACATAACTCCACGCATAGAATATATGATGGTCTCAAGTCAAATGATCAGTTACACTCGTTCATTAAGACGAACTACCAATGATGCTTAATATGTGGTGTTCTCTTAAGCGGGTCGTGTCCAGTGTACCTCTAAACTCAAGCACCCCAAGACAACTTGGATATCCATCCCTCCGGTCTATCTTGACCTAGTCATACTTAGCGTTGATCTAGATATCCATGTCCCTCTAGAGATCTATCGATCAAGGACAATTTCAGAATAATATAACAATTAATCTGTGGACTTATCATTAATATATACAGAAAATAAATGATAACGTCAAATACTTCTATTAAAATAATTATTCATAAATACATAAAAGTGTCTTGGCACATAAGTACACACACTAACAAAAAGAATCCTCATCATACACAAATAGGTTTATAATTATCTCTATAAATAGTGTTCAAACCTCAGCATGTCAAAATAAACCCAAAAAATCATAATCGATTTATGTTACGAAAAATAGTAACAAAATTCTATTATGAAAATCGCAATCGATTTTTTTTTCTATTTACGATGTCCCTTGCATTGACCTTTACTCAGATAAGAGCTATCCTCAACCTACTATGAAGGCTAATGCTCTAATAGAAATGGATATTCCAGAAGACTACATCGAAAACCTTCCTAAGGTAGAGCTTTGATTTCATCCTCAAAATGGTTGCTGATTTAAGAAAATCAATACAAGAACATATTTTGAGGGTACATCTTATGGAATATGTGTGTCCTTACTTTAGCTCAAGAGGGAGACCAACAAAAAGTTGATTAATGTAACACATAATGATTAAAGGAATCATGTGACTGATGCTGAATAATTAGAACACGTCCTTCTGATGTATTAATCATAATATTCGGATTAGTAATCTTCGTGATTTATTTTTTCTGTATTGACTCTGGGATGAGTTGGTGGGATGTTGGGGTGAACGAATCATCTTTTCCACTGAATATTTGGAACGCGATGATAATGATAAGATCTTAATTTCTTTATTTCAAACAATTAGATGACAATAAGTTCTTAACCAACTGAAACTGAACAAAAAAATTCAATCAAGTAATCAATATTTTTCTTTCCCCTTACTTTTAGCCCCTGATCATGACACAGAATCGACGGTCAAGCCTTGGAGACTTGCTCTATAGATATATCACAGGTGAAGGATTTGATGTCGAAGCATTCCTCAAGACCACCCTAGACTTGTCGACCGAGCACACAATACTAGACCTCAAAAACCTAATTCAAGCATCAGTGATCATTGGAAGAGGAAGAAGGACAAGGATGTCAAGTCATCATGGGTAGCAGGGGTTGCAGGTGCTAGCCAGGAGAAGCAGGAACAATTCGAAGATAAGGCAGAGACTATCTTGCTCATTCTTAAGCACAGATTCCCCGGAATTCCTCAATCGACATTGGACATAAACAAAATTCAATACAATATACAAGCAGACGACAAAAAAATTCAAACTTGCTGCCATATAAATGCAATTCTTCCATAGCAAAGTAATCGATCCAACATTGACCTCCTCGTTGTTAAAAATGTTTCAGGATGTTGGGTTAGCTATCCTGGATAGCTACTCAAGGGTTCTAGAAAGTTTAGCTTTCACCGTGATATCGCTGGTAGAAGATGTTCTCCGTGCGGATACTCGTGCTTGAAACCCACCCGAGGAAGACTTAAAGAGAAAGTCACCAAGGGTAGAACCAAGGGTTCTCCTCGCCTCTCTTCTTCGCAGGTTCTAACTCTCTCCTCTTCTTTTGGCATCGTGATGCAATGGAGTAATCCCTAATTTTCTCCTTCTAGCAAATTTGCTACGGAAGAAGATCTAATTTTGTTTGAAGTGATCTTTATTGTGCCAGATCTATATGAATTTTGTTGAATTTAGATTTTTCAACAAAATTCATATAGATCTGTAAAACTCAAGAAATGAGACCTAAGGATTGTGCCATGGTTTGAAATTTTAGATTTTGTCTTTAGGTTTTAGGTAACATGCAACATTGCTTTACAAGAATTCATTGGAAAAGGATCTCTGGCTGCATTAATCCTGCTTTTCAACCTAGATCTGCAATTTAATTCGTTCTAGTGCAGATTCTAGGGTTCATGTTTGAAAAAGTGAACACTTACAGAATTATCTGCCCTTTGTCTTATCCTACTATAAATTATTTTCTCCTTTACAGAATCATAGTCACAAGTTAACTGATACAAACTGCATTGGCTAGCCATCTTCGCATTTAAAGGCTTTCTTTATATTCTGCAATGTACATGAAATAAGTGCATTCACAATATCCACTGATTCCATTGTTAGTTTCGCTGAAGGCGATGAATTGGCAAGAATTTGGAATGCTATTGTTAGCAAAGATCCTCCTTCCAATGCCCTCTCTTCTGGCCTAGATGTGATCACGAGAGGCCTAGTCTCGAACCCGTCTGGAAGAATAGAGAATCCGGATGCCAATATAGACAAGTTACTTGAGTCGCACCCATTTATCACTGATTGCATGCCATCAATGTCCACAGGGGCAAATACCACCATTGACTCAAAAGAGTTAGTACTACTATCTTGAAGAACACAAATGTTAGGCTTCTCTGTTGAGTTCATTGTCTGTATAGACACATCAAGAAGTGTATCAAATCAGTATATATAGTAATTCATCAAAAATAGGAAACTAAACTGCTATATTTTCGAGTAGTGTGACTCATGAACTAACAGGTAGAATGAATGAATACTTACATAGACTGTAACAGAGTTGCCGCGATCTTGGCCCTTTGCTAAGTTGACCAGTGTTTTAGTTGGGCCAGAGAGAAGCATGATGTCCCACTGAACATCCAAAAATAGATATAAGTTAGCATCATTCCAGCAAATATGTCAAAAAGGAATGATACATCCTTATCTTACTTCAGTTCTTCTTGATTCATCCCTTAAAAAATCAAACAGAGATACTGCTGGAATAGGCATCCATGTTGACATAACTGCACAAACTATCACCCCAAGTGGTTCCCCAGGTTCGTTGACTATCTTCCTCGATGTGAATCGAATCTCTTCTCCTACCTTTGTCGATATCTTGTTCCATGTACGGTTACGTGGTGCGCCAATGTTTCTGCAAAAGCTTGCAGTCATTCTCTGCCCAATCTTCAGGATGCTCTTTCTTCCAGCCAGTGTGGAGACCCCTGTCTTATTCTATGATGTTCAGCAATAAATTCATATTTTTTTTTATAACAAATGATGAAATCTTGCCATACCATTACAGTCTCTAGTAGGTACGTTAGTTGCCATGAAGAACACTGCCCTTTCACATTGCAGTCGCAGTGTTGACATCCAGTGTCGAGCACCAAAAGCAAGGCCATTGGTAACAATTGAGCGATATAGGGTTGGAATTACAGTTCTTTGGCATTCCCAATGCTCTACCCATATCACCTAGATACAAAGGGTGAAATCTTATGGATTAATAGAATTTACATCTGCTTTTGGCAGAATCTCATAGACTTTCTACAACTTCCTTAGAACATAAGTGAATGGCTAAGATACAATTTAATTACCTTGCAATGGCCATTGTCTTGGTCCTCTAATATACAGCCCGAGGGCCGCTTGCTGCACTTCACGAGTGATGCATCTATAGTTTCATCAAGTTTGTCAATTGATATATCTAAGATTGCCCACCTATTTGGGCTTAGTTTCTTACAATGCCTCACAAAGTATGTCTCTCTTGTTGGCACCAGAGGTGTAAGCATTTGAATTTCTGCAAACATCTGGGGGAAAAAAAAATCTAATGTGGTGTCATCAAGAAATTATACTTGTCTTAGAATATGAGTGTTTGTGGAACTTACCAACTGTGTTATTCCTTCTTTATTGTCACCCTGTCCACGACAAATTACCTCGACAATGGAACCATTGGAGACAAGGCAAGGGAACATTTCCTTCCATTGGTTCTAAACATAGACGTAGACAGATATTAGAAGGGCACATATTGACATTGAATCAAATGTTAACAGCATGTGAAGTCATATTAAGAGTCAGTTACTATACTGTTTCTGATTTCTTTTCATTTTCCTGATGTTTATATTGACACTGAGAAGGTTGTCAGAACAAGGAAGTTGTAAAAGTGAATTCTATGAGGGCTAATTATCATAAATTTACTTTGTCAAGCAATGTTTGATGCTTGTATATATATGTATGAACTTACCACATCCATGAAAGTTTGTACAAGCTTTAAAACATCGAAGAAGACAACACCAATCTCTCTGGAAGCTTCAATGTTCCTATTAAATCCATTCCTCAAAACATCATGTGAGAATTCCTTGACATACTCATCATAGTTTAATATCTCCCTTCCAGTCTCGACGCTTTGAATCCACAAAGGTTCATGGGTGCTGGACATCTTGATCAGTTCATCCAGGGCAGTGTTAACAATCTCTAGAATTCTTGATTTATCTAAACCGAAGAACCCACTTTTGCTATTTAATGAGCTCTTGTTTTGTTCAGTTCCTGCAGAGCCTGATGAACTAGGTGAAGGAGTTCCATCTGGGACGCTACCTTGCATTCGGCGCAGTTTTTCTATCTACAAAATAGAACGAAGATAGTTGTTGCGGTAGGAATGATATCAGATGAAATGCTTGAATGGTGATAGTAGTGAGACTTGTATTGCAACAGCAGCCCAATCTGTAGCATACCTCGGCTTTTAGCCTGGCATTTTCAATGCGAAGTTGTTGCTCCTCTGTTGCCATGGTATTATCCTTGCTCATGGTGGTAAAACCACAGTGGGGACAGCATGACTTCTTGATCGTCTCCCTCATTGCCCGGTTCTCCTCTTGTAACTTTTCTATCTCAGACTTTAGTAGTGAATTCTCGTGCCTCTCCTGCACTGCCTAAAGTTGAAACCGTACCATGTTTAGTTAATGTAAGACTAACCTTGTTAAGATTTTTTGGACACTGATACGTTCTCTTTTGCTCTTTATGCAGACAATCTATTTTCAACTTGTTACCTTGATCTGGGTTCGTCGATTTTGGAACCAGAACTTGACTTGCCTAGTAGAAAGTCCTAGCTGCTTGCTCAACTGCTGCCTCTGCTTTTCGTCTGGATGAGGTGAGTCCTTGAACAAGCTGTTTCCAAAATTGTGAATGAAAGAATTAGCATTATCAACGGCTCAAGAAAGTGTTGTTTAGTTTAGATAATGGTGCATATATCTTTCTGAGCTTAAATTTGTTGGTTGTCACAAAAAATTAGAATTCAACTCACACTTCCATTTCTCTTATCTGTTCAGTAGTGTGCCTGTGGTACTTCTTCCTCTTTAGCTTGTTCCCAGTCTCCTTGTCGTTGTTGTCAAGAGATTCATTCGACTCCTGCTCTTCATCAGACCGATCTGCTGGACCAGAGTTCTCGCCGCTGATCCCTGCTTGCTCTCCACAGTACCCTCCACCACCACTTCCTTCCTCTCCATCCTCCACCTCAGCGGCTTCCAATGCATTGTTCCTGAACACACCTGCCTATTGATATTTCCAAAATGACGTAACCAAATAGAGAGACGTTATATGATCCTGAAACACGCGGTAAGTCTCTTGTTCAATCAAAAGCAAGTAAAAGAGTACTTACAAGGGAGAGGGAGAGAGCTGGAGACGCAAAGAAGTCTTTTATTGCAGGATTGTTGCGGTTCATGCTACTGCCTGGACAATTCCAAATGTAATCCGAAGCTGCAATGTGGAGACACTCGAGAGAGAGCGAATAGCATCAAGGGGAAAAGTTGAAGAAGGTGGAACATGGAGAAAGAGGAATTAAGTGATGAAAAACAAAGACTGGGTTGAGCACCAACAAAAGGGTGTAAGGGAGGACTGTTAGGATTGAATGGCAGCTGACAACTATGGTGGCATCATCAGCATCCATGGGCACTTCAAATTAAATTCTATGGATTCAACAAATTCAACTGTCTCCCTCATGCTACTGTGAAATTTAGCAGGAAAAAGAACAATCGATCGAGAACGCAGATGAACTTGCCCAGTCCAATAAGTTCAACTGGTTTGAACTTGTAATTATCTCAGTCCTAGTCATCAATTATTTCATTTGTAACATGTCTTGGTGTTTGACTAACTAATTTCTTGCATTGATCATGTTTTCGTATAGTCATGGGAAGGAGTTGTGAAGAGATTTGATATCTATTGCATGACTAGTGTTCACATAAGAGTATTAGTCATCTAAGCACCCGAGGTTAGGCTCGATACTTAGGCTTGTCTCTTCATAGTCATATCCAAGTCCTTCTTGAACACACCCGATCAAAATTTTTTCCCAACTTGGAACGGATCGAGCAAGTCAAACAAGGCGATCGGATAAGAATGTTTAGTGGTTGAGTTTTATGTGCCTCCAGGCGCAAAGTAGTGCCGCACGAAGTAAGCAACAATTATGGGAAATTAATATAGGAGTAAAGTGTTTACAAGCATTGTGCTTAAGGACTATAGTTCATTGTTAGGTGGAATGGTTGTTGAGAGTTTAGATTGAGTTCGACTAACGTCGACGCCAAAATTGCGTGCGACAAGTTGTTTCAATCTCCGGGATAAGCTTCCAAGTGTATATGTATATCGATGTTGAATGGTTGTTGAGAGTGTAAAATATGAGCTTAACTAATCTTGCGGTTGATCTTCAAGTGCATCATATCCTTAATTTATGCTCATGTCAATTTAGTGATTAATGATTTGGAGTGAAGAACTTGAACAATAAAAACAATGATCATGCCATTAATAAATTCTCATTATTAAAAAAAGTCATTATCTTAAAAATGTCTATATTTTTATTAACTAACAGAAGAAGGAAAAAAAATTATTTATCAAATTTCACATCACATTATGTATTAAAAAACATTTGAATTGAGAATTCACCCCCCTCCAAGGGAATGATAATTATAAAATGGCCAAGGAAAGTGGTTGTGGAATGGTAGATGACAAAGAGACAGATAAAATAATAATGTGGGGGTAGATAATTGAGCTTATATCTTTAGGATATTGTAGCATCTGACAAATGAAATCTAATTGATGGGATCTTCTTTTTTGTCATTAAGTTCCTCATTTTACTCTCATAAGAGTAATTCTTTATTAAAGAATAAAAGATTTATGGTCAACTCCTCATGTGTAATACAATAGAATATTTAAAGGAACAATAAAAATTTTAAATTTTAAATAGAATAAATATCTTAAAAATTAACTTCTAAGCGTATATAAATTACACTCTGAATTTATTTAATAAGTGAATTAAAAGAAAGATGGTCTATTTTTAAAATAAATTTTGCACTCAATCATCTTACAAGTCCTTTAGATATCCCCTATCTAAGCATTAAACCGTTGCACGAGTGATGTAATAAAATACTTTAAAAAAATAAATAAAAGAATCCAAATTTTCAATTTCAATAAAGACGAATATTTTTAAAATTAATCTCTAAACGTGTATAAATTGTACTTTGAATTTATTCAATAGACGAATGAGAGATAAAATCATCTACTTTCAAAATTAATCAGACGAAATTGGAACACCTGAATTATATCAGTAAACCATCATATCCTTATTTGATTGATTCTTCACCATTGCTAATCCTTCCATATTTTTTCTATCATAAAAAAACACATTCCCATTTGTTCTTTATGAAAGAACGTTAAACCTCCTTTCCTACTTAGCATTCAACACACAAAAAATGGTCTTTAAAAACATACAAAATATCAGATTGGTAGTTTTGCATGGTAGTTGGAGCACAAACTTTTTATTTGTTAATTTCTTAGGCTTTCAAAAAAGTTCTTCAACTAATGACATTTTCTTCACCAATTTTTGCTAATCATGTTTATTATCATGTGTTAAGGAGAAAGAACAATGCATTAACGAACCATGGCCCAACCGCTTCTAGTCATTGGCGAGCCATAGCAAGGTAAGACCACTGTGATGGCACACCACTAGCTATTGATTAACCACCACCAATCATGGTCGAACCATGACTAGACTACTACCATCACGATATCTAGCTTGTATAGGTGACACCAACCCTGGGACTATGACACAGCGGAAGGGAGACTAGTTATCATCTCAGACATCTGCGGTTCGATCCCCAGCTACGACGTATTTTATAAAAAATTTTCTTCAAATGGGGCGCGGACGCTGGGACGCAGGGCTTTTGGCTGGTCAGCTACGAGCACTTCTCGATTTACCCTAACGGTCGGTCGGAAGCTTCCGTGGGGCCGAGTTGGTCGTCCGAGGTTGGAAAAAACTCGTTAATCATTTTTTTTTTGTCTAGGTGACACCCATATGTACCTTCATGAGGAAACCCTTCGACCGAAGAGGTTGCAATCTCCTTCTGTCTGGATAAGGATGATGTTCTAGTCTCCGTGATAGGTTATGTAGGAGAAAACTCCGAAGTAATTATGCTAAATTGAAATTATATAATTTAATTTCAACTTATCTATTGAGTAAACTGAACTTTCAGGTGGCCAAGCAGGGAAGGAGTTACTTGGAATGACTGAGTTGGCTGGAAAAACTGAGCTGCCTTTTATGTCAGAGTGCTGACTCTCGAGTGCAGAGTGTTGGAGGATATTCGGAGATTTTATAATAAATTGAAATTATAAAATTAATTCCAACTTATCTGTTGAGTGGCCCCGACTACTTTTCCCCAAGCAGCAGTCTTCCGAGTAGAATTTCGAGCTCCCGAGCGAAATCCCGAGCTGAATTCCTGAAGTGGCTGAGTGAGCTCCCGAGCGAAATGGCCGAGTGAGCTCTTGAGTGGAATGGCCAAGTGAGCTCCCGAGTGGCCCAGTGAGCTCCCGAGTGAAATGGCCGAGTGAGCTCTCCGAGCGAAATAGCTGAGTGAGCTCCCGAGTGGTCGAGTGAGCTCCTGAACGAAATGGCCGAGTGAGCTCCCGAGCGGAATGACCGAGTGAGCTCTCGAGTGGTCGAGTGAGCTCTCGAGCGAAATGGCCGAGTGAGCTCCCGAGCGAAATGGCCGAGTGAGCTCTCCGAGCGAAATGGTCGTGTGAGCTCCCGAGTGGCCGAGTGATCGTCGGGCGTCTCCCGACCGAACAGGAATTTGCTGAGGCCTGCGAAGCACAGTTTCCTTGAAACAGATTCGTCCTCCTCCGCGGTGCTTCGAGGCTGAGATGGACTTCTGTCTCTCAGGATACAACAACCGAACCACGGGCACAACGGAGCACTCGTTGCTCGTTGCGAACTGAAGAGGTACCCGACTGTAATCAGCGGAGGTTGGGAACGAGGTGGAGTGGAGGAGATTTTTTGTATTGTCTGTGTCTTTTGCTCTCAGTCATGGCCTCCTTATATAGGCTCAGACCCCCGCAGCATTAATGACGAATTAATCGTCATTTACTGCCATACTGATCTCGCATTAATCAAAATTAATGCATCAGTTACATTTGAGCAAAAATCAATTTGGCAAAACGTTGGTTCATCTGCTTGGACAAATTTTGCACCGACCGGTCGGACATTCGACGTGCGCGGGTCGTGCACGCACACGAGTTCACTTGGTTTAGTACAAATTCGGACCCTGGATTTGCACCCCTCCTGCGCACCCACGCGTGAGAGAGAGCCTCTCCCCTAGCATTTGTTCACAACTATCATGCTTGTGATACAATATAAACCAAACATTTTGCCTTAAAACTCCCAATGTGGGACTAAAGCCCCACTCACAAGGGAGTCCTTTTATTCTCCTCCTCACTTTCTACTGACTAGAAAGTTCCAATGTGGGACTAAAGTCCCACCACCTCCCTTTCCATTCACACTAGATATCCAACAATCCTCCACATGAATAGAAACATGGTGATAGCATTCAGCAGTTGAGTCGTGTATAGGACAGGTAGGTTTCACCCTTTGAACCTTCCCTTGTGAGGATATGTTTGCTTCCTGGCTGACAGTAGACATGATGTCCTTGAACTGTGCTGCCGTTTATGTAAGCATTGACACATCTCACCCAGAACTCTCCCTGATACATCTCAGTTCTCATGGGTGTGTTCGTTCTTGGCCATGAACACGCCTGATTCTGCGAGAAGTTCTAAGAATTGTGCCTCCAATTCTCTTCGAAGCGGCCCCACTTCTTTCTCACATAGGTGATCTCTTAAGAGTTTTCCACATAACTCTATTGAATCATTAAAAGCCGTATGCTTAACCTTCATCCTTCACTGTTTCAAAGGGTTGTTTCCTCACAGTGAACACTTTTGTCAGTGCAGTTAGGTTGTCCCTTTGAACCTAGTTCTTGGGATCTCCAGTCTGCATAGGCTGGGTTTCCTTTGCACCAATATTTTCTATCGGCATCAAACCCATCCTCCTTGATGAGCTTGCAACTAACTCTCGATTTAACCCTTTGGTTAGCGGATCCGCTAAGTTATCCTTTGACTTCACATAGTCAACTCCACTTGAGAGTAGTTGTCTAATGGTATTGTGCCTTCGACGTATATGTTTAGACTTACCATTATACAGATGGCTTTGTGCCCGGCCAATTGCAGATTGACTATCACAATATATGCAGATTGCCGGCACGGGTTTTGGCCATCTCGGTACATCTTCTAAGAATTATCGTAGTCATTCAGCATCTTCACCACATTTGTCAAGAGCTACGAACTCAGACTCCATCGTGGATCTGGTTATTACAGTTTGCTTAGAAGATTTCCATGAAATGACTGCACTTCTAAGAGTGAACACATAACTACTCGTAGACTTCGAGTCTTTTATATCAGATATCCAACTCGCATCGTTGTATCCTTCGATAACAGCAGGATATCTCATATAGTGCAGTCCATTTCCACGAGTATATTTCAAGTACCTCAGTACTCTTGTTATCCCTTTCCAGTGCTCAATACCGGGATTACTCGTGTATCTACTCAGTTTGCTTACTGCGTAGGCTAAGTCTGGTCTTGTACAATTCATCAAGTACATCAGACTTCCCATCACCCGAGCATACTCTACCTGAAAGATACTTTTGCCTCAGTTTTTCGATAGATGTTGGCTCGTATCTATTGGCGTTCGTGCCAACGCAGTATCACTATTGGTGAATTTCTCAAGAATCTTGTCCACGTAGTGGGACTGACTAAGAACAAGTCCTTCAGCTGTTCTAAGAATCTTGATTCCTAGAATCACATCAGCTAGGCCCATGTCTTTTATGTCAAATCTTGAGTTCAACATGTCTTTCGTGGATTTGATTATCTTATCATTACTCCCAATGATAAGTATGTCATCTACATATAAGCACAAGATGTCAAAGTCATCTTCTGTAGCTTTAGAGTAGACACATTTATCACATTCATTGATTTTGAATCCACCTTCTCGCATGACATTATCAAATTTCTCATGCCACTGTTTTAGAGCTTGCTTCAAGCTGTATAAAGATTTCACCAATTTGCAAACCTGGTTATTCTGTCCTGGCACAAAAACCCCTCAGGTTGCTCCATGTAAATTTCCTCTTCTAAATCTCCATTTAGAAAGGCCGTCTTTACATCCATCTGATATATTTCCAGGTTCCATAGAGCAGCAATAGCCAACAACACTCTAATGGACGTTATTCTCGACACAGGAGAATATGTATCAAAGTAATCAAGGCATTTTCTCTGTCGATAATCTTTAATTACCAACCTGGCCTTATACTTATCAATTGTGCCATCTGATCTTATCTTCTTCTTGAAAATCCACTTGCAACCTAATGGTTTACTCCCCGGAGGAGGTCCACAAGCTCCCAAGTGTGATTTTGTAAGATAGATTCTATCTCAGATGCAATTGCCTCTTTCCAGTGAGGTCCCTCAGAAGAGTTCACAGCTTCTAAATAGCGTTGGAGGTCACCTTCCAGTATGAAAGTGATAAAATCTGATCCATAAGATTTTTCCACCCGAGCTCTCTTACTCCGCCAAGGCGCAGCCTCCACTGGTTCATCATCCTCTTCTTCTTCCTCTAGTATTTCCTTGACCCGTTTTGAGGAGCTAGTATCCTCTCGGGTCTTACATGGAAATACATGCTCGAAGAATGAGGCATTTCTCGATTCTATTATTGAGTTCTTGTGTATATCCGATATTTGTGACTCATACACACAAAATTGATATGCATTGCTGTTATGTGCATATCTAATAAATATGCAATCAACAGTTTTTGGTCCTATCTTAATCCTTTTCGGATCAGGCACCAAAACTTTGGCAAGACACCCCCACACTCACAAGTATTTGTAGGATGGTTGTCTTCCATTCCATAACTCATAAGGGCTCTTATCTATTTTCTTTCGAGGGAATTAGCTGTTAACACAGCTTCCCCCCACATGGAGTCTGGCAGTCTAGAGCTTAATAAAAGAGTATTCATCATCTCCTTAAGAGTTCGATTCTTTCACTCAGCAATCCAATTCTGCTGAGGGGTATAAGGAGCTGTTGTTTCGTGTCTGATCCCATGTTCAGCACACAACTCAGCGAATGGTGATACGTATTCACCACCTCAGTCACTTCGAACCACCTTAATTTTTTTATTAAGTTGGTTTTCAACCTCATTCTTATAGAGAACGAATTTCTCTATAGCTTCATCCTTGCTTTTGAGAAGATACACATAACAATATTTTGTGTTATCATCTACAAAAGTGATGAAGTACTTATTCCCACCACGTGTCGGTGTGCCTTTAAGGTCACATACGTCGGTATGAATAAGGCCGAGTGGTTCAGTGCTTCTTTCAACGTGTTGAAAGGATGACCTTGTCAACTTCGCTTCAACACAAGTCTCACACTTGTGTTTCGGGTCAAGGTGGAATGTTGGTATGCTTTGCATGTTCATCAATCTACGAATCACATCGTAATTCACATGTCCTAGTCTACCATGCCATAAACACGAAGACTCAAGCATATAAGTGGAAGAGCTTTCAATTTTATTTATCTTAGGCCTAATGACCATTACATTGAGCTTAAACAACCCCATCAGATACATAGCCCTTTCCTACAAGCATTCCCTTCTTCGACAGAACAACTTTGTCGGACTCAAACACAATGCGAAAGTCATGCTTGCTTAATAATGATCCGGACACTAGATTCTTTCGAATCTCCGGAACATACAGAACATTGGTGAGAGTGAGGTCCTTGCCCGAGGTCATCTTCAGCACCACCTTCCCTTGGCCCATGATGTCCGAGGTTGCAGAGTTCCCCATGAACAGCTTCTCTCCACTAATTTCTTCAAAATTGTGGAACAGCTCCTTATTGCAGCAAACATGTCTGGTGGCTCCAGTATCAATCCACCATTGCCGTGGGTTTAAACCCACCAGGTTCAATTCAGAGACCACGACATAGAGGTCTTCCATTTCTGGTCCCTCGTTCAGGTTGGCCTCCTGCTTCTTCTTCGATTTCTTACACTCCGAAGATTTGTGGCCCACTTGGCCACAGCTGTAGCACTTCCCAAAGAACTTTTTGGCAATGCCTCCTCTGGGTCCCAGCTTCGAAGATTTAGAGTTCTTCCGTTTCAAGCTTTGTCCGTGCTCGACTACGTTGGCTTTCACAGTAGCATGAGAGAACATTTTTCTCTCTGAACCCTTGTTGTCTTCTTCGATGCGAAGTCTAACAACAAGTTCCTCCACATTCATCTCCTTTCGCTTGTGCTTCAGGTAGTTCTTGAAATCCTTCCAGCCGGGGGGCAGCTTCTCAATGATGGCTGCTACTTGGAAGGTTTCACTCAGAACCATACCTTCTGAGTGGATCTCATGTAGGATCACCTGAAGCTCTTGGACTTGGCTGATCACAGTCTTAGAGTCAACCATCTTGTAGTCCAAGAATCGGCCCACGATGAACTTCTTGGCCCCAGCATCCTCCGACTTGTATTTCTTGTTTAAGGACTCCCATAGCTCTTTGGTCGTTCTCTTTGTGTTGTACACAGAATACAGTGAGTCGGCCAGGCAGTTGAGGATGTAGTTTCGGCATAGGTACTCAGAATGAGTCCACGCCTCCACCTCAGCAGCCTCAGCTTGCTTGGGAGGGTCCTCGGTCAAGAACCGAGCCAGATTGAGCGTGGTCAGGTAGAAGAGCATCTTCTGCTACCACCTCTTAAAGTTCAGCCCAGTGAACTTCTCTGACTTTTCCCCATGGTTGATTAGAACATTCCCGTTCGGGGCGGAGGGGGCCTGGTGATGAGTCTGTTTCACCTCAACACGTTTCGTGACCATCTCAACAGAACGAATCTGTTTCAAGTTTGTTGGAGGATATTCGGAGATTTTACAATAAATTGAAATTATAAAATTAATTCCAACTTATCTATTGAGTGGCCCCGACTGCTTTTCCCCAAGCAGCAGTCTTCCGAGTAGAATTTCCGAGCTCCCAAGCGAAATCCCGAGCTGAATTCCCGAGCTGCTAAGTGAGCTCCCGAGCGAAATGGCCGAGTGAGCTCCCGAGTGGAATGGCCGAGTGAGCCCCGAGTGGCCGAGTGAGCTCTCGAGCGAAATGGCCTAGTGAGCTCTCTGAGCGAAATGGCCGAGTGAGCTCCCGAGTGGTCGAGTAAGCTCCCGAACGAAATGGCCGAGTCATCTCCCGAGCAGAATGACCGAGTGAGCTCCCAAGTGGCCGAGTGAGCTCCCGAGCGAAATGGCCGAGTGAGCTCCCAAGTGGACGAGTGAGCTCTCCGAGCGAAATGGCCGTGTGAGCTCCCGAGTGGCCGAGTGATCGTCGGGCGTCTCCCGACCGAACAGGAATTTGTTGAGGCCTGCGAAGCGCAGTTTCCTTGAAACAGATTCGTCCTCCTCCGCGGTGCTTCGCGGCTCAGATGGACTTCTGTCCATGGGCACAACGGAGCACTCGTTGCTCGTGGTGTACTGAGGAGGTACCCGACTGCTATCAGCGGAGGTCGGGAACGAGGTGGAGTGGAGGAGATTTTTTGTATTGTCTGTGTCTTTTGCAATTGGTCATGGCCTCCTTATATAGGCTCAGACCCCGCAGCATTAATGACGAATTAATCGTCATTTACTGTCATACTGATCTCGCATTAATCAAAATTAATGCATCAGTTATATTTGAGCAAAAATCAATTTGGCAAAACGTTCGTTCATCTGCTTGAACAAATTTTGCGCCGACCGGTCGGACATTCGACGTGCGCGGGTCGTGCACGTACACGAGTTCACTTGGTTTAGTACAAATTCGGGCCCTGGATTGGCACCCCCCGCGCACCCACGCGTGAGAGAGAGCCTCTCCCCTAGCATTTGTTCACAACTATCATGCTTGTGATACAATATAAACCAAACATTTTACCTTAAAACTCCCAATGTGGGACTAAAGCCCACTCACAAGGGAGTCCCTTTATTCTCCTCCACACTTTCTACTCACTAGAAAATTCCAATGTAGGACTAAAGTCCCACCACCTCCCTTTCCATTCACACTAGATATCCAAGATATCCAACACAGAGTTCGAGCACAGACTCCCGACTATAGACTCATGAGTGCAAACTCTCGACTGCAAAGTCCTGATTCCCGAGTGAAGACCTACGATTGTAGAGTCTGGGTTGCAAACTCCCAACTCCCAAGTGCAGAGTCTAAGTTACAGACTTCCAACTGCAAACTCCCAAGTGCAAGCTCCCGATTGGAGACTCCCGAGTGCAGAGTGTAAGTAGCAAGCTCTCGACTGCAGGCTCTCGACTAGTGACTCCCGATTGTAGGTTCCCGACTGGAGACTCCCGACTGTAGGCTCCCGACAGGTGACTCCAGATTGCAGTCTCCCGAGTGTAGAGTCCCAACTTCGAGTGAAAAAAAGAGTTGTCGAGACTTGCGTAATGCAGTTTCCTTAAAATAGATTCGTCCTCCTCAGTTGTCTTTTGAGGTTATGATGGACGTCAATTTTCCTTAGGCAGTCCATACATAGTGTTTTTATCTAAGATTTTAATTCTTCCGTGTTTCAACAGTAGCGTATTGTTCCATAGAGCTAAGGTCCAAAATATGAAATAAAAAGTGTTTCCACGACTCCACTACCCAACCAATCTTGCTCCACTTAATCCCTTTTTCATGGTCACATATTTTTACTGCTAAGGAATGGGAAATCTTTCTCTTGTTACATGAATCAAATGTTTCATTTCATCCGGGAAAAGTCATCCCCTGCAAACTCCCGACTACAGACTCACGAGTATAAACTCCCGATTGTAGAGTCCTGACTCCCGAGTGCAGAGTCTAAGTTGCATGCTCCCGACTATAGACTCCCGAGTGTAGGCTCCTGACTGGAGACTCCTGAGTGCAGAGTCTAAGTAGCAAGCTCCCAACTAGAGACTCTCGACTGCAGGCTCTTGACTGGTGACTCCCGATTGCAGACTCTCGATTGTAGTCTCCCGACTGGAGACTTCCGATTGATTTAAAACATATAATATATCTAAAATATCTTTTTCTCATAAATGAACTAAATCATCGAACATGAAATAAAGATATTGATTTAAAATTGGATTAAGGCCAAACAAAATCCATTGGGTAGACGCGAAGATAAGGATTATGTTGGTCCAAACTTGAATTGATTTGGATTTGATTTAATAAAGTTATGGGCGAACTAAGTTTAATAGGATTAAATAGGCTCAATTTAAAACAAGTTAGAAATTTTTTAAAAAACTTAGGGAGCGTATGATTTGTTTCATTTTTTTTATTTTTTAGAAAATTATATTTTCTTATTTTTTTGAAAAATAATTTTATTTTAGTCTCTATTTTTTTTAGAAAATACTGTATCTATTTTTTGAAAAATAAATTAAAAAATATAAATCAAACATATTTTCAAAAAATTATATTTTCGATAAAAAATAAAAATAAAAAACAAATATATCAAGCATCGTCTTTAAATTCTTCCATCTCTTTTCTTATTATTCTCTTTCATAGTTACTCCCACCACTGCCTCACGCACAAACCTCCACGTGCTTGTTTCCTTTTTATTTTTTTTATTTTATATTTTTATCTTCTCCTTTCTTCCTTAATTATATATATTTTTTCTTCCCAATTATAACTGTTATTTTTTTTCCTTTCCCTCTCCAACAATAATTCCATTTCTTCTTCCTCTGCTCCAAAAAAAACAGTAACCCTGATTCTTCCCTTTCTTTTATTATTTTTCAACCGATCAACTACAATTCTAATACTTCTTCCTCTCCAAAAACAAATACAACTTTTCTTATTTTATTTTTCTTATAGTTAGAGTTAGCTAAGATCGTGGGCCAAAAAGACTTTTAAGTTTTGTTATCCTTGTAATTGTTCGGTATATATATATATATATATATATATATATATATATATATATATATATATATATATATATATAACTCCTCAAATTTCTGGATTGTTGATATGATAAAGTTGCCCATAATCCCAACTAAGAGCCTATTCAATGAAATAAGAGTCAAAGTACGATGAAATTAAATCATGAAAAAATACTCTTTCAAATAAGAGCCTATTCAATATTTAATTTAAGTGTTTGTATCATATATTTTTGTGTAATGATACGCTGCGTGAATTAATTGGCGTGAATGCAGCGTGAACGACGTGGAACGCCACGTCGTTCACGCCACGTGGGCGCCGATTAATTCACGCGGTTATTTTGAAGGAAAACTGATGTCCTTTCTCCTCCGCTCCGCAGATCCAAATCCCAAATCCCAGCACTTCCGCCTTAGCAGATCCAAATCCCAGCACTCCTCCTCGCCGCCAAGTTCGACTCCAACGGCGACGGCAAGATCTCGTCCGAGGAGCTCGCCGCGGTGCTCGCGAGCCTCGGTCACCCGCCCTCCGAGGAGGAGCTCCGCCGAATGAGGGTCGAGGCCGACTCTGACGGGGACGGGTTCATCTCCCTGGAGGAGTTCGTGGAGATCAACGCCCCGCCGGCGTCGACCGACGAGGACCTCCGCCTCGCCTTCGCCGTCTTCGACCTCGACCGAAACGGCGTCCTTCTCTTTGCTTGCCTCTGTCAAGAGCAGACCGCCGGCGGCCTTCTCCTCAGCTTCTGCAACCTGAGGTAAACAAGGAAGTTTCCTCAAGAGCAGACCGCCGGCGGCTGCCGCAGCCGCCTGCCGCACCTGCCGCACCAGCATCTCCGACGAGCACCCGGCCTGTTCAGCACGGCGCCCCGCCGCGCCAGAGCCTGCGCGATCGGCACGTAGCCGTCGCGCCGCCGCGTGTTGTAGTAGCCGGCGGTGAGCTCCGCCGCGTGGGACCGCGTGCAGTAGTGCCAGTGGATCCCCGCGACCTTGCCGGAGAGCTTAGCGCCGCTGCCGCGGAAGACGCCCTCCACGGCAGCCAGCACGCGGTCGCCGTGCTCCAGCAGCTTCTCCGAGTACCAGTCGAGGAAGAACTCGCCGTAGCTCGTGCTCCACGTCCCTTGGCGCCGGAAGAAGCCGGTCTCCTCCGGGAACTGCTTGTAGTGGCCGGCGTCGCGCGGCTCGTTCTCGCCCCATTCCTCGTGCCTTGCTGCAACCGCCGCAGCTCGCAGCGAAGCCTTCATGTACTTCAAATCGCGGCCGTCGGCGTTCGACTCCGACGAAACCGCGGCTGTCGGCGCCGTCGCAACAGGTCGCGGCGGAGGGAGGGAGGGAGGGAGGGAGAAGTAGTGTGGGTTTAGGGTTTGGAAGCCGACGCGCGTGAGTGATTAAAACATGTCGAAACCTGTGCCCATGTGGCGTGAACGACTAGGCACGCCACGTCTTTCACGTTGTGTTCACGCCGGGTATTTCACGTCCCCTATCATTTTCTCCATTTCTCATCCAATAACCATTTAAGGTGAGCGTATTATCTTTTTACATCATGTACAAAACAATGCTCCTGGAAACTCCCCAGAAATCAAGGTACTGTTGCACATAGACTGGATGAGTCTTTCTGACCTCATTATGCAGATGATTATTTCACAAAAACAAACAATATAACAAACGAAAAAAACATCACGGATGGATGCATATTTTGGCCCAACAGGAAGTTCATTAAAAAAATATATGTGGCCATATAAAATTAAATAATTGAGTCGATTCAGGAACAAAAGAGCAAGAGCTTTATTTTCCAGATGGTGTCTCATATTAATTCTCAATGTGCCTCATTATTATTTCCAATCGATGAGTCGTCGTATCATCTGTTTAGTGATGAAAATCAGCGAAATAAGGAACAAGACAAATGACATATATATAAATAGGATAAATTATTAAAATCTCATGTTTTGATATGATAATTTTTGTTAGTTAACCTAAGATATTCAAGTCTTCGATAAGATAATTGGTTTGGACATATTAAAATTTTTTATCGATCATCGGGATAAATCAGAGAAGTGTATATGGAGGTAAATTCTAACCGTCAACATTCTCGGATCCATTATTCGTTGAGAGAAAAATCTCTCAACAATACGTTGAAGTTGAGTCTCAAACTCTATATGCTTGATTTGTCGTGGGAGAGGTGGTATCATCATCACAAATAAGGTTAATTAATCAGTTCAAAATCAAATCAACAGAATTGATAAAATACAAATTGAATAAATAAAAAATGAATTAATTGAACCGATAGAACTATTCAACAAAAATCGAATAAATAGAATCAATAAAATATCAATTAATTCAATTTTCTATCGAATTACTCGGAGAGTCCAACACCTACCATTATGATGTTGATTTTCAAAAATCAATCCCCATTGATTTTTAAAAATCAACATCAGTATTAATTTTTGAAAATTAAAATCACTGTAGCATTAAATTTCGAGGAATTTTAAAATCGGCAGAAATATATGAAATAATCAAATTTTAAAAAATAAAATTCTGAAATAATTAAATTGAATTTTTAAATTCATCGATTAATTTGATTTAATCATTAAATTGAACTATGAAATTCGATTAATTCAATTTAAGAACTTTTAAATTCAATTAATTAATTTGATTTAATACGACAATTACTCACCTCTAATCGAGGTCTCGCGCATTAGGTGGAAGAATAAGAAGAACTTTCATTATTTAAATTTAATAGTTTGTAATAACTGTGGATTTTCCTACGCCAATTAGGAACCTAGAAATAATTTTAAAAATGATAAAAATCAAGAGGTCATTTTTTTATTGGAATCATAAAAAAAATATTTATTTTTGTTTTAAAACTATTCTTATTTTCAGAATTATTATAGTAGTTACATGATTGTGCTACTATAATATGAATATTTTAATTTTAATCAATATTAATAATATAATATTATCTATTTTTTATTTATTATCAAAAGAATGTTTTATCGTACCATAATATATTTTTATTTACAAAATTATTTTTATTTTTGACGTATTATAACAATTACAAGATCATGTTGTTATAATATTAACACTTAAACGGTGAAGACTAATAAGATTATGTTGTAGCATAAATAATTCATATCTACTACCCTATAAATACTTCATCTCTCTTCAATAATAATCAACATGATATTATAGCGTCGACAATTTATATATGTTACAATAATATATATATATATATATATATATATATATATATATATATATATATATATATAATATTTATTTCTAATTATTAATAATAAGCATTATAGTATAGTACTTATAAAAAATTTATAAAAATTATAGTTGTTATAACTACGAAATCAGAGATAGACTTATACAGGAAAGAAATTATTTTGTTAATAAATGAAAAAGGACGTCTTTTAAGTTGTGCTCCATCTACACGTTGATATTTTTAGCTCGAATACCCATCAAAATCAGGAGAAACTCACGATTGATATTTTTAGTCCTATAGCAATCAAAATGAGGAAAAACTCATTTGAGGAAGTAAATAAGGAAGATTGAGCTGTTACGATCTCATTGGACTTAATATTCTAAACTATAATGATATAAGTTTAGCAATATCTATAAATAGTGGTAAAAAATGATTCGTTCGATTCTAATATTTTCGTCAATTCGTCCCAAAATCAATACGGAGAAGAAAAATCATGGGACTATTAATCCGGATGTTGTGGCTAGTGTGTGCGTGGGGGTGGGGGGGCGAACACACTAATTTGTCATGCTTTGACCTACAGACTTCATGGTGGTAACACTCAAGCATTAATCATCAGTTTTTCCTGTGAGGACTTATAAAACCGTGTACATAGTCTGTATCAAGCCAAAAATGAAAAATTGAGGATTTATAGAATAGAAAAGAAATTTGGAGAAAGTCGCATACTCTCAATCGATGATCTTGATGGCTTCCTTGATCACCTTGCCTTGACTTGAAGTGGGAAACTTGCTATTGTTTGCCTTGCCTCATCATGGCAATCAATTTAAAATTAAATCGATTGAACCGATCCGAATAAATCAAGACCGATCAAATCGACCCTTTTTTTGGACATATCAAATCAATTGAACTTAACCGATATAAAATCAGTTAATTCAGTCGATTATTGAAATCAAATTATAGTTTATAAGTTTAGTTGTGTCCAATTTAGATATATCAAATCAGTCAACTGAAGTAATTTATATAATTTAAAATCATAACAAAACAGAATAAATCAGAAAACCCATATTTTAAAAAAAAATTAATTAAAAGTTTCAAATTAATCAAACCTAACTTTCAAATTTGATTAATTAGTTCGGTTAACCAAACCTCTTCGTTGCCGCATGTCATCCTGCAATGCCTCCACCATCGAGACCTTTACGCACCTCCGCCGCTACGACCTTTGCACGATCTTCGCCGGGGCCTCAGCCTTCTAGAACTCCGCCTTTAGCAGTCTAGCTCATCCACTTCTTAATCTATAAATATATTCCACAATGATAGCAGAGTGACATTTGATAGGGATTCGGAGGTGGGGGTCGGGGTATTGTTTGGAGGTGGGACCAAAGGGTTGCACTCAGACGGGGAAGGAGGTTGATCCATTGTATTTTTAAAATTATTACTAATCGATGACTAATTTATAACATTAATTCAACTCTGGCAGGTTAGCTGAGCAAATAGTCGCCAACCCCAACCCAACCAGGTCTGAACCAAGTGTTGGTGCTTCGATTGATTTTGATATGATCAACCAAGTTAAGTTAGGTCCTGTTGTGGTTTTGATCCCTCTGTCTAAGTGTGTAGGAGTTTAAGAGCGGAGAAAGTCGAGCGTAAGATACAGTGGACAAGAAGGATTGCATGGGGAAATGAGCCATCGGGCTCGATGCATCTGAGGGACGCGGAAGCTGTGGCAGAGTACACCGGTGGAGCGAGAAAGACGTGCGTAATGTCCGAGGGACGAGAAGATAGGAGTAAGGATGCTCGAGAGGCGAAAGACTGGAGTCTGGTTTGGGTGAGCCTAACTCCGGTTGGCTAGAAATCACCTAAACAAAACGTCTACCAAAAAGATAACCACACGTGAACAGCTTGCATGCACAGAAGCTTCTACCGTTTAAAAGATTAACATTATCTTTTAAAATGATAAACTTTATAAAAGATAAAAATTTATCTTTTAATCAAACAGTTAAGGATTAAATTTATCTACATTCAATTAAAGGATAATTACTATCCCTTAATGAAGCTTCTACCGATTAAAAGATTAACCTTATCTTTTAAAACGATAAGTTTTATAAAAGATAAAATTATCTTTTAATCAACGGCTAAGGATTAAATTTATTTATAATCAACGATAATGATTAATTTCCTTAGCCTATAAATAAGCTTAGAAGTTAAAAAGATTTTCAATAGATTGATTGTAATTCTTCTAGCTTCTGACTTATGTTACAAAGTTTGTAAAAAGCTTCTTCGCCAGAAGGAGATTTTCATAGTGAGCTTCAACCATCTTAGATTAGCAACCACCTATGTTGCAACCAAGTAATTTCTGTGTCTTAGCTTTTCTACTAGTTGAGTTAGTTTATGCTTATTTTATTTAATTGTAGCATCTAATCTGGAATCTTTGTGAGCCGCACAAAAGATTTTCTTTTTACAGTGGCAATTCACCCACCCCTCTAGTTGGTCCACCTTGACCCAACAAGTGGTATTAGAGTTAGGATGTCACAGAAGGACTAACCGCCAACTGCAACAAAATCTGAAAAATGATTGGATCAGTGATCTACCCGCCGAAGATTGAGAGGGAGCTTGTAGCATGGAAAAGAAAATTGAAAGTATTTTTTATTACTGATTACGAATTATTACTAACAATGAAAAATAGTTTTTCAACTACAAAAGATAACCAAGGAAAAATCAAGAAACCTGACTTCTGGAACAAAAAGGAACAAGCAGACGCGATAGCAAATGGAAAGACGGAATTCTATCTGCTGATTGTCCTCCCGAACAAGATGTTAATCGAATCGAGAAATATAACTCGACAAAGGAATTTTGGGAAAAGTTCCTGGAATTGCACGAAGGCACCTCAGAGGCAAAACTAGCATGACGAGACATCCTATTAAGCTAACTTACCAAACTCCGAATGGAAGACGACCAATCAGTTGCCCAACTGCACGCCAAGGTAAAAGAGCTAATCATGAACCTTGAGACCCTAGGTGAAAAGGTATCAAATCGTGACGCTCAATGGTATGTGCTGAATGCTTTCCCGAGAACCTCAGATTGGACCTCAGTAATTGACGCATATTTTATTTCAAAAGACCTTGAGGTAAATACTTTAGAACAACTATTTTCGATTTTAGAACTTCACGAATCTCGGTGTCTAGGGAAGAGTAGGAAAATGGACAACGTCGCTCTGAATGCGAGGAGAAACTAGATCGAGGATGAGTAGTCAACGGACGATGAAAATTCGGTGGAGATGGTAAAAAACCTTAAAAGTTTTTTTTAAAAGACTAATAAACTTTCTAAGTTTCAGGGTAAAAGACGATCTCTGAAGAAGCGTACAGTCCAATGCTATAACTGTAAAGAGGAATGCCATCTAAAATATCAGTGCCCCAAACTCAAGAACCAGCCAAAGAAGAAGAAGGCACTGAAAGCTACCTGGGATGAGACCTCGTCTGATCAATCGGAAGCTGAAGAATACGCTAGACTTGCGCTGATGATAAGTCATCAAGAGGAGAACACTGAGGAAGGGGAAGCTACACTAGAAGAAAGCAACGACGAAGGGGGAGTCCTTCTTTTTGAAAGCACCCGGTAAGTGAGGTATGTTTTCTCCCTCACGATCAATTATACTCTGGTATAAAAGCAATGCTTAAAGCTAATCTTAAATTAGAAAAAGAAAATTAAAAATTATAAATGAAATTGACTTATGTATGTTCTTCTGATGGTTCTGGTAAACTGAAAAATGATGTTGTTAATTTAAGAAATTTAGTTGAAAAATTAGAATTTGATATTGCATGTTTACACCAAAAGAAAAATAGATATCCTGATAATCTGAACTGGTATATTAAAAATCATTGAGGCCAACTTAGAAAAATGTCCAAGAATTATATACCTACGAAATTTTTAATTAACCTCATAGACAAAAACATGTTTTGGGTTCCTAAGTCTTTACTAGATTAATTTTTACTCGGTAAATGTTTTAGTGCTAACAGTTTTTTGTTGTTTTTTTAATAATTTTTTTTTCTTTCACTCTTAATTATTCACTTTCTTTGAAAAATGTATAGTAGTCAAATTTTAAATTGATAAAATTATATTCATATTTTTTCTAAATACATGAATATTTTCTTTACCTACTGTGAATTTTTGAGATTTTTTTTATTTTTCAAATTTTCACAATTTTACATTGGAAATTTAAATTTTAAAATTTAAAAATAGATAAAAAATTTATTTTCCTAGATTCAACTTTTCCAAACCTAGATATCATCAGTAGACCTTAGTAAAATTTTATTCATATGTTTTAAAGTATTTTTGAATTTTAAATATTTATTTTTCAAAAATTCTACTTTGTTAATATTTGATTTATTTTCAGACATACATAACATTTTTTATGAAATTTTAATATTTTTCTAACATGTTTTTGATTTTTTATGATTTTTATGAAATTTAATTTTTTAATATTAAATTTTGATAAAAAATTATTTTTATCAAATCCAATTTTCTTAAATCTACTCATTATTTGTTGACGTTAATATAATTTTCTCTGATTTATTTTGATGCAATTTCAAATTTTGAAAATTAAATCTTCAAAATTTTAATCTCTGACTATTTACAATTGCGCAAAAGTTTTCAATTCTTTTCCAAAGATTTTTTTTTCAAAAACAAAAACAAACAAAAACAAAAAAATGCTTAGATATTATTTCATTCATATTTTCTATCTTTTTGTTTTTCCTAATTTTTGTTGTGCCCCATTGTTTGCTGTGATCAAAGGGGAGAATAGTTTAAGTTCAGGGGAGGTTGTAGTTTTAATTTGTAAATATTTCTTGTATACGTAATTCTTAGTTAGTGTAAATTCTTTTATGAGTAATGATACACACAGTGAATGTGAATGCCTTAGTAAAAAGTTTGACTGTTAATCGGTGACACGTCCGATGTCTGATCATCGATTGGACACTGTCAGCGGCCTCCAGCCTGTTGGAACTTGGATGGCTAGAGAGGAGGGGGGATGAATATAGTCAGACACCAAAATCACTTTCACTTAACAGATTTCTGCATTTCAAGGGTTAGTAGCACAGTGGAAGAAATGCAAAACAAAGATGCAGTAACTAAACCCTAAACTAAGCACAAGCACAACTCGCTAACAAGAAGGATTTACAAGGTTCGGGGATAACTTGCCCCTACTCCTTGGCGTGCCCTTAAGGTGGGCGATCCCTTGATCGTCGGCAGATCAAGCCCCGGAAATCCGGATATCAAATGTAACCTCCTTCTCAGTAGAGTAACCTCTCTACAGCGGGTTCAATAGAATAATGGAAATAAGCACAAGAACCACAAAGGAAGATTACAGAGCACTTAGGACAGACAGAACACAAGCGACCTCCTCACCGAGCTCCACTCAGCGTAGATCTCACGCAAGAACTCTCTTCTTCGTGTCTTCTTACTGATGAACTCGCCAAGCTCCTTGTTTCTTCTTCCAGGCGCTCGAGTAAGCAATATCGCTCAAAGATTTAGCTGCTTCAGAGTGATACACAACAGATGGAGAAGCAGCTTTCGCCAGAACTAGAGAATTGATCAAGTGTTCTATGTTTCAGAGTTGTTGAGACTTCTTCGCCACCAAGCGCTTAAGTCCCTCCCACTGATCGCCAGGTCACAGCCACCTCTCTGCAGCTCCCAGCTGCTCAACTGCAACTGCCCACCTACTACTGAGCTCTCCTGGACTCCCTGAGCTTCCCTCAGACGAGCCCCAGTCAGCTGCTCCAGCAGCGCCAACATCCGTTGCAACCTGAGATAGATACATGTCAAACCTGATGTATCAAAAGCCTCTGTTTGACTCTCCTTGTGTAAACCTGATTCATCTGCACACTTAGCAGCTCATTAGAACAGCAAATCAACAAGAGATCAAAATATCAGAACATATCAGTGGTGATCAGAAGAGAAACAGAACACAATCAGAACTCTGACATCGTTTTTGAATTAAAGCTTCCGGTTCCTGATCGGTCCCCGGACTGATCAGAGTGACTCTTGATCGGTGACCAGACCGATCAGGATGGGCTCAGACCGATCAGGCTCCAACCTGATCGGTCCCCAACGTAAAATCAGAAATCGCGACTTCTTCGTGATCGATCACCAGACCGGTCCCAAGTCGTGGATCGGTCACTCGACCGATCCACCCCTTTCCAGAGTGATTTCTCAGCTTCGCAGCTCAACCCTCCTGATCAATCACCAGACCGATCAGGGTGTGTCCTGATCGGTCACCAGACCGATTAGAGTGTGTCTTGATCGGTCACCAGACCGATCAGGCTACCTCCTGACTGATCAGGCTCCAGCCTGATCGGTTATAGTGAGAACCTTGCGACAAATGATCGTTCACCAGAACGATCTGAACAGTATCCCTGATCGGTCACCAGACCGATCAGGAGTCGATCAGTAAGGTTCCCAATCTCACTGTATGCTCCCTGATTGGTCACCAGACCGATCAGGAGTCGATCAGTAGCCCAACAAGGTCACTGTGTCCTCCCTGATCGGTCACCAGACCGATCAGTCATCGCTGGATCGGTCACCAGATCGATCCACGAGGGAACACTGTGCCAACTTCCCTGATCGGTCACCAGACCGATCCAGGCAAGGTCAAATCTCCTCTAAGTCACGAGAACAAGCCTCCAGCCCTTCTTTGACTCGTGCCCAGTCCCCCGGACCAAGACTCCATGCCCAGTCTCACTCACCGGAACTTCAACCTAGCCCTCCAAGCTAGGACCTGGCCCTCCAAGCTAGGATTTCATCCGACCTAGCCCTCCAGGCTAGGACCTGACCCTCTAAGCCAGGATTTCATCCACCTAGCCCTCCAGGCAAGAACCTGACCCTCCAAGTCAGGATTTCATCCAACCTAGCCCTCCAGGCTAGGACCTGACCCTCCAAGCCAGGGTTTCATCCACCTAGCCCTCCAGGTTAGGACCTGACCCTCCAAGCCAGAATTTCATCCAACCTAGCCCTCCAGGCTAGGACCTGACCCTCCAAGCCAGGGTTTCATCCACCTAGCCCTCCAGGCTAGGACCTAACCCTCCAAGCCAGCATTTTATCCAACCTAGCACTCCAGGCTAGGACTTTTCCACATCACCTAGTCCCACTAGGTCTCTTCCACTGCCAGCATGCGATCTCCCGATCCACCTAGACTTAATCCGAATTCAATCAAACTTAAATCAGTGTCAACACCAAAACAACAATCAGGGTCAGACTGCATCAACAATCTCCCCCTTTTTGTTGTTTGACAACCCGATTTAAGTTTAGGCATTAATGATCAATTGAAGGCAGCTCAATTATCGTAAGGGAATCAAAATCCTCCCCCTATAATAACCCTAAACTTAATCAACCATTCTCTCCCCCTTAGTCAAACATCGAAAAGGGTATGGTTATTATGTTTAAACATACCTCCCCCTCAAACACGGGTCTCTCCCCAAACCCAAAATAATCAAAGGTAAACTTTTAAATTGCATATGAAAGGCATATACCATAAATATATCATGACAACAATGTATATGCATCATACGACAATAAGTGTGAATTGCACATGAAAACATATATAGAAATATATCATGGTCAAACATGTATATGTTTCATATGACAAGTAAGGAATACAGCTGTATCGGACACATAATCCTGATTGGTCTCCGTGACCGATCAGGTTCGTTGATTATTTGATACAGAAATATTCCTTGTTAGTCTGGGGAGCGATCAGATTTTAAAAAAATTTCTGAAACTCTGATACGTTCCTGATTAGTCTACATTAACAATTGGCATTCCACAACAGGGATGTAGACTCTATTGATATTCGTTATTTCAGAAAAATTTCCGAAACACGACATTAAGAACAAGAGTCATGACTCAACAAACCCTTTCTTATGAATTTGAACATTCCAACATAGGTTTGTATCAAATTAATATTAGGTTTTGTTCCAACTATAATTGGTTTGTATCAGATGTGTTTGTATCAAATCAGCATTTTAATACTTGATGTTTCAGAAAAATTTCTGAGAATCAAGGGTCTTAAAAATTCCTACCCTTCTTTGAACACTTGAACAAACTTGTACTCACTTAGTACCAGGTTTGTACCAATAGAGGATCAAGTATGTTTCAATTGTACTTGGTTTGCATCAGATTTGTGTGTATCAGTATGATTAGGTAATCTGATACAACTTGATGAAATGAGATCGGACTGAGGAGCAGTTTGATACCTCTGATCAGTGTTGATCTGATCGGTCACCGGACCGATCAGGGTGAGTCCTGATCGGTCGGTGGACCGATCAGGTCTGATACAGAATGTTTTCTGAAACTGATCAGTTTCAGAAACAAGTTCGTTTTAACTCTTAATCACTCTAATCCCTAATACAATCAGATTTACTCCCTAAATGAGTTCCATTAACCATAATTCATTTAATCAAAACAAGCAATCTGATTTGGGTCCCTTCATATCAATAATCAAGAATTTCTATGGATTAAAGTACCAACACTAGGTTTGAATGATCAGTTATGTTCTAAGTATGTTCTTGTTTATTCCTAACAATCTTGATAATCCAATCTACACTTAAGTATTGATACCTTAGTGATCCAATTAATATTAGGCATATGGATGACATTAGCTTTGATATCAGTCAAGTGGGAAAACAAAACAAGTCATGGAACTTGAAACATCATGAACTATGTGAGCATGTTGTTCTTAAACGAAATTGGTATCATACATTAAGGTTAATCACACAAACAGTAAGATTATGGCATATTCAACTAAGTTCATCTCCAAAATATTAAGAAAAACTTAAGCCTAAACCTTAAGCTCATGTTCTTTGTTTGGTGATGCCTTATTAGTACAAACTATGTGTTAATCCTTGTTCTTTAGCATGCATTCATGTTGTATAACATATATAAGAAAATGGACTCCTTAGGCTTGACATAAGGCATATCATACACCATGAATTGCAGGAAAACATAAATTGCAACAACAAACCTAATTATCCTAAACAATCCATGGCAAGAGTAAGTTATGTGTCAACTTAAACCATTCATGTGAATATTTTTTCTCTCAAAACTTGTTTATTTATTTTGAAGCATGGATATACTATCATTCGTTGCATGATAATTTTCCTTATTGCCCAAATGAGATTTCATAAATCACTAGCCAAGGGATCATCTTGTTATAAGAACTAAGACAATGAAGCTCAAAGCATTTAATTCGAATTTTCCATAACAAACCATGTGAATGACAATTTTTTCCTTGGTCATGGGTTTGGAGCACCAAATATCAACCTCCCATGTTGATAGATGCTCCCCCTCAAATAATGCTTATACAATTCGAAATATGGAAGTTTTAGATACCCAAATTTTGGGACCTAAGGCATCTACAATGAAAGACTTTGGCACCCATGCCTTAGTCATTTTCTTTTTGGCTTTTTGAACCTTAGAATTTTTTGATGATCCAAAATATGTTCTAGACATTAGTGACATGATACTAGGTTCTTTAGGTCGGTAACCTATACCGGCCTTGTTGTAAATCGCCCTTTGAGAGTTTAGTATCATGTCTAAGGTTTTGGAGCTAGTTGAAAATTTCTCAAGAACATTCTTGAGATTTTCAATTTCGCTCTTTAAGTCCTTATTTTCATTTTCAAGGTTCTTAACATGCAAGTCATCAATTACCTCATCCTTAGAGGTTTTTAAATGTTCTACTTCCAATTTCAAAGATTTGATCTTGTTCTTAGACTTTTTGAGCATGTTTGTCAAGCAAGCTATTGTTCTATAGCACTTATCTAGCTAAGAGGAGATTACCTCTTCATCATCCGAAGATGATGAAGGCGCAGTTGAGGAGCTTGATTCGTCTCCACTCTCCTTGGATGACTCTTCTAAGGCCACTAGAGCCACATGACAGTAAGTCTTCTCCTCCTCCATTTTCTTCTTTTTGTCACCTGCCACTAAAGCCAACCCTTTCTCTTTTGGGCTTTGGTTAGAGATCTCATGTAGTTCCATTTCACAAAATAGATCTTCTAACTTAACAAAAGAAAGATCCTTGGAAACCTTGTAGGCATCCACCATGGATGACCACAAGGCGTTCCTAGGAAAAGCTTTAAGAACATACCTTACTAGGTCTCGATTTTCTACCTTTTCATTGATGGAGTGGAGACCGTTGAGGATTTTTTTAAAACGACCATGAAGTATACTCACAGTTTCATCTTCTTCTTGTTGATGCAGTCTGACCCTGATTGTTGTTTTGGTGTTGACACCAATTTTAGTTTAGGTTGATGACTCTGATTATGATTAAGTCCTGATCGGGGATCAGGCATGGTATGGAAAATCCTAACCTGGAGGGTTAGGTGTGGAAAATCCTAGCTTGGAGGGCTAGGTGTTGAAAAGTCCTAATTCGGAAGGGTTGGGTGAAAATTCCTAGCTTGGAGGGCTAGGTGAAAAGTCCTAACTTGGATGGTTAGGTGAAAAGTCCCAACTTGGAGGGTTAGGTGAAAAAGTCCTAGCTGTTGGATCGAGAGAAAACGATAGAGGGGGGGTGAATATCGTAAATCGTTTCGGATTGAAAAAGAGAATACGCAACGAAAAAATTAAAACTAAACAACACGCAAACACCAAGATTTTACTTGGTTCGGAGTCGCGGTCGGTTCCTACTCCAAGGCCCACGGTCGTTGACAGTTTACTGCGGGCAATTCTATATGTGCGCAAAACAGTTTACAAACAGATATTACAATTACAGTACAGTAAACTTAAAAGGACAGCTCTTCGTTACCGACGTCCGTTGTGGAATGTATCTCGGAGCAGAGGGACGTCGTCGGCGCTTGTATCTCGAGTTGGGAGGTTTCCGGAGCAAAGCGTTTGAGTAGAAGAGCGTATTGGCGTTGGAAGCAGTTATTGTTGAAGCCTTGGGGTCGAGGGGCTTTTTATAGCCTCCTGGGGAGCCCTGAACGTTGGGGGCGCCCCCACGTGTCACCCGATCCGAGCAACTCTCGGTCAGCCCTTATCCCACTCGAATAGGGCTGAGAGTTGACTGTGGGGGCGCCTGGGATGCTGGGGGCGCCCTGGTTGACTCTTTCAGCGGGCTTCTCGGCTGGATGATCTTTAACCGCTTCGTTGGCTTAAGCCCAGGGCGCCCTGGGCACTGGGGGCGCCCGGGAGCATGGGGGCGCCCCGCCCAGTATGCTTCCGAAGCGTACTTTTGCTGAACTCATGTTTGGCTTTACTTAGGGCGCCCGGGTCCTTCCGGGCGCCCAACCCAGCTGCTGCCTCACTCCTTTGAGGCTTTCTGAGCTGCAGACACTCGTTCCTTCGGTCCTGCATCCAGGGTTAGTACCAAACAAGATAAAGCAACAATGTTAGTGATTCTTACAGCCGTAGCTGTCTTGGTTCTGACTTTGGGTCTCCAAAATGGAGCCCTAGGTCGAATCGACGCCTATTGTTCCCTCGACGGGGAACACGTCCTCACCTACTCCTCTTAGGAGAATTTACTTGTTGCCAACCGGCTCCTCCGGTTGTACTTTTGCCCAGCAGTCCTTCGCCAGGTCTTCAGTACTAAGCAATCCTTCGCCTGGTGCCCAACAGTCCTTCGCTAGGTCTTCGTGTCCTGGCATTCCTTCGCCAGGTGCCTAGCAGTCCTTCGCTAGGGCTTTGTATCCTGGCATTCCTTCGCCAGGTGCCTAGCAGTCCTTCGCTAGGGCTTTGTATCCTGGCAGTCCTTTGCCAGGTGCCTAGGAGCCCTTCGCTAGGACTTCTTTCTGCACACTCAAGTAACTTTATTAGATCACAAATAAACTTAACTTTGAATCCTTTGCCAATATCAAAACAAGGTTCGATCAGGTGCTTCCTGCACCAACAATCTCCCCTTTTTGATTTATGGCAACACAATTCAAAGTTAATTTAAAAACTTATAACAGTTAAGAACATAAGGTAAACAATGAAGTATAACTGTTTATGAACAGAATAAATGTAGAGTTGAAAAAAATTTTATTTCTCATACTCCCCCTAAAACCCTGAATACTTGTGTTAAAACACTTAACTTTGACCTTTCCTCCCCCTTTGACATATATCAAAAACATACATGGGCGAACAAGGTCTCTAATAGGGAGTTTTACTAAAATAAATTCAAGTCATGGATTTAACAATTTCCCAAAAACATAGTTGTTAAGAAAAACTTTAATTAATGGATTTCATAATTTTTTTTTAAAAAAATGATGTTCAATGTAATAGATGTTTTGAACATGCATGAAGCTCCCCCTTAACGTGACAACTCTTCTCTTTATATTTTAGGATATTAAAAAAACTTCAAAAACATAATTGTCAAGAAAAAACTTAACAGTAACTTACTTAGCCAACATTTTGAAAACAAATTTCCTTTAAAAAATTTCAACTTTTGCACACATAGAAAAATTTCCTTGAACCATATTTTGTGTTTTTAAAACAAAAAAAATCTTTAAATGGACAAGTTTTTGCCAAAACAAAGATTTGTTTACTAAGAAAACTTTACTTAGAAATATTTGCCCAAAAATGTCCAAAGATTTTGCTCAGACAAACTTTGTTTACTAAGGAAAAATCTACTTAGAAATATTTGCAAAAAGGCGCTCAAAGCTTTTGAAAAACATTTTGATTTTGAACAATTTGAGCTTTTTCTCTCTTTAGTTGTTTATTAATAAAGAAATATATTTTGAAAGAAGTCTTAAGATAAAAAAAATTATGTATCAGAGCCTATGAGTTTTGAAAAATATAAAAATACTTAGTATAACTCTTGAAAGCCTAGCAAAAAGCTTAAATTGCACCAACAAAGCTCCACTTTGAAAGGTATTGTGCAATTTTGAAAAAAGATTTTGTATTTATAGGCAAATCTTTTAGAAAATTCACGTACTTAGAATATTATTGCCTTAGAAAAGTATTAGTACTTTTTGAAAACATTATATTTTGAAAAATAGAAGTACTTTTGAAGGATATTATGCAATTTGTGAAAAATATGCAAGTACTTTTGAAAAAAAAACAGATTGAGCCTTTTTGGAAAGTCTAAGTACTGTTTTTGAAGACTATTAGACTTTGAAAAATATAAATAATTTTTGAAAAGTATTATGCATTTTGAAAACATAATATTTTACTTGACTAGGTTTCTTTTCCAGTCTGACACAATTCTAGGAAACCTTGTTGACTACAAGGACATTTTCCTAAGTGTCCTGGAAATTTCTCCAACCTAAGTGAATATTATTTCAAAAATAATTTCATAAGCCATAAGAATTTTGAAAAATAAAATAATGGTATTTTGAAAGAAAAATTATTTAAGTTCTCAAAAAGATTTTAAACGTGCAGTGCATGAAAACATCTAATTTTGAAAATGTTCAATAATTCTTTTAATTTGATCTCCCCCTAAACTTGACCCAGTCCTAGGAAGCTTGTTGACTACAAGCGATCTTCCTCTAAGTTTTAAGGTTTGATTTAAATTATAAGAATTATCTAATAACTTCAAAACAAATAATTACAAAAAAACATTTCAGAAATTCTTCTTTTGACTCAAACTCCCCCTAAATTTGACACATCCTAGGAGTCCTTGTAGATCATGAAGTGGACCTTCCTCTGTGTCTTTAGGGTTTATTAACATCAAAAGAATAGTTTTGAATATCAGTATGGTAATATAATTTTAGATAATTCAATTTGAAATGAAGATAATTTTCAAGCATAAGCCCCTTTTTCGAAAAACATTTTGAAATGATAATGATTTTTGTAAAGCACAATTTTTGAAAAATATAGTGATTATTTGAAGGTATAGTATTTTTAAACTTCTTTTTTTAATTTGAACTCCCCCTAAATCTGACACAGTCCTGGGAGGCTTGTTGACCACAAGTTAATCCTCCTCTTAGTCTTAGGGTTTGTCAAAATTAAAGGAGCAATTTTGAACATGCCTTTTGAGTATGATAATTTTTAAGGAGATAGACTTTTGAAAACACAATTTGGTATGATAGCACAGTTTTCGAAAATCATTTTGAAATGATAATAATTTTTCAAAGATATTTTGAAAGAAAATTAAAAAAGAATACACCACTCCCCCTGTACCGTTTAATCTAATGTCCTAGGGGACTTCAGTGCTATCCATGTTTGACTATGTTGACTAGGGTTGACTATGTTGACCAGGTTTTACTAATAATTGACCCAATCAAGTCCTAGATCTTAGTATTAATTCAATCAAGATTTAGTTTGATGAGTTAATTTTGAAAACAAATGAAATTCAATTTTTGAAAAATGCAAAATTAAAGGAGCAATTTTGAACATGCCTTTTGAGTATGATAATTTTTAAGGAGATAGATTTTTGAAAACACAATTTGGTATGATAGCACAGTTTTCGAAAACCATTTTGAAATGATAATAATTTTTCAAAGATATTTTGAAAGAAAATTAAAAAAGAATAAACCACTCCCCCTGTACCGTTTAATCTAATGTCCTAGGGGACTTCAATGCTATCCATGTTTGACTATGTTGACTAGGGTTGACTATGTTGACCAGGTTTTACTAATAATTGACCCAATCAAGTCCTAGATCTTAGTATTAATTCAATCAAGACTTAGTTTGATGAGTTAATTTTGAAAACAAATGAAATTCAATTTTTAAAAAATGATGAGTGGAAAATATATGGAGTTAATTTAGAATTAATTTTTAAAAAATTGAGTTGATTTTAAAAAAAGTATTAAACTATATAATTAGGTTCTAGACATCTCACCCAGTTCTAAGTGACAAGACAGGTTACCTTATCTGTTTTGTGAGATGCTTTAACAAAAAAATGAAAATTTTAAGCTTGAAAAAAACATGGTTAATTTTAAAAGGTTAAATTAATTTTTGAAAACAATTAGTTTTGAATTTATTTTGAAAAAGAATATTTGAATCTAAAATTAACTGAAAATTTATGTGAGATTCGAATTTGACAAAGAGTAAACTGAATTTGAATTTCAAAAATTGGCTTCCAGGTCTTGGCGAGACACAAGGCCTTCTTTGGCCGTAGCCTTATTGGATCATCAACCCTTTCCTTGACAAAGCCTTTTAGTGAAATTTCATTTTCAAGGTTACTTTTTGAGAAATTCTGGTCTAACTAGTTTGGGTCTTGGATCGGTAGCTTCGGCTAGTTTCACCAGTCTAAAGAGACCAAGTAGTGTATACTTGACCTTATTAGAAAAGGTTTCCCTAACGTACTATCATCTCACCGCCACCCAATGCTATGTTGTTCAAATTTCAGTTAATTTATTTAGTCCTTATACTAACCAATCCTAATTCTAAGCAAAAAAAAAAAGCAAACATGACAAAAAAAATGATCTAAGTTATATCATAATTGAAATAATACTCTGGGTTTTTAAAATCAGCAAGGTTATGAATTAAGTTTTCTAACATATTAACCTTAACTAATTTATATGAATCAATCATGTTATTTGAAATAAGTATTGGATTTTCAAATATTGAAAACTTACCTTTCCCGATCGTTTGTCCAGTATTCTTGTAATGATCACGAGCTAATCGGACCAGTTTGGGTCGATCTCCCTCATTGTCTTCTGATTCCGAGTCTGAGTCAGACTCGGGTACCGGTTGAAGCTTCTTCTTTGGAGTTTTCCCTGCACTTGAAATTATACCTTCCTCGACCATTATAGTATCAGTCTGATTATATAATTGTAATTCTGGAACAAATTCAAAATTGGTTACCATTTTTGTCTCAGTCACTTTGTCTTCTGACTTTGGCTCGAATTCGCAGTCAAGTATGAATTCTATCTCATCTTCTGATCCGGAGTCAACTTTGAAGTCGGGTGCTGACTCTTCTAAGATCTCAATGTCGGAGCTCTCTTCGTGTAGGTTGATTAGCTTCTCCCACATCTCTTTAGCACAGTTGAAGGGTCCGATCTGCTTCAATTCTTCATTAGTTAGGCCACATTGTAGGATTGCAGTAGCCCTTGCATCTGTCTCGATCTTCCTCAGAGTTGGTTCATCCAGTTTGTCCCACACAATTGATAGTCCATCTTCTGTAGGGAGGGAGAACCCCGTTTGGATTATCAACCAAAGTTCCAGATTGGCCTTCAGGTGGGATTCCATTAGACTTCTCCAGGAGTTGAAATTTTCGCCAGAGAAGAGTGGTGGACGGACACTATTCCATTCTTGGCTGGCCATTTAGTTTAACCTTGTACACAAGAGAAGTAACAAAAATGTACCAAGACTTGGTCTTGAATTAGTAGTGCGGGAAAAAATAGCCAAAAAAAATATTGCACGTATTTCGAGGAAAAATAATAAAAAATTAATGATAGATTTTTAGAAAATGTTGACTTTATCAATTTTGATTAATGAAGAAAAAGTAACAATTCAATGTTTGAAAAAAATTTGCTTAAATTAAGGTAGCACGAATTTCGAAAAAAATATTAAAATAATAATAAAAAAGAGTTTATGATAAATTTTTAAAAGTTGATCGTTTTATAAATTCTGACTTCTAGTGAAAAAATAAGAATTCAAAATTGAAAAAGGCGAAAAATCTGAAAAATCCACCTACAGATATTATTAAAAGTTGATCGTTTTATAAATCCACCTACAGATATTATTTATTTGAAATAAAATACGAAAAATCCGAAAAAAAATCTCAAACTGGTGGTTGCACAAAATTTGAGCTACCCCGCTCTGATACCACTTGTTGGATCGAGAGAAAACGATAGAGTGGGGGTGAATATCGTAAATCGTTTCGGATTGAAAAAGAGAATATGCAGCGGAAAAATTAAAACTAAACAACACGCAAACACCAAGATTTTACTTGGTTCGGAGTCGCGGTCGGCTCCTACTCCAAGGCCCACGGTCGTTGACCATTTATTGAGGGCAATTCTATATGTGCGCAAAACAGTTTACAAATAGATATTACAATTGCAGTACAGTAAACTTAAAAGGACAGCTCTTCGTTACCGACGTCTGTTGTGGAATGTATCTCGGAGCAGGGGGACATCGTCGGCACTTGTATCTCGAGTTGGGAGGTTTCCGGAGTAAAGCGTTTGAGTAGAAGAGCGTATTGGCATTGGAAGCAGTTATTGTTGAAACCTTGGGGTCGAGGGGCTTTTTATAGCCTCCTGGGGCGCCCTGAACGTTGGGGGCGCCCACCCCCCCCCCCCCCCATGTGTCACCCGATCCGAGCAACTCTCGGTCAGCCCTTATCCCACTCGAATAGGGCTAAGAGTTGACTGTGGGGGCGCCCTGGTTGACTCTTTCAGCGGGCTTCTCGGCTGGATGATCTTTATCCGCTTCGTTTGCTTAAGCCCGGGGCGCCCTGGGCACTGGGGGTGCCCGGGACGCTGGGGGCGCCCGGGAGCATGGGGGCGCCCCGCCCAGTATGCTTCTGAAGCGTACTTTTGTTGAACTCATGTTTGACTTTACTTAGGGCGCCCGGGTCCTTCCGGGCGCCCAACCCAGCTGCTGCCTCACTCCTTTGAGGCTTTCTGAGCTGCAGACACTCGTTCCTTCGGTCCTGCATCCAGGGTTAGTACCAAACAAGATAAAGCAACAATGTTAGTGATTCTTACAGCCGTAGCTGTCTTGGTTCTGACTTTGGGTCTCCAAAATGGAGCCCTAGGTCGAACCGACGCCTACTGTTCCCTCGACGGGGAACGCGTCCTCACTTACTCCTCTCAGGAGAATTTACCTGTTGCCAACCGGCTCTTCCGGTTAGACTTTTGCCCAGCAGTCCTTCGCCAGGTCTTCAGTACCAAGCAATCCTTCGCCTGGTGCCTAGCAGTCCTTCGCCAGGTCTTCGTGTCCTGGCATTCCTTCGCCAGGTGCCTAGCAGTCCTTCGCTAGGGCTTTGTATCCTGGCATTCCTTCGCCAGGTGCCTAGCAGTCCTTCACTAGGGCTTTGTATCCTGGCATTCCTTCGCCAGGTGCCTAGCAGTCCTTCGCTAGGGCTTTGTATCCTGGCAGTCCTTTGCCAGGTGCCTAGCAGCCCTTCGCTAGGACTTCTTTCTGCACACTCAAGTAACTTTATTAGATCACAAATAAACTTAACTTTGAATTCTTTGCCAATATCAAAACAAGGTTCGATCAGGTGCTTCCTGCACCAACACTAGCTTGGAGGGTCAGGTCCTAGCTTGGAGGGCTAGGTCTTGAAAAGTCCTAATTCGGAAGAGTTGGATGAAAAGTCCTAGCTTGGAGGGCTAGGTGAAAAGTCCTAACTTGGAGGGTTAGGTGAAAAGTCCCATCTTGGAGGGTTAGGTGATGAAATCCTAGCTTGGAGTGCTAGGTTAGAGGATATCCTAGCTTGGAGGGCTACGTTTGAGTCCCTGGATCGGTTTGGTGACCGATCAGGAAAGTTGGCACGCTGCTCCTTCGTGGATCGGTCTGGTGACCGATCCAGCGATGACTGATCGGTCTGGTGACCGATCAGGCAGCGCACAGTGAGGTTGGGAACCTACTGTGTGGCTCCTGATCGGTCTGGTGACCGATCAGGGAGCAGGCCGTTGCCTCGCTGCTTGGCTCCTGATCGGTCCCTTGACCGATCAGGGAGCAGGCAGTTCACTCACTGTCTTGCTCCTGATCGGTCTGGTGACCGATCAGGGAGCAATCAGTGAGTTGAGTTCCCCCGTTGATCAGGTCCTGAACGGTCTGGTGACCGATCAAAGACTTAGGATTTGATTTCCGCAGTTACTGTTCACTCAGACATGGACCGATCAGGCTTGAGCCTGATCGGACAGTGTCTGTCCTGATCGGTCTGGTGACCGATCAGGCTTCACTCTGATCGGTCTAGTGACCTATCAGGCTTGTGTCGCCGCGAGAGCTGGGAGTCCCAGCTAAGCGGTGGATCAGTCTGGTGACCGACCCACGAGCCCTGGATCGGTCCGGTGACCGATCACTTTAATTCAAATTGCACTGTTAGACGCTCTGATCGCGTCTGACCGTATCCGATTCTCTGCATTTGATCTCTGATACTTGATTTACTGAATGATATGCTGTTCTAATGCTCTGATTAAGTTACAGGTGACAGGGAAGGATTCAAACACTCAAGGAGAGTCAATGGAAGCCTTTCCTTGGAGCAAGCGAGCACTGGCGCTGGCTGGAGCTGCTGACTGGGGCTGGTCTGAAGGAAGTTTAGGGAGTCCAGAAGAGCTCAGTGGTGGCTGGTGGTTGCAGGTGAGCAGCTGAAGGCTGCAGTGAGATGTTGTCACCTGGCACTTAGTGGAGAAACAAAAGGGCGTAGTGGAGTGTTCGGTAGAACAACTTTCTGGCTTGAGTTCTTGCGGCACAAGTGTTTTCTCCACACCTTGCTTGTGCATTCTGAAGTTCAATCATCTTGAGCAAGCTACTGTAATCTTGAAGCAACCATCCCTTGCTTGAGCACTTGGAGGAAGGAACAAGAGGCTTTGAGTCCAATGGCGAGAAGACACGAAGAAAGGGTTCTTGCGTGAGATCGTCGCTGGGTGGACCTCGGAAGAAGCTTGCTGTGTTCTTGTCTGTGCTAAGTGCTAAGTAAGATCTTTCTTGTGTTTCATTGTGCTTAAAACTATATCTTTGATTGAAACACTGTGGAGAGGTTACTCCACCGAGAAGGAGGTTGCTTTCTATCCGGTGTTCACCGGGGCTTGATCTACCGACGATCAAGGGATCACCCACCTTAAGGGCACGCCAAGGAGTAGGGGCAAGTTATCCCCGAACCTTGTAAACCCTCTTGTTAGCGTCTTGCATTTGTGCTTAGCTTAGGGTTTTGGTTTTCTGCATACTCTGTTTCTATTCTTTCCGCTGTGCTACTAAACGGTTTAAGTGCAGAATTTTGATAAGTGCTAAAGTTCAAGTGATTGGCTATATTCATCCCCCCCTCTCTAGCCATCCGAGTTCCAACACTTCCATGGACATATTTTGAAGTTGGCTGAGAAGAAGGTCCTTCTTGACTGTCCGTGTATCTTGAGTTCCCTCATGGAGCTCAATGAGTTTGTTCCATAGGTCTTTGGCCGAAGTGAAGGGGCCAACCTTGATTAGCTGCTCTTTGTTCATCCCACATTGCAAGGTGACAACAGCTTTGGCATTGGCTTCCCCCTTTTTGATTTGCTCAGTCGACCACATGGAAAAGTCTAGATCTTTTCCCTCAATATCCTTTGGAGGAGAGAAACCCTCCTTCACTGAGAACCACATGCTCATGTTTGTCTTCAAATAAAATTCCATCCTTGACCTACAATACGGAAAATCTGAACCATCCAAGAATGGAGGTCTGTTTGTGTTGAACCATTCTCTTCCCATGGCCATCATTGAAGCTCTCGGATGATAAGCCGCTTGAACAGAGCCCCAAGCTCTGATACCACTTGTTGGAACTTGGATGGCTAGAGAGGTGCGGGTGAATATAGCCAGACACCAAAATCACTTTCACTTAACAGATATATGCACTTCAAGGGTTAGTAGCACAGCGGAAGAAATGCAAAACAAAGATGCAGTAACTAAACCCTAAACTAAGCACTAGCACAACTCGCTAACAAGGAGGATTTACAAGGTTCGGGGATAACTTGCCCCTACTCCTTGGCGTGCCCTTAAGGTGGGCGATCCCTTGATCGTCAGGCAGATCAAGCCCCGGAAATCCGGATATCAAATGTAACCTCCTTCTCGGTGGAGTAACCTCTCCACAGCGAGTTCAACAGAATAATGGAAATAAGCACAAAACCACAAAGGAAGCTTACAGAGCACTTAGGATAGACAGAACACAAGCGAACTCCTCACTGAGCTCCACTCAGCACAGATCTCACGCAAGAACTCCCTTCTTCGTGTCTTCTTGCTGATGGACTCGCCAAGCTCCTTGTTTCTTCTTCCAGGCGCTCGAGTAAGCAATGTCGCTCAAAGCTTCAGCTACTTCAGAGTGATGCACAATAGATGAGAAGCAGCTTTTAGCCAGAACCAGCGAATTGATCAAGTGTTCTATGTTTTAGAGTTGTTGAGACTTCTTCGCCACCAAGCGCTTAAGTCCCTCCCACTGATCGCCAGGTCACAGCCACCTCTCTGCAGCTCCCAGCTGCTCAACTGCAACTGCCCACCTACCACTGAGCTCTCTTTGACTCCCTGAGCTTCCCTCAGACGAGCCCCAGTCAGCAGCGCCAGCATCCGTTGCAACCTGAGATGGATCCCTGTCAAACCTGATGTATCAAAAGCCTCTGTTTGACTCTCCTTGTGTAAACCTGATTCATCTGCACACTTAATAGCTCATTAGAACAGCAAATCAACAGGAGATCAAAATATCAGAACATATCAGTGGTGATCAGAAGAGAAACAGAACGCAATCAGAACTCTGACATCGTTTTTAAATTAAAGATGCCAGCTCTTGATCGGTCCCGGACCGATCAAAGTGACTCCTGATCGGTCACCAGACCGATCAGGCTCCAACCTGATCGGTCCCCAACGTACAATCAGAAATCGCGACTTCTTCGTGATCTATCACCAGACCGATCCCAAGTTGTGGATCGGTCACCCGACCGATCCACCCCTTTCCAGAGTGATTTCTCAGCTTTGCAGCCCAACCCTCCTGATCGGTCACCAGACCGATCAGGGTGTGTCCTGATCGGTCACCAGACCGATCAGGCTACCTCCTAACCGATCAGGCTCCAGTCTGATCGGTTATAGTGAGAACCTTGCGACAAATGATCGTTCACCAGAACGATCTGAACAGTATCCCTGATCGGTCACCAGACCGATCAAGAGTTGATCAGTAAGGTTCCCAATCTCACTGTATGCTCCCTGATCGGTCACCAGACCGATAAGGAGTCGATCAGTAGCCCAACAAGGTCACTGTGTGCTCCCTGATCGGTCACCAGACCGATCAGTCATCGCTGGATCGGTCACCAGACCGATCCACGAGGGAACACTGTGCTAACTTCCCTGATTGGTCACCAGACCGATCTAGGCAAGGTCAAATCTCCTCTAAGTCACGATAACAAGCCTCCAGCCCTTCTCTGACTCGTGCTCAGTCCCCGGACCAAGACTCCATGCCCAGTCTCACTCACCGGGACTTCAACCTAGCCCTCCAAGCTAAGACCTGGCCCTCCAAGCCAGGATTTCATCCGACCTAGCCCTCCAGGCTAGGACCTGACCCTCCAAGCCAGGATTTCATCCATCTAGCCCTCCAGGCTAGAACTTGACCCTCCAAGCCAGGATTTCATCCAACCTAGCCCTCCAGGCTAGGACCTGACCCTCCAAGCCAGGGTTTCATCCACCTAGCCCTCCAGGCTAGGACCTGACCCTCCAAGATTTCATCCAACCTAGCTCTCCAGGCTAGGACCTGACCCTCCAAGCCAGGGTTTCATCCACCTAGCCCTCCAGGCTAGGACCTGACCCTCCAAGCCAGGATTTTATCCAACCTAGCCCTCCAGGCTAGGACTTTTCCACATCACCTAGTCCCACTAGGTGTGCCTAGTCCCACTAGGTCTCTTCCACTGCCAGCATGCGATCTCCCGATCCACCTTGACTTAATCCGTATTTAATCAGACTTAAATCAAACTTAAATTGGTGTCAACACCAAAACAACAATCAGGGTTAGACTGCATCAACACAGCCGCCGCCCCGAACCAAACTATACCCTGGGGCACGGAGAACTGGTCCAGGATCTCCGAATTGCGATTTCGCATCATTCACCGTCAATTCCGACGGGTTCACCATCCCCCCAAGGTATAGTTTGATTAGAAGCGCGATCGAAGACCGCCAGTGGTGTCCGATTGAAGATTAGACGTCGGACATGCCGCTGATTGACGGTCAAATTTTTCACTGAGACATTCACTTTCACTGTGCAAATCATTTCTCTTCTTTTAGTTTAACCATAACTGAAATTGGGTTGATGCATATCAAAAAGGGGAGATTCTTGGTGTCTTAGTTGATTTTGATGTGATCAACCAAGTTATGATAGGTTCTGTTGTGGTTTTGATTCCTCTGTCTAAGTGTGCAGGAGATTATGAGCGGAGGAAGTCGAGCGTAAGACACAGTGGACGAGAAGGATTGCACGGGGAAGTGAGCTATCCTGCTCAGTGTATCCGAGGGACGCAGAAGCTGCAGAAGAGTACACCAGTGGACCAAGAAGGGCGTGCATGACATCCGAGGGATGAGAAGCTGGGAGGAAGGACGCTCAAGGGGCGAAAGGCCGGAGTCGGATTCAGGTGAGTCTAACTCTGGTTGGCCAGAAATCACTCAAACAAAGCGTCTACTAAAAAGTCAACTCTGATGACTTTGACCAAGTCAAAGTTTTGACTTGAAACATATTTGACCAAAATTGTTGGAGAAGCATGGAGGCTTGACCAAAGACTTTAACCAAGCAACACACGTGGACAACTTGCATACATAGAAGCTTCTACCATTTAAAAGATTAACTTTATCTTTTAAAATGATAAACTTTATAAAAGATAAAATTTATCTTTTAATCAAACGATTAAGGATTAAATTTATCTTCATTCAATTAAAGGATAATTATTATTTTTAATCGGGCAGAAGCTTCTACCATTTAAAAGATTAACCTTATCTTTTAAAACAATAAGTTTTATAAAAGATAAAATTTATCTTTTAATAAACGGTTGAAGATTAAATTTATCTATGATCAACGATAATGATTAATTTCCTTAGCTTATAAATAGGCTTAGAAGTTAAAGAAAATTTCAACAGATTGATTATAATTCTTCTAGCTTCTATCTTATACTATAAAGTTTGTAAAAGACTTCTCTATCAGAAGTAGATTTTCATAATGAGCTTTAACCATCTTGGATTAGCAACCACTTAGATTGCAACCAAGTATTTATGTATCTTAGCCTTTCTACTAGATGAGTTTGTTTATGCTTATCTTATTTAATTGTAGTAACTAATCTGGAATCTTTGTGAGCCGCATAAAAAATTTATTTTTATTTTACAGCGACAATTGACCTCCCCTTATCGGTCCACCTCGATCCGACAACAAGGTCAATCACAACGGCTCAGAAACCAGTACATACCTCACCATAACAAGATTTAAATAGTCAAAAACTATATTTAATTTTATTTGCGTTATTGTGAAACAAATTAAACGTTAATAAGATTCCATTTTATTCCTTACTTTCATAATGAAAATGATAGGAAAGAATTGTCAAGTAATTAACTAGCTAAATTAACATTTTCCCACATATATTTTGGAACCTGGCATGTCTATACATGGATTGTATACCCATCTATAGATTGAATTTTATTGAATAATACATCTTCAATAAATATACAAATAAATTACTTTTAATTATTGGTATTTTTAAAAAATATTTGAATTTTTTAAATTAACCCAACCCAACTTTCGAATTTGGCCAATTAGGTCAGTTAACTGATCCTTTTGCTCAATCTTATGTGAGAAGCATACTTTTGCACACCTCGATGCTCCTAGTAAAGAAATCAGGAAGTTCAAAGTGTCTTGATCAATATGGGAGCAAGTAGGAGGATTAGGGTCGTTCGGGGAGGAAGTTAGAGCATGTGTTCGTGTGCTAAGTGGTACTTGATGCAAATGAAGCTATGACATTCACATAAAGAAGCGTTGGGCTTATGGTTTATGACCGGGCACAAGCGGCTTGAGTGCTTGAGACAATAAGAATGCTCAGGTGCATGGGATTGTGTACACGGGTGACACTTGGTAGGACACACTATAAAAAAACTCAGGATTACCGACGGAATTTACCGACGGAATTCCGTCGGTACAAACCATTCCCCGACGGAAAAAATATTGACGGAAAATTATTCGTCGGAGTCAATATTTCCGACGGAAATATGGGTCCGTCGGGAAAAAAATGTACCGACGGATTTTCCGTCGGTCAATACCGACGGAAATCCGATGGAAATACAATCCCGTCGGAAAAAAAGAATGTGGGGAAGAACAAATTTACCGACGGAAACAATTTTTCCGTCGGAAATTCCTGACGGAAACAGTTTTTCCGTTCGGAAATTTCGAAATATTACTGATAAATTGTGTTGATACATTTCCGACGGATAATCTATTTCCGTCGGAAATTGCCGACGGAAGCGCTATTTCCGTCGGTATTGTCGAAATATTGCTGATAAATTTTGTCGATACATTACCGACGGAAATTATTGTTCTGTCGGTATTCCGTCGGGAATTTAAAAAAAAAAATATAAACGAACAAATTATATTTTATCCTCATCTGATACTAATATTACAAATATTGACATAGTTCTTTTCACATACTAAAAACACAATACAATATTCACATACTAAAACACAATACATTCACATTTGACAACAAAAATAATATTGACGAAATTAATATAAACTAACCAAATGAACTTTTCTTCTGAGCAAAAATAAAAAAACAAACTTACAATTGTTATGGACCGGTTGCAACTCAGGTTCATGTAGAACATAGCTTTATCTGTCCATAGGAGTTGTTTCATTCAACCTAACATTTGAAGGTTCTCAAAATCTCCGGGGAGTCGTTTCCATTATAGAACCTCATAAGATTTTGGAGATTGTGCATATCGATCAAGAAGATAATAACAAATATCTTTCATTGTTCTAGTGAACATTGGTAAAAAAAACTAAGCAAAGCATGAGATTCAGTGTACATTACATGAATGCAGGTAAAGAAGATGATGTTTACAAATCACATTGTAAAGATAACAATGACCCTATCGTTATGTTTTGACAATGTCATAACTACTCCTAAAATGCTGAAACCTTTGCTAATCCTCCTCATCGTAAGACAACAAGCCAAATTCTTTTTGCCCCTTCAAAAGGCTCTCCTGAATTCGCTCCTTGATCACAGTTCCCTAATGATTAAAGAAATATTAGACCACAGAAACAGTTAAAGAAACATGAAACTTGTAACTACGTAACAAGTTAAATAACAATTTCAACAGCCAAAGGAGACCCTTAATGATACGTTGCTTCCTGTATTCTCATTCTACCTATCCACACATATTTAATAAACAAACATTTCACCTTAGTAGGGCATTCTAAGAATATTCATGAACAAAGGTCACTCAGCATAATTTTTTCATCATTATATTGATTATTGACTAATAAGTTTTTTAAAATAAACACAGAGATAACAAGTTTTCAAGAAACAGAGAACAGAGGGCTTATTTCTATAAAAAGATCTATTATTCAAGCAAGAAGCACATTTAAAGACTGGTTACAAGGAATTGGTTTTGTTGTCTAACCTTGTTCTGCAGCATGCATTTCAAGATTACACATCTCAGTGCCTAAAAAGTGAAAAAAAAACCTAACTTGGTGATAGTGTATTCAACTTTTTGAACTACATACCTTCTTCCCTACTATTTCTTGCTTCTCTTTAACATGATACAAATATTATTACACTAAATATCAAATAATAAAATAAAAAGTAAAAATAGATAGGTTAAAACAAAATAACTCAATTGCAAAATAACTCTACTATAAGGATGTCTAGCTGTACCCAGAGTCCTGCAAAATAAAAATATAATTTATTATAGTGCAAATAATGAATGAATAAATTTAACATAATTGAAATAAAACACGTGTCATACTTTAACATATACCTCAAAAAAATCTACTCTTCCATGTCTGTTGGATCTTGAGTCTCCTGTGACTCAAAACCGTGTTGCGATGGTTGTGTTGAAGGCAAATTAGCAAGGACCGCGTTCATATGCTCCACCAAAGCGTTATGCCTCCGTTCGTCCGCCGCTCTCTTCCGCTCCTGTTCGGCTATCCAATTATTCATCTTCTGATCCATAGAGGCAATTTGAGAGCGCAGTTGATCATTTTCCTGAAGTAAAGACTGCATCTGTGAAGAAGTGGACGAAGAGGCACGACCCTTGGGCATCCTCAGACGATCGAAGACAACTTTGGCCTGTGAGCCAAGCCCGTAGAGGGTGGAGTTTTTTGTCCGTCCACCGACAACATCATAGTATATCTCATTTAGTTGGTCGGTGGACAATGACTGTGGCTCTCCACCTTCTATCGAGGGCTGAGATGCCTCGACCACTCTATTTGTAATTTGATCCTGTAAAAAACAAAAAAATTGCAACCAAATATTGAAATTAAATTATCAGATTAATAAAGATAGAAACAATTAAATATATAATAAAAATTAGAATTGTACGTGTATCGTCTGTGATCGAGAATCGACAAAAGACCCATCTTTCTTCTTGTAGGTCTTCATAAATATCTCCATACAAGTGGGCTGGCGAGCAAGATCTCGTTCCTATTTATAAAAATTATTAGAATCAAATTATACGAGTATGATAAATGATAAATATAAAATTTACTTGCATAACTTTGAATTTACTTACCAAGTCCATTGTATGCTCGACAATAGACTTCGATCCAGATGAATGCCGGGTTGTTCCGGTGCTCGGGCCACCTGGCTCTGTATTTCTATTGGCACGTGCCTTCTCAGCATTTTCTTTCCATCTTTCTTCAGCCCAGGTGGCCGTCCATACACCCCAAATCTCGGCATCCACATATGGCGGTCGCGTCGCTTTTTTCCTCAGATAATACATATGATCACGATATAATTTGGCACAATAAGAATTCCAAGTACTTTTGAATTCTGCCTCGTGACCATCCTCCCATGTATATTTTTTCTGCAATACAATTTATTAAATAGAGTTTATTCAATTATGTATTAGAATATTATGTATTAGAATAGTCAATATATTAAATATACTTACAACAAATTCATTATAATAAAAAGTCTTCGTCTCGTCGTCTACATGTCTCCATGTTATGCTAGCAGCGCAGGCTCTTTCTTTAAATTTGCCAGTTATATAACTGGATACTCGGTGGCCTTCAGGATAAAATCTGCATATAAATTATATTAGTTTTTAAAAATTTATTATAACTAAACTTAAAGTTATTAACAATCATAATTACTTACGAGTCTCCAACGATTTTAAGAGTCTTGTAGCCACGAAGTATAACTGGCTGCTGATCATCCTGTTGCTGTGCCATAATAGTATCTGCACACAAAAATGGGTAAAGATCATTATAAGGATTGGAGACATGATCATATAAATAAGAGATAAAATGAATACATAACTTACATGATACACCAAAAAATATTGTATCCAGTTTGATCTGAAATGGCACATTAATCAATAGTATCATCTTCTAAATATTCATCGCTAGACTCTATTAGTTCAACATTTTCGTCACTGCTAGACATATCTCCATCATCTATATCCTCATAGGTAACATTAATATCTACAAGTAATTGGGATGTAGACTGAAGTTGAGAATCAACTTAATATCTCTCTACATGATCATTTTGCATTGCATCATGATTTAGTGAAGTGATGGTGTTAGGCATTTCTATATTTGACCGAGCCTTCATTCGACACACAGACATCCATTGACTAGATCTTCGTCTCCTCGTAGGGTATTCAAGATAGAAAACTTGACCCGCTTGTACTCCAAAGATAAACGGTTCAAACTTATTAAACCTTTTGTTCCCGTGCACCTCAACTAAATTATAATTTGGATCTATTCGAGTACCTGTTCTTAGAGTCGGATCGTACCATGCACATTTGAACAACACACATCTTTTTAAAGGTAACGCAGGGTATTCAACCTCTATGATTTCGTCGAGTATTCCATAATAATCGAACTCAATGTTACTATTCTCCATAGATCCTTTGACGCATATACCAGAATTGTAGGTTAACCTGTTTGATTCTCGGTGTCTGACATGGAATTTTAGGCCATTAACATAGTAACCAGAGTAAACCATTATTAGTTTTGGTTAACCTGTTCCATAATAATGCAGCATGTAATGTAAAATTAGTTTTGGTTGCAACATCATAAGTCAAGGACCCTACATTCCATAAATCACTCAACTCAGCAATCAAAGGTTGGAGGAAAATATCTATCTTCTCTTTAGGATTGCTTGGACCAGGAATCAGTATAGTAAAGAACATAAATTCATCTTTCATGCACATCCATGGTGGTAAATTATACGGTGTTAATATAACTGGCCAAGAAGAATATTGTTGTCCTGATTGACCAAATGGTTGAAATCCATCTGCAGAAAGTCCCAATCGCACATTCTGTGGTTCCATATTAAATGAAGGAAACACACTATCAAGATGTTTCCATGCAGGGGAATCACAGGGATGACACATTAGACCTCCCTCGTGTACATGCTCATGATGCCATCTCATTTGACTAGCTGTAGCAGTAGATGCATATAAACGTTGAAGTCTTGCAGTCAATGGAAAGTAATACATACATTTCCAAGCAATCTTTTTCTTTTTCTTCCCGGGTATGCGAGTAACAGGCTTATAACGAGGATGACCACATATTTTACATTCACTCAGTTCATTGTCTTCATTCCAAAATATCATGCAGTTATTGATACAACAATCAATCTTCTCAAATGGCAAACCTAAACCGGTGACCAATTTTTTGGTATTATAAAAGCTATCGGTCATTATGTTATCAGCAGGAAACAACTCAGACATCAATTGACATATGTCATCGTAGCATCTTTCTGAAAAATGATGTTCTGCTTTCAAATTTAATAATCTTGCAGTAGCTGAAAGTTGCGAATGACCAGAAGGAATGCCTTCCCACAGTTCTCTTTCACTGGCATTTAACATTTCAGATAATTGTTGATATTCTTATGTTGGTATATCATCTACATGAGAAAATTGAACAACATTGATTGCATTCTCAACCATTGTTTGCATTCCAATATTAGTTGTTGTATCAGGTGCAACAACATTTATATCAGATGTTGAACCAGCAGAAGGTCCAATTGGTTCGTACACATAAGGTTCTCCGTGACAGTACCAATTATAATAATTTGGCACAAATCCATTTCTACATATATGAACTCTTACAGTGTCCTCATCACGATAAGCTCTGTTTCTGCATTTTTTGTGATTACATGGACATCGTAATTCAGAATCATTCAAACATTCGCAAAGTTCATAAAAGTTTCCAGTTCAGAAACAAAATCATCTCTGATAAATCCCTTATCTAATCGGTTGTACATCCAAGCTTTGTTCATATACATTTTTGCCTAATAATGAGTAATTCAGTTGTAGGATGAGAATATCAAACAAATAAAATAAAATTAAACCTATATCACAATTTTATATTAATTACATGTCATAAATAAACTATCAAGGTAACAACTATCAAGGAAACAAGTAAGATCAATCTATATAAACTGTGAAAACACGTACTAGTAAGAACAATCTAAGTAAGATCATTTCTAATAAATAACTAATTTACACCATATACTAATAACAAATTAAATTTACAATGATCTAACACATAATGTAAGCATTGCAACCAAAATACAAATAAAATAGATACCTTAAATCAAGTACACGTCTAGAAGGGAAGTAGCAACTGCAGTAACCTATAAAAGTACAAACAAAATCTAATTAATAACAAATAATACAGTATTAAGGTAACAAAACGTGTCAATTGGGCAACCCTCAATTCGAATTGCTACAACGACAACCGAATTGGCACGCTAATCCAAACGGGCACGCGCAACAGCCCAATTGAGCCAATCGCCTGCGGGCTCAGCCGACCCAATTGGGCCAGCCGGCCATATTGGCCAGCCAGGCTAATTGGGCCAGCTAGCCGGCTGGCATATTGGGCCAGCCGGCCAGGCTAATTGGGCCAGCCAGCCCAATTATAATTGGCCCAGCCAGCCCAGGGCCGCAGGGGCACGCCGGCGTGTCCCCAGGGCCGCCGATGTGCCCCCAGGGCCGCAGGGGCACGCCGGCGTGCCCCCAGATGCGCCGGCGTGCCCCCAGGGCCGCCGGCGTGCCCCCAGGGCCGCCGGCGTGCCCCCTGGGCTGCAGGGGCACGCCGGCGTGGCCCCAGGGCCGCCCGCGTGCCCCCAGATGCCCCGGCGTGCCCCCAGGGCCGCCGGCGCACGCCGGCGTGCCCCAGGCCGTGCCACCTTGGCCACGCGCCTGGGCCACGGCGGCGAGGCTGTGAAGTCGCACGCCGCCGAGGCTGTGAACGCCGGAGACAAGGCGCGCGTGAGGGAAGAGGCGCCGACAGTCGCGAGCGAGGAAAAATAGGGAGAAAAGCTTACCGACGAGACGACGAGAGCGAGCGGCGGCGGCGACAGTCCGGAGGAGGAAGAGGCGTGCGTGAGTGAAAATTAGGGCACGCGCGATTTTTAATTAGGGCGTCGAAATTTTTTGTCGCGCGATTTTTTTAGCCCCTTTCCGACGGAACAGTACTTTCCGTCAGGAATTTCCGACGGAAAGTACTGTTCCGTCGGAAATCCCCGACGGAAGTACTGTTCCGTCGGGAATTTCCAACGGAAAGTACTGTTCCGTCGGGAATTTTCCGACGGAAGTACTGTTCCGTTGGGAATACAAAATTTTTTTCGACGAAGGGTGCAATGTTAAAAAAATTTCCAACCAAAGGTCATTTCCGACGGAACAGTTATTCCGTCGGAAATTTCCGACGGAATTACTTTTCCGTCGGAAATTTCCGACGGAATTACTGTTCCGTCGGTAATTTCCGACGGAATAACTGTTCCGTCGGAACCCAATTATTCCGGCCGGATAGGATTCATAATTTACTGATGGAAAATTTATTCCGTCAGTAAATTCCGACGGAATACAAATTTTGTCAGAAAAACACTGACGGAAAATAATTCCGTCGGTAATCCTGAGTTTTCTTGTAGTGACAGATGAAAATACGAGTAAGACTCGTGTACTTGGATACTTGGGCAAACCCGGACTGTTGGAATGCTCGGGTACTCGGAGGTGCTCGCCGTGCCCAAATGACACTAAGATGAGAAGGATGAAGAAATGGAATCCTATCATGTTAGATACCATATTGGAAAAAACTTCACTAAAGATTTTATAGAAAACTTGAGAAAGCAATGAAATGATAGTGACATTAAAAGGGAAGATTCTTGTCATTAGGAGACCATCTTGGACTGCTGGGTGAGGTTGCCGAGGATCGTAACTGGATATGGAAAATTGTAATTTGGATACGTGAGCTATACTAGATAATATAGATTTACACATGGGTCCGATTCAAAATCTGAACAGGAATGTTGGTTGAATCGGTTCAATGGGTTCAACTCGTAACCACCCATCTAGCGAGGGGTGAGTTAAGGATTGAGCCCTAAACTAATCGACGAATCGATGGTTCAACGACAACGGTTTATGTATTTATTTTTTAAAAATTATTTTTAAATTTAATTTTAGATTTTTTTAATTATAATTTTTTTATTTAATAATCTTTATAATATTTTAATAAAATTAACAGTGTAGTTGGTAAACTATTTACCTTTATATTAAAGTTAAGTTTTTTATTTATCTTGAATTTTCTGTAATTATTTTAATTTTCTATTAAAGTTAATTTTTAAATTTGTTTGTCTTAAGACTGAAAATAATATGACCATCCACATAGATGGCGCGCAACCTGCCATAACTAAGAAGTTAGTTAGTATAATCAAACTCAATCAACTAAAAATAAATTTAAAAACAAATTTTGTTGCTAAGTTTGAAAGGGTGAACACTGCATTTTTTTCGTGTATTGAAGATCAATCTTTTGACGTCTTTTTTAATGATATATTTTGGTCCTGTTTTCCCTAGAAGGGATGAGCTGACCATATTCCATAAGTTGTCCCTCTGAGATAGCAAACAGTTTTAAGTCCCAAAATGAATCGATCAAAGTAAACAAATAAAAACAGATTAAATTGAACTATTTTTAAATAAACTAAATCAATCAAATTTTGCCTCCAAAATCAAATAAAACGGACCGATATAAAATAAATTAATTTGACCGATTATCAAAATCAAATTAGTTTATCAATTGAGTTATGCCCAATTTACATATATCTATCTTTTGATTATAATATATAAGTTAACTAATGATGTTTCATTCGGTTTAATTAATTTATAAAATTTAAAATTAAAATTGAATCGAATAAATTGAAATTTTGATATTTTTTAAAAAATTGTAAATTTTTAAATTTATCGAACCAAACTTTCGAATTTGATCGATTAGGTCTCATGTCAGTTAATTAGATTTAATTGATCTTTTACTCATCCCTACTTGGAAAATCAGCTTTTAGTCACCTCGATCGACATGGGAGCATATTGGAGGAGAATTGGGATCATTGGGGGAAGCGATCGGTGCAAGTTCATGTAGGTAGTGGGGGTTGTAGCAGTTGCAACTCCTACCACACCCTATTCCCTCCCCCTAATATTGCTCTCCCTTTCCTTAGAGGGATTTTGCCCAAGTCCAAGAGTGAGGTTGATTTTTGTGAAGAGAACATCAATACCTTGTAGGATTTGATTTGTGAACTCTAAATCTTGTAATCACTCTTCCCATAACAAGTACAAAGAATCAAGATCAAGAAAGATCATTGTAAGATGACAAGAATTGTAAGTTATTATAGTTTTGATTAAATCATGCATTTGAATTAACAATGAAATCAGAGCATCTTATTATAAATGCATGAATAAAATTCAATGTGCTCGTCTTCCTCACGTATTAGCCACAGCATCTAGGCTAGTAATCTCCATGATTTACCTCCTCCGTGTTGGCCCTGAGATGGATTGGCGGTGGTGCTGGAGGCGAGCGAATCGACTTTTGTCACCATGAATAAAACTCTGTTTTAATGTTTAAGTCTCAGCTATAGCACAATGTAGAAATTTATCTCCAGTGAGAAGTAGACCTAAGAATACTAACTATTTGGATGAGCCTCCATTAGTGCTTCCCGATTTACCTTAGTGGTTGGTGGGAAACTTTCGTGGAGTTGGACCGGTCACCTCCAGTATTAGTTTTTTCGAAGAGATGGATACCTGGATAACTAAAAGAAAATGAATAAAACTCTGCGTTGAATTTTTTCTAAACTCGATTTCACTGTAGAAATCATGACCATGTCACAATCGGTTGTCATCATTGGGCGAAATGTTGCCGTCACCAAGTGGAGACGAGATCTGCCGCTATCGTCAAGTGAATACGCTATCTATTGCCATTGCTAAGCCCTGAACGTAGCAACCACTTCCATAGAGATTTCCTCCAATTCTGGCCGATAGACGAAAAGGGGGGGGGGGCGATGTGAATGTGGCGGTGTGGGTGTTGGCGGAGAGGCGACATAGGTAGTAGCGGGGAAAAAATGATGCATCTTCTGCTAGTTAGCATCGAGTTAGAGAATACGGTTTCGGGGGGGGGGGGGGGGCTTGTAAAAAAATGAATCCTTTAGTGTTGTGGAAACTCTCTTTCACACATAATGCTTTATTTGTTAGGATGGTCTAGCCCATCATCCATATAGGTTCGAACCGATGATCGATTCAGGCTAATAGGCTCCATGATTTACTTCCTTCGTGTTGCCCAGGGATGAGTTGGCGGGGCACCGAGGGCAAGCAAATCACTTTGTGCAACCTCAAACCGTGTTTCAATGCTATGAACAACCGTGTTTCAATGCATGTTGAAATAAATGCTTCACTGCTTCAATTAATTGGGCTTGGGCTTGAAATTAGGCTTGGGCCAGGCTGGGCTTGGGCTTGACTTGGACTTAGATTTGGACATGTGCTTGAATATTGGATTGGACAAAGGTCCAATTAGATATTAGTTCTTACGAGGACAATGAACCAAGCTAGTACTTGGACTCGATTGGCTCACGGAGTTGGCATTGTCCTCAAACTGAGTGACTCGGGTATGTCGAGTGGGTGTTCTGAGCATGGTCGGGCTTGATTAAATTGCGTGACTCGAATTTGCCAAGTGGGCAAGTTGGCTGAGTCGACACTAAGATGAACCTACTTAGATTTGACTTTGACTTGAGGGGTTTGTCTTCACTGAAACTTGTTGGCGGTGAGCGCATTATGACTATGGGTCAGTTCAGATTAATATTCTGGTTTTGTTTTAAAATTTTTCTTGAATTGTTTTGGTTTTTAATGTATTTTTCTTTGTGAAAAATAAATTTAAATGAGGAAAAATTGTTTATATTTGAGTTATGAAAATTTAGAAGAATTTTCATGTACCTATTGATTATATTTTATGTTGAGTGTATTGGTTCTATACATACTTTGAATTGAATTGAGTCAGTTTTGTTATTGGTTTGTCGATTTTATACTGTCTTTATTATTTTCAATTTTAGATGCTACGGATAATATACACTATGACTCATTGTGATATCCAATGAAATGAGGTGAGGGAAGCTATCCAGGAGATAATGTATGATTCTTATAGAGTCAGGGGACATATTAAAAGGCTCAATACGTTATTTTGAAAACTCAAGCAGCAAGATTTTCCAATCCTAGACAATTACCAAATTTGGGCTTTGATTTAATCACTATCAATACACCTCAATCAAGTAGCATACCATTTATAGGGGTTCTCTGAAGGGTGTATCTCATATACAGTGTTATGTATAGAGCTAGTTCACTTTAGAAGAGGATCCTGAAGAGATTGAGGAGGATCCAGAAGAGAATTCGAATGTGGACCCAATAGAGATTTCTAAAGTCGGTCTACCTGAAATTGCCCTAGTTGAACCAAGGAAGCTAGGGATTGTATTGATTACTATTGTATTAGTATTTGTCCTAGTGGGAGCAATAGTGACCTATCTGGGTTCTTAGATTTGTTTATGTTATGAGTTAGCTAAGTCTGTTATGTATAGACAAATATGAAAATAGAATATTATGTGTTGACAACATGTTTATTATGAATGATTAGTTCATTTATTGAGTTGTTCATTTAATGATTAGTTCATTTGATAGAATGTGTGTAAGATAATTAATCAATATTAATTAGATTGGATCATATGAATGCTAAACTCAATAAGGGAGAGAAATGAGAAAGGAATAAATACAAAATATGACATCTTAAGATATAATATTTTTTAAGGAACAAGAAATTTTAGAGGTCATAAATCAACTTATGGAAGAACTTATAAACGTGATCTCGATGCGTATAAGGCATGAAAGAAAAAAGATTCTACTGCTAAGAGTATATTGATTAGTTCAATGGTAGATGACCTGGTCTATGAGTATGAGTCTATCCATCAGCTCATGATGTCTTGATTACCCTGAGAGAAAAGAACAGTGTAGTAAGTTTCATCAGCTGATAATTAAGGCTACAAAAAAAACTGTCGAATGTATCCATGACCCAACATCTGAGAGAAATGGTTAATATGATTAGGGAGCTAAAGGTTGTTGGTCATGAGTTGACTGATGAACAACAAGTTCAAGCAGTTATCCGTTCCCTTCCTAATTCTTAGAAGATGATGAAACAAAATCTGACTTACAGTGAAAGTATCAAGACTTTCACTGATGTCTCATGTCATGTTGAACTGGAGACGGAGAGAATAGAATTTGCAAGTATTTCTAGACAAACTATTGTAGCTGATTGTTATGTTAATGCATTTGGATTCAAGAATAAGAGGAAATGGTTTTAGAAGAAAATAGAGAAAGGGAAAAGAAGTTGTCATAACTACTACTGCTGGACTGTGCTCAAACATGAAGTTCATGGGAAGAATAATGGATAGAAACATAAAAACAAGTTGACTTGCTATAACTGAGGCAAGAAGAGTCATTTTAATCGAGATATTTTGAGCTGAAAAGGTAAATTGAGTTACATTCATGGAGTATCATCGGGTACTAATTGCAACAAATGGATGTATGTGGGAAATAATATAATGATTAAAGTCAAAGAAGTTGGTACATCTAAACTCAACTTACGCGGTAGACATACCTTGTTTCTACATAATGTCCTTTGTTCTCCTAAGATTCGACAGAATTTGGTTTCTGTTATAAGTCTCCTTGATTTAGGTTATTGTATAAACTTTTATAATCAATTTGTGGAACTTCATATTAACTCTGTGTTAATAGGGTATGATTATGTAACGAATGGTTTCATGATTCCTGATATACAACCTTACATTAATTATGGTATTAATGATTTTTTTTTTTAAATATTGCTCTAACTAGTGATGTTGATATTGATGTTCAAGTATGACATTCTAGATTAGGATATATCGGAAAAGAATGAATAAATAAATTAGCTAAAGAGGGTCTGGTAAGCATTCATGCTAAGATTAATTTGTTTATATGTGAGCATTATCTTGTTGGAAAAGCAACTAGGAAATTTTGGTAAAGCTATTAAAGCTGAATCTCTTTTACAATTAATTTATTCAGATATTTGTGGTCCGATGAATGTGAATGTTAGATATGAAGGTTCCTATTTCATTATATTTATTGATAACTTCACACATTTCGATTATGTGTATTTGATTTCTCATAAATTTGAAGTATTATAATGGTTCAAACGTTATTTCAATGAAGTTGAGAATTAATTGGATCATAAAGTTAAAACTTTACGCACTGACTGTGGGGGTGAATATTTATCTAATCAGCTCAAGATAATGTGTAATGATAAATGGCTTATTAGACAACTAAAAATCCCAAGAACTCCACAGCAAAGTGGGGTTGCTAAAAGAAGAAATCAAACTTTTCTAGATATGATTAGGTCTATGATGATTTAAGCTAATTTGTCAATTTTTTATTGCGGAGATACATTATTAGAAATAACCTATATACTTAACTGAGTATCTTCTAAGTTTGTTCCATCTACTCCATTTGAACATTAGACAGACAGAAAATTATATTGAGTAATTTGAGACCTTGGGAGTCAGCTGCCTATGTTTATGATAAGAGTCACAAATATAAAAAATTAGGACTTAAGGGTAAAAAGTGTATCTTTGTAATGTATTCTGATACCTCTAAGGGTTATGTTTTCATTGGTGAATAACAAGATGAAATCATCCCTGAAATAGACCGAAAGATGCTATTTTTCTCAAAACTAAGTTCCCAACGAGAAGTGATATTGATAAATCTATTCCTCTATTTGTAATAGAGAAGGAGAATGATATTTTATCAACAAATTAGGTATTACAAGGGATGTTTGAATCTGGTTAACCTAGTGGCAGTGATTTATCAATAAATGAGTTGATTTCTCAACAGTCTAACCTATAAAGAAATAGTCATTAGATTATTCCACAGAGAAGGTTTGACATCGAGAATAAGACATTTATGATTCTCCCAGTTGACGATGAGAAACCTCAAATAGTTGAGGAAGCATTGAGATTCTCTGTTAGAGAAGAATGAAAAATTGCTATGGATGAAGAAATAAAGTCTAGGAAAAAGAATCAAGATTGAGAATTAGTCGATCTTCCTCTAAGCTGAAAGACTATTGGGAATAAGTAAATTCTCAAAATAAAGAGGAAAGCGGATGGATGATAAATCGATACAAAGCCCATCTAATTGTAAAAGAATATACCCAACAAGAGGTTATTGATTTTGAAGAGATATTTTCTCCTGTTGTGAAATTTGTATTAATTCGTGTCATTTTAACTATAGTAGCACATTTTAATATGAATTATATTAGATGGATGTAAAAACAACTTTCCTTAATGGTAATCTTGATGAGGAAATCTATATGGCACATTAGAAAGTTACATTGCTGAAAGTCAAGAGAATAAAGTATCTAAACTTAAATGTCTATATATTGGCTAAAGCAAGGTTAAGATAATAGAACATAAGATTTAATGAAATTATTTTATCTAATGGTTTTGAAATAATCAATAAGGATCATTGTGTTTACCTAAGAAAGAAAAAAAAAATCTATCATCTTATCATTATATGTTGATGATGTAGGATGGTGGCGTCGATAGAGAGGGGTGAATATCGACTTGTAAAATTTGTCGTCGGGTCTTCGTTGATTGTTCGCTTAATATCAGAGTTGTTAGTAGCAGTGGAATAATAAAAGTAAAAGCAAACACAATCATGAACACGAACACGCGGGATTTACATGGTTCCTAATCCCCCAGGGTCAACACATCCAAGGCCTAATTACGGGTAGCGCCCGTCCACTAGTGGTCTCCTTTCTAGAATTTTTGAAGGTGGAGAAACCCGTCTTATAGTTGAGAGTACAATAAAAAAATTGATAAAGAATTACAAACTAAATGCAAACCAAACAGAAGATGACGATCTCGACCAATCTGGAACTCCGAAGCGTAGCGTACTTCCTCCTGGAGCCTCCTTGGTCACAGAGCTTTGTCTCAACACTTTTCCTTTGCATAGAATGAGTAAGCGGATGTATGAATTGATGTCATGAACTACTGCACTCGATCCAATTTTATATACTTACTCAGGCGCTTGAATGGCCTTTCAGGCACCCTCATTGCAGTCAAAACTTGATTCGAACTAGCATACTCGGCGTAAAGATAAAGCTTGCATCCCACGTGTCTAGGAGCTAATCAGGCGCCTGGGAGGCCTTTCTCAGGTTAATATTTTTCTTGAGTTTGCTCTCCTATCTTGCCTCCAACTCCAGGTTCCTGCAAGACAAATAAACACAAGACAAAATAAACAATCCTTAGCCTTAATGATTGACAGCCAGAGTTGTCTGGTTCTGACATTGGATTTTAAATAAAATCCTTGGTCGAACCGACGACTACTGTTCCCTTTCCCAGGGAATGCGCCCTCGCCTACTCCACTCTGGAGAGGTTTGCCAACTGGGACCTCCGGTTAACTTTTGATCGGCCTCAGAGAATACGAAACTCGACGACGTTCGACTTCGACCTGTTTCTGCTCTTGTCCGCGATCCCCGCTTGGCAAAGTATTCTGCTCGGTCCCCGGACCAAGTCTTCATGCTCGGCTTCACTTGCCAAGTCTTCATTGCCCGATCCCCGACCAGGACTTTTGTTCGGCCTCCGAGAATCTGGAACTCGACGACGTTCGACCTTGACCCGTCTCGACTCTTGTCCGCGATCGCCGCTCAGTAAAGTCTTCTGCTCGGTCCCCCGGACCAAGTCTTCGTGCTCGGCTTCACTTGCAAAGTCTTCGTTGCACGATCCCCGACCAGGACTTCGTTGGCCAACCCTCGGCCAGGACTTTGTGCCTCGATAAGGACTTCTTTGCTAGTTATCTTAATCCTGACTAGACTTCTTTCTGCCAAACATCAAGTCATGTTTAGCTTAGTCCAAATATGTTTTATTACTTTTCCAAACATCAAGTCCTGTTTGACTTATCTCTTGGTCAAACTGACCAACCCTGGGTTCTCTGCAAAATATCAAATCTTGTTTGACTAACCCTTGTTCTAACTGATCAAACTTTGGTATATTATCAAACATATCAGATCTAGGTTTGATCACCCTGCCAAACATCAGGTCCTGTTTGACTAACCCTTTGGTTAACCTGATCAAGCTTGGGTTTATCCTACCAAACATCAGGTCCTATTTGGCTTAACCATTGATCACTTTGACCAGACCTTAGTACATTGTCAAACATTGAAACACTAGAGGTTGACTGTTCATAACTAATATTTTTTTCACCAACAGATGATATGTTAATAGTTGAAAGTGATATAAAGTTTGTGATAGAAGTCAAATCACAGCTTTCATCACAAATTGACATAATAAATATGGGAGAAGTTAAGTAAATATTAGGAGTAAAGATCATAAGAGATCAATCAAAAATACTTTTGGGTTTGTCTCAAAAGGCTTATATCAATAAGATGCTACAACACTTCAAGAAACACATGTAATGAAATGTACTACTCTAAACAAAAGTATATGTCCTAAGACTTTTGAGGAAATATCCCACATTAAGAAAAAAAACATATGCTAGTGTCATTGGTAGTTTAATGTACACTCTGTTATGTATACATCCTGAGATTAGTTGTTGGCTTACTTAACCATTTCCAATCAAACTCAAGATCGAGATATTGGAAAATAGTGAAGAGGATATTCAAATATCTCAAAGGGATATTAAATTATTGTTTCTGTTTACAAGGATTAAAGATGAGTATAAAGAGCTACATAAATGTATATTGGGAAGAGAACTTTGATGATAGAAAATCCACATCTAATTATACTTTCTTGCTGAATGGTGGCGTCATCTCATGGAATAGTAAGAAACAAGCTTGTGTAGCACTATCGATAATAGAAGCTGAGTATGTGACTTGTTCAACAATTGTGCAAGAAATTGTCTAGTTAAGAAGGTTCTTGAGGCATCTAAAGATTGTTGACGGTAGTGGGAGTACTATGACAATCAAGCTGCTATATCTTTTACTAAGGATCCTAAATATCACAATAACGTTAATCACATAGCTATTAATATAATTATGTAAAGGATATTGTTGACAAGAAAAAGATAGTTCTTGAGTACATCCCTACATGTACTATGCTTATTGATTCTTTTATTAAGTTATTGACTACAGAGAGAATATGTGAAATCTTTGGGACTTCGTAGAATGTAACATCTTGTAAAGACAATCAAATATATGGAATATCATGATTTATTCAGTGTATATATCTTTGTTACATTTAGATAAAATCTCAGTAAGCATGTTTGCGGGTTAAGATTAATGGTCCACTCACATGGATAATTATCTCTATATAAAAGAGGTAAGACCATTACTTATGACACAACTTATGAAGTCATGAATAAAGACATACCTGTAAGTTGAGGTCACCTTGATAGTTATATCAAAATGAGATAATTTATGAATTGAAGGTGATCAAAGTAAATGTACCCACCGAACCTGCTGGAGACCAAATTAGAATTCATAAATTAAATTTAGGATTAGGCATTGGGAATATCTAGATTTGAACTATGTTAAAATTGAGAAAAAAAACATACACTCTTTATTAGTAAAGAGAAAATATCGCAGAATGTAATTCATACCACATGTGCTTTAGTAACAATGTGGGTAGTAGGAGACTGCATCTTTGTTTCTCTACTAAGTGAGACCCTTGAGATTATGAGATAATCTCAATTTTGCCCTGAGTGACTATTTAGCTATCTATTTGAAGTTTTAATCAGAGTCTGCTACTTTAACATATATCATATTGACTATGAAATATTCGGTCTATGGAATATAACTAAGAAAATGATTGATTAAAATGAATGCATTCTTGCTTGAAAAAAGATTAAAATAGATTTAAATCTTTAGTAGTTATTTACTGGTCAACTAATTATATTTTTGTTGAGTACATAAAATATAATTGTGAATAATTGAAATGATTAGAGATATTGAACATGCTTTCGACATAATAGTCATTATGCGGATTAGAGATGTTTGTATTACTGTATATGATTTAATCTAAACTAAACACAAGATATTAATGTTTCTAATCTATTTTGAAGAGTAGCTGTATAAGGTGTAATAACTTTCTAAGCTTTGATCGCTCATATGTTTGTTATCGCATGAATCATTTTCACTTAAGTATGAATTTATGAATTAATTGTTCTTTTATATGGTCTTTGTGACCTGATTCTTATATAGTTTTTGTGACTTGACTTAAATAAGTCAGAGATGTTGGTAGTGGAGGCTGTGGCAGTTGTCTACCACACCCCACACCCTCCCTCACCCCCCCACTACTCTCCCTTTCCTTAAAAGGGAGTTTATCTAAGTGTAAGAGTGAGGTTGATTTTGTTGGGACCGATGGACCGGGTAGAGAGGGGGTGAATAGCTTGATTCCCCCAAGTCGATTGATTCTTCCTACAAGATTAGTGCGTAAGTGGAAATGCAAATTACAATTGGAAACAATGCTAATACTTAACCTCTTACGTGGTTCAGAAATTGTTCGTTCCTACTCCACGGTGTATCCTTGGGATGGGCGAACCCTTGATCCTTCGGTGGATCAATCCCCGGCAATCTCCAGCTAATTCTTTCTCCTTCTCGGTGGAGAATAACCTCTCACAAAGTCTCTTCCTCTTTACAAGATGAGAGTTAGGGTTAGGAGGAAGAGAGTGGACTTAAAAGCTTGAGCACTTGAGCAAGAATATTTCACAATAGCATAGTTTGTTGGATCGAGAGAACCGATAGAGGGGGGGTGAATATCGGAAAGCGTTCGGATTTAAAATAAGAGCAATTGCACAACGGAAGATAAAAACACACAACGCAAACACAGTTATTTTTTACTTGGTTCGGAGCCTAAGTCGACTCCTACTCCAAGGCCCACGGTCGTTGACCGTTTACTTTGGACAATTCTATATGAGGCGCAAAAACAGTTTACAAGAATTGATTACAATAGCAGTGTAATAAGCACAAAATTAAAAGATCGCTCTTTTGTTACCGACGTCCGAGGTAGGTTGACTTTTAGAAGCGGAAGGGACGTCGTCGGCTCGTGTTGGGAGGTTTCCGGAGCGAGGCGCAGAGAGCAGAAGAGCGTCGAAGCGTTGAATTGAAGTTGTTGCTGAAAGCCTGGGCGTTGGGTGCTATTTATAGCACCTCGGGGCGCCCTGGACGTCGGGGGCACTCCCCACGTGTCACGCGATCCGAGCTTCGCTCGGTCAACCTCTATCCCACTCGAATAGGGATGAGGTTTGACACTGGGGGCGCCCTGGACGCTGGGGGCACCCTGCTTGACTCCTTCAGCGCGGGCTTCTCGGCTGGATAAGGGTGATCGGCTTCGCTGGCGTAGGCGCGGGGCGCCCTGGGCGTTCGGGGCGCCCTGGGCGTTCGGGGCGCCCTGGCTGCTGGGGGCGCACTGGCTGCTGGGGGCGCCCCGGCTAGTGGTTAGCCGAAGCCTTTGTTGCTTCGCTTGTTTTGTGTTGCCCCTGGGGGCACCCAGGACACTGAGGGCGCCCTGCTCAGCTACTTGCCTCTCTCCTTTGGGCATTCTGAGCTGCAGACACACGTTCCTTCGGTCCTGCATCCAGGGTTAGTCCAAAACAATATAAAGCATTAGAGTATTATGTTTATACAACCTTAGCTGTCTTGGTTCTGACTTTGGGCCTCCAAAATGGAGCCCTAGGTCGAACCGACGCCTACTGTTCCCTCGACGGGGAACGCGTCCTCACCTACTCCTCTCGGGAGAATTTACCTGATGCCAACCGTTCCTCTGGTTGGACTTTTGCCTGGCGGTCCTTTGCCAGGTCTTGGATACCGAGCTGTCCTTCGTCCGGTGCCTAGCATTCCTTCGCTAGGGCTTCAGTCCCAAGCTGTCCTTCGCCTGGTGCCTAGCAGTCCTTCGCTAGGTGCCCAGCAGCCCTTCGCTAGGTCTTTGATGACTAGCAGCCCTTCGCTAGTTGCCTAGCAGTCCTTCGCTAGGACTTGATGACTAGCAGCCCTTCGCTAGTTGCCTAGCAGTCCTTCGCTAGGACTTGATGACTAGCAGCCCTTCGCTAGTTGCCTAGCAGTCCTTCGCTAGGACTTGGTGACTAGCAGCCCTTCGCTAGTTGCCTAGCAGTCCTTCGCTAGGGCTTTGTATCCTGGCATTCCTTCGCCAGGTGCCTAGCAGCCCTTCGCTAGGACTTTGTTTCTGCACACTCAAGTAACTTTATTAGATCACAAATAAACTTAACTTTGAATCCTTTGCCAATATCAAAACAAGGTTCGATATGGTGCTTCCTGCACCAACATAGTTAACCCTTCTCAAGTCTCAAGTTCCTCTTTAAATAGTGGAAAGAGCTGTTAACAAAACAACTTAGCCCCGACACCAGCCAACTGCCCCCAGAGTCAGTATACTTGTGTCCAGCCAACGGTTGGATTTTGAACAGATCAGTCGACTGGATCCCAGACCAACTGAATACTACACACTATTCGACCTTATAGAAAGATCAGTCGACTGGTTCCCTTACCAGTCGACTGCTACAATTCACTCTCAGCGGTGCCAGTTGATTGCTTTCCTTGCCAATCGACTACCCAGCTTACAAACTCACTTTCAACTTCTCCGGAGTCCATCCTTCGTGTATGTCTTGAAGTCCACTTCCTCGGCTTGCCCCTTGAAGTTTTCTTCCTTTGACTCTCATCCCTCGGATGCGCACACAAGCCCGCGGCTTGTCTCCATGCCATCCTTCACATATGTCTTTGAAGTCTACTTCCTTGGCTCGCCCTTTAAAGTCCTCTTCATTCTGCTCTCGTCCATTGGATGCTTCACTCCGTTATTCCTCATGTATGATTCACCAAGCCCTCCAAGACTCAAACGCATACATCAAACCAATATGAAAACCTAACTTAATTAGATTGACACCTACATCAAAACCCATGATCAACTTGATCAAACTTGGGTTGATTACACCAACAGATTTTTTTATACATCAAGACCTTGTAGGATTATATTTGGTTTGTGGACTCTAAAAGGTTGTTCTATCTTGTAATTGCTCTTCCGATGACAAAACACAAAGAACCAATATCAAGAAGGATCATTTTAAGTTTTTATAACTTTGATTAAATCATGCATTTGAATCAATAATTTCAGTGTGCTAAGTGGCACTTGATGCAAATGATGTTGCAACATGCACACAAAGGAGCTTAAGGTGTATGATATATGGCAAAGCACAAGCGTCTTGTGTTCTTGGGACAATGAGAATGCTCGAGTGCATGGGACTAGATACTGTTGGGATTGTATGATTGCAAACATAGTTTCACATCAAAAACACATGGAAAAGATCATAGGTTGATAAGGAAAAAAGATATCTCCATTGGCATGAGACCTTTTGGGAGAGCCCAAGAGCAAAACCATGAGGGCTTTGATCCAAAGTGGACAATATCATACCATTGTGGAGATATCTAAATTCCTTTCAGTCCTAACAGATACTTGAGTGTGGCACTTGATAGGACAAAGATGCATCTGAGACCAGGTACTTGGATGTTTGGGTGAATTGCTCAGGTACCATGAGGTGCTTACCATGTCCAAATGGTGGCAAAAGGAACAACTTTTCTCTAATTTTTATAGACGGATTCCAACTACCAACGAAACGTAGTCAACTTCATTCGTTAGAATAGCTTCCATTGAGTCTCTGCACCTATCCTTTTTTTATTCTAGTTTGATAAAACTACTAGCCCGGATGTTATGGCTAGTGCGTGGGGAGGACGGGCACACTGGCTTTGCCAGATTTTGATCCCTAGACCTCATAGTGGTACACCCACATATTAATCATCAATCCATCCCATAAGGGCGCACTAACCATGTCCAGATGGCACTGAGTTACGGAGGATGAAGAAATGGAATTCAATCCTATCAGATACAATCTTAGAGAGTCTTCACTAAAGATTGTGTATTTGATAGAGTCTTCACTAAAGATTTTTATAGAGAACTTGCGAAAGCAATGAAATGATATTGAAAAAGGAAAATTCTTTACTTGTCATTTGAAGACAATCTTGGAATGCTAGATGAGGTTGCTAGATAATTGTAACCTGTATACGAAAAATTATAAATTGGGCATGTAAAATTGTAATTGGTAGTATGCTGGTACCTTGGAGATGTTGGATTATCCATGATTCAATGACCCATTGACCTGGTTCAATGGGTCCAATCTATAACTGACCTGTCTCTAAAAGGGTCGGTTAAGGTTACGTATTAAACCCATTAAACCGGGTCAATGGGTCATCGACACATGGGCTAGTATATATCCAAACATCTCCAAGGTACCACATACTACCCATTACATATATTCAAATATCCAACTACGATTTATGGGCAAGATGTCTATTAATTAAACATTTATTTTCCCCATAGTTGGTCTATTATAGTTAAAATGATACATTTTATAATCATCAAAATGTCATAGGCACATATGAATTATGACACTACACCAAAAAGTCAGTTTCGCGATGGTTGTTTTGTCGCGGTTTTGATGAACCACCGCAAAATATATATTCATGATGGTGTTTACGGCTGTCTGGCAACTGTTGCAAAATAATAGAATTTAGCGGCGGTTTCATGTTAACCGCCGCTAAATTATTATAGTCTATCAGCGGTTTACGCAGCGGTCACATCTGATGTCAACATGCAATGATGATTTAACGGAACTGTCGCAAAAAATTACCTTATAGCAGCGGTTTTGTAGAACCGTCGCAAAAATTTTCAACTATAAATGTAGCTGCGGTTACAAAACCATCGCAAAATATAAAATTTATATTTATATGTAAATTACATTAATCATAGTGATGTTTAAATATAGAAATCCATAAATACTATATAACTTTTCACCTCTAATAACTTCTATGTTAAAATTATATATATATATATATATATATATATATATATATATATATATATATATATATATATATATGTTAAAAATTAAATATTATATTTCCATGATTATTACTAGCATCGTGCCTTTATATATATTGAGTGATATATTTTATTTTTATTTTTTCAATGTTTAAGTGATTAAATTTTATTATAAATATGTTGTCACAATGTAGAACATGTCAGATGAATAATAATTTAAAACTGTCAAATGAATAATAATTTTGTTTTAAAAGATTAATTGACACTAATTAATAAAATTTTAAAGATGATTTGATTAAAATAAAAATTAATTAAAAATGATTTGACAGATAAAAATAGATAATCACAAATAATTTGAATTAATTTCACTTTATATTTAACATAAATAACATAGATAATTTCATATTTTTTTCTACTTAAAAATATTAATTAAATTATCATACATATAAAAAATTTACTAATATCTTATTAATGATTAATATTTAATAAATTGATTAAATAATTAAGTTTTCCATCCATTAAATTGATTACCCACAAATTCATAAAATTCTAATATTTATCATTCTAAAAATTTTAATTGATTCTTATTATTTAAGTTGATTATTCACGATTGATTAATTGACTCTTATTTTTTTAAAGGAAAAAAAATTAAAGAAGTGGTGAAATATTTGGAAGCGTAAGAGTCGTTACCAAAACTTTCGACCTAAACACCGATGCTACCTCACCAAAACCTTCGCGTGCTTGCCCTCACCGTTCGCCATTCGTTGTTTGCCCGTGTGTACTCGCCCTCACTATTCGACATCGCCTTTCGCCGTTCGCCGTTCGCCGTCCGTTCGTCGTTCGTCGTTCGCCGTTCGCCGTTCATCGTTCGTTGTCACCGTCGGGCCTCTCTATCTCGTGGTCTTCGCTGTCTCCCTTCCTCACACACCCTCGCCATCTCGCGGTCTCGACTCACACACAGCATCGCATCCTCCATCGCAGGTATCCCTCTCTCCCTCTCCCTCTGTTTATTTTCATTTTCCTTCCTTCAAGGGGTTGGCCTCTTTGGCCTCTCTCTCTGTTTACTATAAACCCCCCACAAATTTTAGATCATCAATCTGAGTCTGGTAGGTTACAAAGATCAATTTGTAAAATGCTGTGACAAAAGATTAGGAAGGCAACATTCATTGTCATTAATCATTTATCTTGTTACAAAATATCTGATGTAAAAACAAGAAACAAAGAATAGGTTTAACCCTTCAGTACTAGCATTCGGAAAACTACAATTCATAAACTAAAACACTATTTTTTTCAATTGTCTTGACACAATTTTGAGTTCTTTATATGCATTTTTAAAATTTATAGTGTTTGAAGTTGGGGAGGTTGATATTTTGGTTTATTAACACAAGTGTTAGATTGTATGATTTTTTGTTATAATATCCTTTTATAAGATTCACCATTACCTATTCTTATCAAAGTAGTAATGTTTATATACAAGTATTCCATTGAATAATTTTCTTTTTTGAATTCAATAATATGATTCTAAGAGCAATAAAATGGATAAGTCATGGATTACTAAGCCGCGGAATTCAGTTGAGTATGAACAAAGGGTTAGGGGTTTTATTGATTTTGCGTTTGAACATAGTTCAATTGATGGCAAAACAATATGTCCTTGTGCACAATGTGGTTTTAAAAAATAGCAATCTAGTGAAGTAGTGAACGATCACTTAATCTGTACTCAATTTCCAAAAGGTACAAAATTTGGTTTTGCCATGGGGAGTCAAGTAGTGGGGAAACAAGTAATATATCAAATAGTGATGCTTTGGATCTCATTTAAGATGTTGTGCTTAATGAATATCCAATTCGCAACATGATAGAAGATGCTTTCAGGATTGATAGGAAACACACAAGTGAAGTACCATTGGCATCTGATGGGGTTGAGCATCCCAGAGTTGATACGTGGAATGAGAAAGCTATGTGTTTGGGACCACCGAGTCCGAACGCCTATCTCGAGCTCTCGAGACCTCCCCGGGAAGACAGGCTCCCGAGGCCCTTCCGGGGGAGGAAACTCCCGAGACCACCACGGGAAGGCAGATCCCCGAGACCGACTCGGGATGGTATACAACCGAGACCTCCTCGGGAAGACAGACTCCCGAGGTCATTCTGGGGGAGGAGATTCCCCAAGACCCTCTTGGGAGAGTGGAGTCCGAAAAGTCATATACCCGATAGCCCGATTCCAATAACCATTATCCTTTCTTATTCAGAAAAGTTGACGGATAATTATTGTCCTTTATATGTGACAATTAAGGCCTTAATAATCACTGGAGTCGTTACCTAAGAGTTATCAGGTAACCGACAAGTAGGGAACGTGGAGGAGAATGTGGAGATACATGCGACCAAGCCCCCAGGTATATAAGGTATTTCAACCCACAAGTAAGGGGGTTACGCTCTTTGAACTCACATCTTTCTCCTTGATTTTCCTCCTGCAAGTGACTTAAGTTCTGACTTGAGCGTCAGAGTGGGCTCTGCCGGAAAAATCTCCGGCGTGTTCCTATTAATGCTATTGTTGATCACGCAGAGTGTAATCTACTTCCTTTCGCCATCATCCTTGTGGGTTGGACTATGGTGACTCGTCGTCCACGTCAATTCCTTCCGGAATAAGTTTGGCGCCGCCTGTGGGAAACTAAATCAAAGGACCAGAAGGAGCACCGTGATGGAAGATCTGGCGTGACAACCCATCGTTTTGACAAAAGAAGAATTGGATCGCCTAGTGGCCAACGCCGTCAAGGGAGCGCTCGAGCAACACCAAATCAAGCAAGCCGCCTCACGGCGAGCGGCCTCTAGGCAAGGTGAGATCCCCAAAACTCCACCTCGCATCCCCACCATAGGAGATCTGTCTCACCATCGGTGGGACACGTCGGGACAACTCCCACACCTCGGCTAGATTCCCTGGGTGATTTGGAGAAGACCCACTCCGTAGCTTCAACCGCTCTAAGGCAGGAAGAAGGACCGGGGAAGAGAGAGGGACCCAAAGCCTTCCAGAAGGCACCCTCCATCCCTTTCTCTCTGGACATCTAGAAGATACCATGCCAAAGCAGTTTCGTGGTCCCAGAATTGCCGACTACTATAACACCTGAATTTTTCAGAATTTTTCCAAAATAAACAAAAGAAAACTAAAAAATTTCTTTTAATGGGGTCGAAGTGAGGGATCGAACCTGCTATCGCGGGTTGGGGTTAATTTCAAATTACCAATCGATTTAGTGATGATTTCAATAGAATGTGGAGTCGATATTAGATAAGTAATAGTAAGCATCCTTTATGGGAAATGGTTCAACTTCCACTTAACATATAAAGGATGGAAGGGAGAGAAAACCAAGGGCTTTCTCCTCCTTCTTCTTCCCTGTGAAAACCAAGAGAGGAGAGCTTAGGGTTTCTCACCAAAGGGCAACTAGAGTTTGTTGGATATGATTTTACAAAAGCAAAATTTTGATAACATCGATCGTTGAAAGTTAAATTTGACCTCAAAATCGAAATCTACATTTCGCGTAGATAAATTTGGACTATTTATTTGCTCAAAACCGATTAAGGGTGAATGAGAAATTAATTGTTCAAGATACGTGCGATCTGGAGCGTCAGATTCGAATCTGACTGTGAAGAGGGAGAATGGATCTGAGGCGTCGGATTAAATTTTCTAATCTGACGGCCAAGATCAAGATGGATCTAAACAGTTATAACTCTTCAGATCAAGGGATAAAAGACCTTTAAAGGGTTATACCCTTTCGTTATAAACGGTCCAGATCTGTCCGAACCAAAGGGTACTTACCTCTTCACTCAATATAAATAGATCCCTCCACTAGATCATTTCATTCATTCAAGCATTGCAATCTAAAGCATTTGCACTCATCCATCTTCTGCATCGAGAGTCCAAAAAGCCTACGAAAAGGTTCGCCGGTCTCAGAATTTGAAGTGCTACTATTCCGAGACGACGTCGTTGTATCTTGGAAACGAATTGCTGTTATCCGTGAGCACCAGTAGCGGAGCAATATCGTTTTACGGAGATAGTGTCAAACACTAGCCTCGACGTAAACCAATCAGTTTGCTTCCTCCGAAAGCAACCTCCCGGAAGATCCGACGGTCGTAAATCGACTAAGTTAAATACCGAGGAGATACAAGTCATCAAAAACTCCTACAATGGTAAAACGATATTCGGCAAACTAATATGGCCGGAATCAACGATGTACCCACCGCCGTCCCTCACGCCGAGAAGCCGGAGAAATTCAACAGAGCCGACTTCAATGTACCAACCGCCGTCCCTCACGCCGAGAAGCCAGAGAAATTCAACGAAGCCGACTTTAAAAGATGGCAGCAGAAGATGCTGTTCTACCTGACCACGCTGAACCTTGTACAGTTCCTGCGTGAAGACCCGCCAGCCGCTACGGAAAATAATTCCAGGAGCCAGGCTGCTCGCGATGCTTGGTCACACGGAGACTTCCTATGCCGCAATTACGTTCTTAAATGTGCTGGACAATGCGCTATATAACGTATATTGCATAATGGAGACAGCTAAGTCACTGTGGGAATCGTTGGAAAGAAATACAAAACTGAAAAATGCCGGATTGAATAAATTCATTGTCGGGCAGTTTCTGGATTTCAAAATGGTGGATTCCAAGAGCGTCACATCTCAGGTCCAAGACATGCAACTGATAATGCATGATCTGGATGCCGAAGGAATGTCGCTGAACGAGTCATTCAAAGTTGTTGCGATAATCGAGAAACTCCCTCCTTTATGGAAGGATTTCTAAAAAATATCTAAAAAAGCACAAGCAAAAGGAGGGCTTGAACCTTCGACCTTGTGGTTAATAGCCACACGCTCTAACCAACTGAGCTATTCCTGCTTGCCCTAAAACTTGTGGGGGGAAGCCATATTATCAGCAAACCACATTCTCAAAGGCTGCGAGCCATCGTACAAATACTTGAAAGTGTGGGGGTGCTTAGCAAAGGTCGATGTACCTAAGCCAAAGCAAGTTAAGATCGGATCTAAAACGTTCGATGCAATATTTGTCGGATATGCCCAAAACAGTAGTGCATATCCATTCATAGTCAGACATTCCTGATATTCATGTGGGTGCAACCATAGAATCTCAGAATGCAATATTTTTTGAAGATGTGTTCCCAAATAAGAAGGAAAATGTTTAAAACAATGACAACGGAAGTTCTAACAAAGATAATATTCCAGAACTTAGTTGTCATAAAAGGGCTATTGACGATCAAAGCGAAGAGCCATGTCGGAGTAAACGGGCTAGAGTTGAGAAATCGTTCGGGCAAGATTTCATAACATTCATGTCAGAAATGGACCCAAGAACACTAAGCGAAGCACCCTCTGGTCCCGACGACCCATTGTGGAAAGAAGCTGTCTATAGTGAAATCGAGTCCATCATGAATAACCATACTTGGGAATTAGTAGACCTTCCTTCTGGTACTAAACCATTAGGTTGTAAGTGGATACTAAAACGCAAGTATAAGCTGATGGATCGATTGACAAATATAAGGCCAGACTTGTAGCTAAAGGGTACAAGCAACAGGAAGGTCTTGATTACTTCGATACCTACTCATCGGTGACAAGGATTACGCCCATACGAGTGCTGATAGCCATTGCAGCATTATATGACCTTGAAATACACCAAATGGATGTTAAGACTGCGTTCTTAAATGGTGAGTTGGAAGAAGAAATCTACATGGAGCAACCTGAGGGTTCATAACTCCTGGAACTGAGGGAAAGATGTGTCGACTTATTAAGTCATTGTACGGACTTAAACAAGCACCAAAGCAATAGTACGAAAAATTTGACAAAATAATGCTGCCAAACGAATTCAGAATAAATGAATGTGACAAATGCATTTATGTCAAAAACACACCTGAGAGTTATGTAATCGTCTGTCTATACGTAGACGACATGCTCATAATGGGAAGTAATCATGATATCATCATGAGTACTACGAAAATGTTGACCAATAGTTTCGACATGAAAGATATGGGTCTAGCAGATGTCATATTGGGAATTAAAATTCTCAGGATGTCCGATGGGATAGTTTTAACACAATCCCATTATGTAGAGGCAGTATTGAAAAGATTCAATGCATACGATCTCTCTACTGTAAAACACCTATGGATCTAAGTCAACACTTAACGAAAAACCATGGTGAACCCATATCGCAATTGGAATATTCCCGGATAATTGACAGTTTGATGTATCTCACAAACTGTACTCATCCGGATATTGCCTGTGTGGTCAACAAACTGAGTCGTTTTACGAGCTATCCAAACGACACCCATTATAAAGCACTGATGTGAGTTCTTAGATATTTAAAATATACTATGAACTACAGATTACATTACGGAAGGTATCCCGTAGTCTTGGAGGGATATTGTGATGCTAATTGGATCTCCGATACAAAAGACTCCAAATCCACTAGTGGATATGCATTCACGATCGGTGGAGGAGCAGTATCTTGGAAATCCACTAAGCAAGCATGCATAGCTCAGTCAACAATGGAATCCGAGTTTATAGCACTTGATAAAGTAGCTGAAGAAGCTGAATGACGGCGGAATTTCTTGGAAGATATTCCGAGCTGGACAAAACCTGTGCCTGCCGTACTTATCCAGTGTGATAGTCAATCGGCAATTGGAAGGGCACAGTGTAGTATGTATAATGGTAAGTCCTGACATATACGTCGTCGACATAATACCATTAGGCAGTTGATCTCGAACAGAGTGATTGCAATCGATTATGTCAAATCTAAGGATAATTTTGCAGATTCCCTAACGAAGGGGCTAAATCGAGATCAAGTATACTGCCCATCAAGAGGAATGAGATTGAAAATCTACAACTAAAAACGACTGTAACGGTAACCCAACCTTGTTGACTGGAGATCCCAAGATCTTGGTTCAATGGGACAACGAAGTTACAAAAGTTATGTAACAGCACAAGAAAAATAATTATCTCTACTATACCAATCCTAGGATGATTTGGTGCTGTCCTACCACATGTAGTGAGGATAAGTTTATGCTTTTAATGACTTCTATACCTTTAAGGTGGAGTATGGTAGGATACTCTTGATAGTGTTGATGCAGTCTGGCCCTGATTGTTGTTTTGGTGTTGACACCGATTTAAGTTTAGGTGGATGATTATTGATTATGATTAAGTCCTGATCGGGGATCAGGCATGGTATGGAAAATCCTAGTCTGGAGGGCTAGGTGTTGGAAAATCCTAACCTGGAGGGTTAGGTGTTGAAAATCCTAGTCTGGAGGGCTAGGTGCTGGAAAATCCTAACCTGGAGGGTTAGGTGTTGAAAAGTCCTAGCTTGGAGGGCTAGGTGTTGGAAAAGTCATAATTCGGAAAGGTTGGGTGAAAAGTCCTAGCTTGGAGGGCTAGGTGAAAAGTCCTAACTTGGAGGGTTAGGTGCAAATTCCCATCCTGGAGAATTAGGTGAAAAAGTCCTGGCTTGGAGGGTCAGGTGCCTAGCTTAGAGGGCTAGGTTGGATGAAGTTCTAACTCGGAAGGGTTGGGTGAAAAGTCCTAGCTTGGAGGGCTAGGTGAAAAGTCCTAACTTGGAGGGTTAGGTGCAAATTCCCAACTTGGAGAGTTAGATGGAAAATCCTTAGCTTGGAGGGCTAAGGTGGATGGAAACTTAGCTTGGAGGGCTGAGTTTGAGTCCCTGGATCGGTCTGGTGATCGATCAGGGATTCTGGCACGCTGCTCCTTTGTGGATCGGTCTGGTGACCGATCCAGCGATGACTGATCGGTCGGGTGACCGATCAGGGAGCACACAGTGAGGTTGGGAACCTACTGTGCTGCTCCTGATCGATCTGGTGACCGATCAGGGAGTATGCGTTTCACCCATTGACTGGCTCCTGATCGGTCTGGTGACCGATCAGGGAGCGAGCAGTGAGGTTGAGTTCCCCTGCTGAACTGCTCCTGATCGGTCAGGTGACCGATCAGGATCACTGTGCAGATCGTTCCGGAGAACGATCAAAGCGTCGCAGGTTCCTCTCTATGATCGATCAGGACGGAGCCTGATCGGTCTGGTCATGATCTGATCGGTCTGGTGACCGATCAGGAGGCTGTCTGATCGGTCTGATGACCGATCAGGAGGTCTGGACTGCGAAGCTCAGAAATCTCCCAAGAAAGGGGTGGATCGTTCGGGTGATCGATCCACAGCCTGGGATCGGTCCGGTGATCGATCCAGGAGAAGTCACAAAGAAATCGCGATTTCTGATTGAGCGTTGGGGACCGATCAGGATGGAGCCTGATCGGTCTGGACCTAGCCTGATCGGTCTGGTGACCGATCAGGAGTCGCTCTGATCGATCGGGTGACCGATCACTTTAATTCAAATTGCACTGTCAGACGCTCTGATCGCGTCTGACCGTATCCGATTCGCTGATGGTTGCCTCTGATACTTGATTTACTGAGTGATATATTGCTCTAATATTCTGACTAAGCTGCAGGTGACAGGGGAGGATTCAAACACTCAAGGAGAAGTCAAAGGGGGCTTTCCTTGGAGCAGGTTTGTCCATTTCTCCACTCAGGTTGCAACGGCTGGAGCTGCAGGACTGAAGCCGCTGACTGAAGCTTGGCTGAGGGAGCTCAGGAAGTTCAGTAAGGGTTCAGTGTAGCTGGCGTTGGCAGTGAGGCAGCTGGAGGCTGCTGGAGATGAGGTCACTTGATGCTTGGCGGAGAAACAAAAAGGAACGGGAGACAGCTTGGTGAAAAAAAAGGCAGAGAAGCATTCGAAAGCTTACAGCTTGTGTTCTTGAGTTCCTGTGCCTTGAGTTCTCCACATCAAGCTTGCTGTGTTCTTGAAGTTTCCATCATTCTGAGCAAGCTATCGAGAAGCAATCATCCATTACTCGAGCACTTGAAGGAGAGAACGAGAGGCTTGGAGTCCGACAGTGGGAAGACACGAAGAAGGGTTCTTGCGTGAGATCGCCACTGGGTGGAGCTCAGGGAAGCTTGCTGCGTTCTTCTCTTTGCTGGGTGTTTGAGTAAGATCTTTCTTGTTGTTTCATTGAGCTTAAACATTTATCTGATTGAAACGCTGTGGAGAGGTTTCTCCACCGAGAAGGAGGTTGCTTTATATCCGGTGATCACCGGGGCTTGATCTGCCGACGATCAAGGGATCGCCCACCTTAAGGGCACGCCAAGGAGTAGGGGCAAGTTATCCCCGAACCTTGTAAACCCTCTTGTTAGCGATCTTGGTAGCTGTGGTTGTTAGCTTTCATCTTTGGTTTTAGTTTACTGCACTGTTTTGTTTTTCCTTTGCTTCTTCCGCTGTGCTACTGATAAGCTAAGTGCAGAAAACTTGCTAAGTTCTCAAAGAGAAAGTGTTGGCTATATTCACCCCCCTCTCTAGCCATCTCGTCACCAACAAGTGGTATCAGAGCTTGGGGCTCTATTTACGGCTTAACATCCAAGAGTTATCAACAAGATGGCGTTGAGAGAAGGCTTCTCCACCACCCGACCTCCATTCTTTGATGGCGCTAACTTCCAATATTGGAGATCAAAGATGGAATACTATTTGAAGATGGATATCCATACTTGGTTCGCGGTGAAGGAGGGATTCATTCCTCCTAAGGATGACGAAGGCAAAGAACTCGAGTCTTCACGGTGGACTGCCGAACAAACACGAAAGAGTGAAGCCGACGCGAAGGCGGTGGTCACTCTACAATGTGGCATGAACAAAGATCAACTCATCAAAGTTGGTCCTTTCACAAGTGCCAAGGACCTGTGGAACAAACTCATTGAGCTTCACGAAGGCACCCGGGACTCTAGAATCGCAAAGAGGGATTTGTTCCTCAACCAACTTCAAAATCTCTCCATGAAGGAGAATGAGTCGGTCAGTGAGCTTCATAGTCGTTTCAAGGAAGTCCTCAATGGGCTTCATTCGATTGATGAAAAGGTCGAGAACCGCGACCTTGTGAGGTATGTTTTGAAAGCATTTTCAAGGAATGCTTTGTGGTCATCTATGGTGGATGCCTACAAAGTATCCAAGGATTTATCTATTGTAAAATTAGATGATTTATTTTGTGAGATGGAATTGCATGAGATGGCTAACAAAGGCCCCAAGGAGAAGGGGATTGCCTTAGTTGCAGGGGACCGGACCAACAAGAAGAAGAAGGAGAAGAAGAAGGAGAAGGATCTTTCATCATCTTCATCCTCTTCCGAATCCGAGTCCAATTCTGAGGAAGATGGCAGTGGCTCCTCTTCATCTGAGATGGCAAACTTTGTGAGGAGGATGATGCGAAGGGATCGACGTTTCAAAAGTAGAGGTAACACTAGTGAATCCAAACTTGATAAGAATAATGCATCCTGCTTTGAGTGTGGTAGAAAAGGGCATTTCAAGAATGAATGTCCAAAGCTTAAGAAGAAGGAGGAGAAATCCAAAAGAAAAGAAGAAAAATCCAAGAAGAAGAAGAAAGCCTTGAAGGCCTCTTGGGATGAGTCAACCTCTAGCTCATCCGATGAAGAAAAGGAGGAGAAGAGCACAAGGCAAGTGGCTCTCATGGCTCTTGGTGAGGAGAGCAGTGATGAATCTTCAAGCTCCGCAAACACGGCTTCATCATCTTCGGATGATGAAGAGGTAACTTCTCCCGAGCTTGAAAAGTGTTATAGAGCAATTGCATGTTTAACTAGTATACTTAAGAAATCCAAAAACAAAGTTAAAGCATTGCAATTAGAAATTGATCAATTGAAGGCTTCTAGAGATGATAACATTGATGATTTGCATGTCGAATTGCTAGAAGATGAAATCAAATCATTGAAACATGAAATTGAAAATTTGAAATCCTCCAAGGTGGAGGAAGTAAATGACTTGCATGATAACTTGTTAGTAGAGGAAAATCAATCTTTGAAGAGTGAGGTTGAGAAGCTCAAGAATATTCTTGGGAAGTTCTCAACTAGCTCTAAGACCCTAGATATGATTCTAAATGCCCAAAGGGCAGTCTACAATAGGGCCGGTATTGGTTACCGCCCTAAAGAACCCTCATTTGTGTCTCTCATGTCTAGGACTGACATGAGACAATCTAGGACACCCAAGACTCAAAAGAAAGTTGTCAAGGCATGGGTGCCTAAGTCATGTTTAGTTGATGCTTTAGGTCCCAAGGTTTGGGTACCTAAAACTTCTATTTTTTGAATTGTGTAGGTTATGATTGAGGGGGAGCACCTATCAACTTGGTTCGTTGATAGTGGATGCTCCAAACACATGACCGGGGATAGATCATTGTTTACCACACTTCACAAGAAAAGTAGAGGTAATGTATCATTTGGTAACAATGGTAGTCTTAAGGTCATAGGAATAGGAGACATTCAAATATCCGAATGTCTTAGAATCTCAAATGTCCTTCTAGTCAAGGGGATGAAGTTTAATCTCCTAAGTGTCAGTCAATTGTGTGACACGGGTTACACAATTGACTTCCAACCAAGTCAATGTCTAGTTAGACAAAATGACACCTTGGACACGGTACTAGTAGGAGCAAGAGTAGACAATATTTATCAAGTTTCATTTAAAAGTGCTACTAATGCTTTTGCTAAGTGTTTCATGTCAAAAGAAGAAGAGTCCACTCTTTGGCACCGGAGGCTAGCACATGTCAACATGAAGAACATCCGGAAGTTGGCCACCAAGGGACTAGTCCGTGGTTTACCAAGCATCAAGTATGAAAAAGACAAATTATGTGATGCATGTCAAATGGGTAAGCAAACAAAATCTGCACATAAAGGTAAAAGCACTGTAAGTACTTCCAATGCATTAGATTTACTTCACATGGATCTATTTGATTGTAGTACCATCATATCATTGAATGGAAGTAGATATTACTTTGTTATCATTGATGATTTTACTAGATACACATGGACTTACTTTTTAAAATATAAGGACCAAACCTTAGATATTTTCATTTCTTTTTGTAGAAGAGTTGAAAATGAGAAATCATCAACAATTAAGACAATTAGAAGTGATCATGGAGGTGAATTCCAAAATCAAAGGTTTTTAGAATTTTGTCAAGATAAGGGTTATAGACATGAGTTCTCTACTCCTAGAACACCACAACAAAATGGTGTTGTAGAGAGGAAGAACCGTGTACTCCAAGAGGCTGCACGAAGCATGCTCAATGAGTACTCACTCCCGAGTTACTTATGGGCCGAAGCTGTAAATACAGCTTGCTATGTGCAAAACAGAGTCCTGATTCATAGGTTTCTAGGAAAGACTCCCCATGAACTTTGGTTTGGGAAACCACCTACGGTTAAACACCTTAGGGTGTTTGGTTGTAAGGTATTCATCCTAAACACCAAGGATCATCTTGGAAAGTTCACGGCAAAGGCTGATGAAGGGATACTAGTCGGGTACTCCCTCGTTAGCAAAGCCTACCGAGTCTACAACAAGAAGTCTAGATTAGTTGAAGAGTCTTCTGATGTGGTTTTTGAAGAAATTCCAAAATCAATTGACCAATCAGAAAATGTAGAAGGAGTTCAACTCGAACTTAGGAGACTAAGTTTGAATGAAACTCCAAGTGTTGTTGATGGTGATGAGTCTGATGACGGTGAACCTAGACAACCCACTGATCAGCCGGATCTTGAGGCTGAACTTGTGTCTGGTGAACCTGTTCAAGAAGCACCACCAACTCCTAGGCAAACTAGATTAGCCTCTAGTCATCCCCAAGACTAAATTGTTGGAGACATCCATCAAGGGGTTAGGACTAGATCATTCTTCCGGAATGAGGCTAATGAAGTTGCCCTAATTTCCGAAATTGAACCTAGGAAAATTGATGAAGCATTAAATGATCCCGATTGGATCATTACAATGCAAGATGAACTAGGTCAATTCGAGAGGAGTCAAGTTTGGGACTTAGTCCCTAGACCCAAGAAGACCTCCATTATTGGAACCAAATGGGTCTTCAAGAACAAATTGAACCATAAGGGAGAAATCATTAGAAACAAGGCACGCTTGGTAGCTAAGGGCTACAGTCAAGTTGAAGGCCTTGATTATGATGAGACTTATGCTCCTGTGGCACGATTAGAGTCCATCCGATTGATGCTAGCATTTGCAGCACATCGTGGTTTCAAATTATATCAAATGGACGTCAAATCGGCCTTTCTAAATGGTTTGATTAAAGAAGAGGTCTATGTCGAACAACCTCCGGGGTTTGAGAGTACCGAATTTCCAAACCACGTGTTCAAGCTCAAAAAGGCACTTTATGGCCTTAAACAAGCACCCCGGGCTTGGTATGAGCGGTTGTCGACATTCCTAGTTGAGAAGGGCTTCGTTAGAGGTCAAATAGACCCTACACTATTTCTACGAAGAGATGGTGACAATATATTTGTAGCCCAAGTATATGTCGATGACATAATTTGTGGCTCAAACAATAGGGGCTATTTAAATGAGTTCATTGGACACATGGAGAGTGAGTTTGAAATGAGTCTAGTGGGAGAGTTGACTTTCTTCCTTGGACTTGAAATCAAGCAAACTCGCGATGGTATCCATGTGCACCAATCAAAGTATACACAGGAAATGCTTCGAAAATTCAATATGAGTGAATCAAAAGAGGTAACCACTCCCATGGCTACAAACACAAGATTAGACAATGATGAGAGTGGTAAACCCGTTGATCTAACTCAATATCGAAGCATGATAGGTAGTCTGCTATACCTCACAGCCAGTCGACCAGATATACTATTTGCTGTAGGTATGTGCGCTAGGTATCAAGTTTGTGCCAAGGATTCTCATTTAATTGCTGTTAAGCGAATTTTGAGATATCTCAAGGGCACAATTGGTGTAGGTCTTTGGTATCCCCGTACCGAATCTTTTGACTTGATTGGCTATACGGATTCCGACTACGCTGGATGTAAGTTGGACCGGAAAAGCACTAGTGGGGGCTGCCAATTCTTAGGTTCGTCCTTAGTAAGTTGGTCGAGTCGGAAGCAACATTGTGTTGCTCTTTCCACTACCGAGGCAGAATATATCGCCATGGGAGAGAGTGTATCGCAATTGTTGTGGATGATTCATACCTTAGAGGACTATGGATTGAGTTACAAGGGTGTGCAAGTGTTATGTGATAACATTAGCACAATTAACTTAACCAAGAATCCAGTCCATCATTCTAGGACAAAACATATTGAAGTAAGACACCACTTCATTAGGGATCATGTAGCTAGGGGGAACATCATACTCTCTCATGTAGAGTCCAAGTCAAACCTAGCTGACATTTTCACTAAACCACTTCCCGAAAATGAATTTAGTTTCCTAAGACGGGAATTGGGAATGTGTCGCGCTTCATGATTTTCAAATTGCATTCAAAACCCTTCATGATTATTTCGAAATTGTTGGGAATCAATTGGGTAACTTTGGGGACATCTCACACAAACTATAAGGTTTACCAAAACATTTTTGTTTGCTAGACATGGGGTGAGATGTTAGGATCAACTCAATTTCTCAAAATGTCAATGCATCCCTTGAGAAATTAAGTTGACGAGATAATAATCACGGTGGTGACCAAGTATGGGGAAAACCATTGCATAACATATGTGTATATGGCTCCTTGATCATACTTGGACATTCCAATCAAGGAAACTTGATTGGAACATTGGATTTGACTCAAACTTGATTGATTTGCTTGATTGATTGGATTGAGTTTGACTCCATTTGTATGGGTCAAAGTGATTGTTGAACCTATAAGGACCTTTGATTCTTGTTAAGGGATCAATTTTAGTCAGGAAATCATGTCCAAGTTCGATAAAGTTCATCAGATCTTGGTTGAAAAGTTTCAGAAATTCTGAAACTGAACATTTCAGTTCGTATCAGGGAATACCAGGAACCCTGATCGGTCACCGGACCGATCAGGCATAGGGCTGATCGGTCCCTGGACCGATCTGGCTTCTTCCTGTGGTGTTCGGTCCACAGACCGATCAGCGAGGCAAGCCGTGATCTTCCAGAATTTGACTAAGTGTACTGAGCTAGCCTGGATCGGTCCCTGGACCGATCTGGCACCCTATGGTGATCGGTCCACAGACCGATCAGGGAGCCCAGCAGTTTTCCTCCAGACCCTACTGTTCGTATCCTGATCGGTCAACCGACCGATCAGGAGCGCGTCTGATCGGTCATCCGACCGATCAGGACCGGGCCAGTCTGATCAGGCTATAGCCTGATCGGTCGGGGTGCAATCAGATCGAACGGTGATCCGTTCAAACGCATTAAATTCTGGTTGGTGGACCGATCCACCAACCGATTAATTTCGCAAAACCCTTTTCAGCGCCGAACCCTAGCGCCGAAACTCCTCATCTGCGCGACCTTGCTTGAGCGAGAGCACTCTCCTGCGTCTCTCCCACTTCGTGCGTGCGATTTCTTGCGGAGATCCCTACTGGTGTCTTCCTGTTCCCTGCGAGCTCCCCACTTATTCCAAGCTCTCTGCGTCCGAGAGTTTCTATTGCGCAGACCTTTTTCTCTCTCAACCTTGAGGAACTAGCTTCTTCCTCCCTTGCGCAAGCTCACCCATGGCGCCTAAGTAAGCTTTGATTTCAGTTTTTCTACAAATCTCTTCATGGATTATATGGATATGAAGCTAACCATGGTTTTTGTTCTTGTTCTTGCTGGTGTACCGTGATCATGTTTTGCCTACCGTGACCTTACTTTTTCACCTTATGTCTATGATCGAATCTATCTATCTTTTGATTGGGTATCATCTTATATGATCAATTCTTGTTTTGTTTGATCGACCTTATCAAATAATTTGAATTCTGTGTCATGACCAATTCAAATCTATAGAAAGTCTTCCAAGGGTAAGGAACCTATGGAGGATAGTTCTAAGGGCAAAGGCCCTTCGTCTTCTACACCTCCTACGAGGCCTCCATCTCCCCCGCATCCTAGATTTCAGAACATTCTCTATGCCCTAGAATTTCATTGGCACAACTTCAAACTAATGTCATGTCGGTCAGTGGACCAAACTTTTGTTTATGAACATTGTCCTACGGTGAGAGGAATCATTGAGTACTATGAGCTTCAAAACATCCTTTTCTTAGAAAGGCCAATCAATGTTGATTTGGTCTCGGAATTCTACAATAATCTGGCCAATGGGGAGGGCACGGGGTGGCGGACCCGTGTCACCGGTGTCGATCTTGACTTTACCCTATCGTCCTTCACTATGTTTCTGGGTTGTCGTCGCTCCGAGAATGATTTTTCGCTTTATCCATATCTTCCTGACCCTCTTCCTGTCCCCTTTACTGGAGTCACTCCTGACTCCATCTATGAGCATTTTCTAGGCCACCCCAGGCCACGGGGTTCTGGTGCGCCCACCCGTACATTTCCCACGTTTCCTGCTCTCCATCTATCTCCCATTGATTATGTTCTGTTTAAGATTATCACAAATTGTCTTCTTCCAACTACGTCAAAGCATCTTGATGAGATCCATCCATTCCACTGCCTGATGCTTTACGGGATGCATCTGCAGTTAGATTTTGACATAGCACCGTCCATCTATTTCTCCATCATTGTTCATGGTCTGAGGTATGGTCAGACGATCTATATGCCATTCGGTCATATCATCACTGCCTGGCTGCAGTCCGCTGGGATCGATATCTCACAGGGTCGTACTGTACCTATGGTGCGACAGGACTGCCGACTTGATCGTCGCATGCTGGCCCAGTCTGGTATTGTTGTCGGATCACGAGGGTTGCGTTGGAAGAATCAGAGACACATGGGGGAGTTTCCAGGAGCAGCCCATTCCCAGGAGCAGCCCGCTGATATAGATGATTATGATGAGTGGGCTCCTGACCTTCGATGGCAGATTGCGGAGTTAGAGTGGATGCTGCAGCACGAGTTACACATCTCCGAGCTTTGGCAACAGGAGGTCAGCTCCGAGTTTCAGTCTTTTGATCGTCGTTTTGATGCCCTAGCATCTGATGTCTCTGAGATGAGCTCGTTCCAGGACAGATGGTATGAAGAGTGGTATCATCATACGTTTCCTGATGGTGCGTCCCCCAGTGGCCCTTCCGCTGGGGATATCATATATATCGATGATTCGACGATGATGTCGCTGACGATTGACGAATTCTTGATTCGTATTTTGCCTTGATGCATGTGTTTTGCATCTTGCTACTTGTCTGGATATTTTCTGCTTTGCCTTGTCTGACTTTGCTTCACATGCTTATCTACTCTTAGTATGTTTATTGTTGATGTCATGTTGTTTATATGACTATGATCTGCATCTTTGATCTATTGCCATGTTCATGCTTACAATGCCATGTCTACTTGATACTTATGAATATTATGGCATGCTTTGTGAGTTTACACTTCATACTCATATGATGCATGTGATTGTCATGTCTTGCTATATCTTTTTCACATGTGTTCGTATGATTATCCAACAACCTATCACATCTTTGTTGATTTGGGATACCCCGAGGGTTGAGGGGGAGCTTGTTTTAATCTTAACAACCCCTCTTGCCCCTTTTCGGTGTTCGACAAAGGGGGAGAGTGTGGATTGGTTAAGTTTAGGATGATCATGTTGTAGGGGGAGGATCTGGATTCCCCTATGATTCTAAAGTTGAAAAATATTGATTGAGATCCCTAAACTTAGATCGGGTTGTCAAACAACAAAAAGGGGGAGATTGTTGATGCAGTCTGGCCCTGATTGTTGTTTTGGTGTTGACATCGATTTAAGTTTAGGTGGATGATTATTGATTATGATTAAGTCCTGATCGGGGATCAGGCATGGTATGGAAAATCTAGTCTGGAGGGCTAGGTGTTGGAAAATCCTAACCTGGAGGGTTAGGTGTTGAAAATCCTAGTCTGGAGGGCTAAGTGCTGGAAAATCCTAACCTGGAGGGTTAGGTGTTGAAAAGTCCTAGCTTGGAGGGCTAGGTGTTGGAAAAGTCATAATTCGGAAAGGTTGGGTGAAAAGTCCTAGCTTGGAGGGCTAGGTGAAAGGTCCTAACTTGGAGGGTTAGGTGCAAATTCCCATCCTGGAGAATTAGGTGAAAAAGTCCTAGCTTGGAGGGTCAGGTGCCTAGCTTAGAGGGCTAGGTTGGATGGAGTTCTAACTCGGAAGGGTTGGGTGAAAAGTCCTAGCTTGGAGGGCTAGGTGAAAAGTCCTAACTTGGAGGGTTAGGTGCAAATTCCCAACTTGGAGAGTTAGATGGAAAATCCTTAGCTTGGAGGGCTAAGGTGGATGGAAACTTAGCTTGGAGGGCTGAGTTTGAGTCCCTGGATCGGTCTGGTGATCGATCAGGGATTCTGGCACGCTGCTCCTTTGTGGATCGGTCTGGTGACCGATCCAGCGATGACTGATCGATCGGGTGACCGATCAGGGAGCACACAGTGAGGTTGGGAACCTACTGTGCTGCTCCTGATCGATCTGGTGACCGATCAGGGAGTATGCGTTTCACCCATTGACTGGCTCCTGATCGGTCTGGTGACCGATCAGGGAGCGAGCAGTGAGGTTGAGTTCCCCTGCTGAACTGCTCCTGATCGGTCAGGTGACCGATCAGGATCACTGTGCAGATCGTTCCGGAGAACGATCAAGCGTGGCAGGTTCCTCTCTATGATCGATCAGGACGGAGCCTGATCGGTCTGGTCATGATCTGATCGGTCTGGTGACTGATCAGGAGGCTGTCTGATCGGTCTGATGACCGATCAGGAGGTCTGGACTGCGAAGCTCAGAAATCTCCCAAGAAAGGGGTGGATCGTTCGGGTGATCGATCCAGGAGAAGTCACAAAGAAATCGCAATTTCTGATTGAGCGTTGGGGACCGATCAGGACGGAGCCTGATCGGTCTGGACCTATCCTGATCGGTCTGGTGACCGATCAGGAGTCGCTCTGATCGATCACTTTAATTCAAATTGCATTGTCAGACGCTCTGATCGCGTCTGACCGTATCCGATTCGCTGATGGTTGCCTCTGATACTTGATTTACTGTGTGATATACTGCTCTAATATTCTGACTAAGCTGCAGGTGACAGAGGAGGATTCAAACACTCAAGAAGAAGTCAAAGGGGGCTTTCCTTGGAGCAGGTTTGTCCATTTCTCCACTCAGGTTGCAACGGCTGGAGCTGCAGGACTGAAGCCGCTGACTGAAGCTTGGCTGAGGGAGCTCAGGAAGTTCAGTAAGGGTTCAGTGTAGCTGGCGTTGGCAGTGAGGCAGCTGGAGGCTGCTGGAGATGAGGTCACTTGATGCTTGGCGGAGAAACAAAAAGGAACGGGAGACAGCTTGGTGAAAAAAAGGCAGAGAAGCATTCGAAAGCTTACAGCTTGTGTTCTTGAGTTCCTGTGCCTTGAGTTCTCCACATCAAGCTTGCTGTGTTCTTGAAGTTTCCATCATTCTGAGCAAGCTATCGAGAAGCAATCATCCATTACTCGAGCACTTGAAGGAGAGAACGAGAGGCTTGGAGTCCGACAGTGGGAAGACACGAAGAAGGGTTCTTGCGTGAGATCGCCACTGGGTGGAGCTCAGGGAAGCTTGCTGCGTTCTTCTCTTTGCTGGGTGTTTGAGTAAGATCTTTCTTGTTGTTTCATTGAGCTTAAACATTTATCTGATTGAAACGCTGTGGAGAGGTTTCTCCACCGAGAAGGAGGTTGCTTTATATCCGGTGATCACCGGGGCTTGATTTGCCGACGATCAAGGGATCGCCCACCTTAAGGGCACGCCAAGGAGTAGGGGCAAGTTATCCCCGAACCTTGTAAACCCTCTTGTTAGCGATCTTGGTAGCTGTGGTTGTTAGCTTTCATCTTTGGTTTTAGTTTACTGCACTGTTTTGTTTTTCCTTTGCTTCTTCCGCTGTGCTACTGATAAGCTAAGTGCAGAAAACTTGCTAAGTTCTCAAAGAGAAAGTGTTGGCTATATTCACCCCCCTCTCTAGCCATCTCGTCACCAACAGATAGAAGTGTCACCTATGTGAGTGTGAAGATAGGCCCACTTCAATAAAACACTCATGAATTCAAGATGGTGTCCATGGCCGAAACGGAACCAACCATGAGAACTAAAAGTAGGTGAGATAAGTCTCTGTGTGGGTGTTATTGTCTTAGTATACTCCAACAGCTGAGCAGTTCAAGACATCACGTTCACTGCGCAGCCTAGTATGCTCGATAGCATTCCACTACGGAAGGTTCAAAGCCACAAGCTACCTTTCCCGATGCATTGACTTATCGATTGGACTCTTGTAAAGTGTCAGCATGCATACATGCAATACATGCATTAATTTCCATTCATGTGGGGGATTATTGGATATAATTTTGCAAAAGCAAAATTTTGATACTATCGATCGTTGAAAGTCAAGTTTGACTTCAAAATCGAAATCTACATTTCGTGTAGATAAATCTGGACTATTTATTTGCTCAAAACCGATTAAGGGTGAATGAGAAATTAATTGTTCAAGATACGTGCAATCGAAGCGTCAGATTCGAATCTGACTGTGAAGAGGGAGAATGGATCTGAGGCATCGGATTAAATGTTCTAATCTGACGGCCGAGATCAAGATGGATTTGAAGAGTTATAACTCTTCAGATCAAGGGACGAGATTAAAAGACCTTTAAAGGGTTATACCATTTCGTTATGAACGGTCCAGATCTGTCCGAACCAAAGGATACTTACCTCTTCACTCAATATAAATAGATCCCTCCACTAGATCATTCCATTCATTCAAGCATTGCAATCTAAAGCATTTGTACTCATCCATCTTCTGCATCGAGAGTCCAAAAAGCCTACGAAAAGGTTCGCCGGTCTCGGAATTTGAAATGCTACTATTCCGAGATGACGTCGTTGTATCTTGGAAACGAATTGTTGTTATCCGTGAGTACCAGTAGCGGAGCAATATCATTTTACAGAGATAGTGTCAAACACTAGCCTCAATATAAACCAATCAGTTTGCTTCCTCCGAAAGCAACCTCCCGGAAGATCCGACAGTCGTAAATCGACTAAGTCAAATACCGAGGAGATACAAGTCATCAAAAACTGTAACAGAGTTCTCTCCTAGGGCCAATGGTTGGAAGATATCGCAAGGAAGGAGATTCTATGTCGGGTAGTAAGTTTTGAAGCCTAAGGATGTAAGTAGATTACTCACCTGCAATAGAAGTAGTTTCGTGTGATTCTAACCAAAATTCTAAGCCTTTTGATGATGTGATCCTAGTATAGCAAGACCACGGTCTTGATTTGCTCAAAACAAGTTTTGGGATTTTGGCACGCAAGGTGTTCGATAAAAGTTCTAAATAGGACCAAGGTCTTACTAAGCCCTAGAACGAGTTCTAGGACTAAGAAATGAGATAAGAAACAAGACCAAGGTATTGTTGTGTCCTAAAATAAGTTTTTGGGACCATTATCTTTTTAAGTGCTAAGTTAGGCATTTAAATACAAGCATGAGTATAAGTTTAAGTATATTACTTTGAAAGACCGAGGTCTTTTTGGCATGTACCAGGCCGAGGCCCACAAGATCTAGACGAGCCTAGTAGACGCTCTATTAAGGTTCGGTGGCTAGCTACCCCGAAATCTATTAGGGATGCACACATTGGTACTATGCCGGGCCCAAAGAAGAATGTTTATTATTTTGAAGTATATGAAGTATAAGAAAAGTTTCAAATTTTTCCATAACAAGTATTCATTTCAAGCAATGTTCTTTCTAATGCAAGCAATTGTTCAAATGTATTCATGGGCATATTTCATGTTGAAGAATGGTATTTCCGTTACAAGCATGTTTCAAAGCAAGCATAAGCATGTTCATATCGAATGCATGTTTTGTGAGTTAGGTATCTTCTTACTAAGCAAATTGCTTATAGTTGCATCCTTTTATTGCAGATAAAGGTAAAGAAAGATACAGAGCAAGGAGGCTACAGGATGGATAGTTGGTGCTAGTGGTGGCGGGACAGTGGAATGAGATCCTTCGGGATAAGTTGTTAATGTTCCAAGCTCTAAACAATAGAATGTTATGAGTTTCTTGAGTTTATGATTTATGGGTCATATTAGTAGTTTTATTTCCGCAAAAGACTTTAAGTTGAGTTATCATGATTTGAAGTTGATACACATGCTAAATGGAGTATGATTGAGTCCAATTATGATGGTTTATATGATTATAGTCTTTTATTTGTTGTGTAGTCGAAATGGGACATATAAGTATACTTGATCAGTGTTTCTGAGACCTGGAAACTGTAGTTCCAGGCGTATCATTCGACTGATGCAGGTATCAGTCGACTGGTCGAGGGAACAGAAAGATCAGTCGACTGATAACTTATCAGTCGACTGGTGCCAACTTAAACAGAAAGTGTTGTGGGACTGTTGGTTAGTGCTTCAGTCTTGCAACCACGAGGTTGGGGGATTAAACCTTGCCAAAGCCAACTAGAATTAATTTTTTTTTTAATTCGATTGGTTTTGGCCCAATAGTAAAGTCAACGTAACGACCCTATAAGGTCAAGGTTAGTAAGAGAGGGCCATTACAGGTTTGGTATCAGAGCCAAGTTTCCGCCCTCCGCCACACTGACATCAAGCATCAATCCTGCCTCCTACCAAGTAAGAAAGTGAATATGTTTAGTTTTTTTCCAATACATGTTTTCAATGCATGTTTTTCAATACATGTCTTCTATATGAATATGATGATGACATATGCTAGATGAGTATGATGGTAAGTAATGTCCTTATTCTCTTTATGATGTATAGTAAGAGAATGACAAGGGGACGTCCTAGAAGGGTCCAAAACGAGGAGCAAGCTCCTAGGGGGCCAGAGGCAACAGAGGCAGTACCACCACCAAATCTCTTAGAGGTGGTGGCTCAGTTGCAGAGGAAAGTAGCATAGCAACAACAAGTTATCACCACGCTGATGACTAATCAGCAGGCCACTCCTATTCCCCCACCGGTGGCAAATGTTACGGCACCAGTTGTGACCGAAGATCCATCGGTTACATCAGTGGTCCCGGCAAGGGGAGTAAGGCAAGAAGCGTACCTCATTCAATGGCAGAAACTGATGCCAAAAAATTTCTCATGCACAAGAGAACCATAGGATGCTCAAGCATGGTTCAAAACGTTATAGAGCATAATGGAGCTACTGGACTGGCCTGAGGTAGAGAAGATCAAGTGCGCCTCCTTCTGTCTTACTGGAGACGCTAGAATGTGGTGGGAGAGAGTCAAGGCCAAGAGGAATGTCAGCCAGATGACATGGGCCGACTTTGAGACCGAGTTCTTCGAAGAATATTTTCACATGCGAGTAACCAACAAACATTACGATGAATTCACGGAGTTTAGACAAGGAGACTTATCCGTGGATGAAGCAGTGAAGAAGTTTAATCGGTTAGCTCGTCTGTGCCCGGAGCTGGTCAGCACTGAAAAAGAGAGAGTCAAGTTGATGTAGAAGATGTTAAGGCCTGAGATAACGTTAAATGTGGCCAGCGGTGTTAATAGACCGCAAACCTCAGAAGAGCTGATAAGTAGTGCCTTGATCACTGAGCACTACTTAAACAGTATAAATGCCACTAGGATGCAACAAAAGCAGGTGGCGGTCCAGAAGTCTCAGGGTAACCCGCAGAACTGGAAGGGGAACCCAAACAAGAGGAAGCAGGAGGATCAGAAAACTTCTGGGAGCAATAAAGGAAGCTCATCAAGCAAGCACCCCAAATATCCTTCTTGTCCAAAATGTGGAAGGATGCACCCAGGAGCATGTCGTCAAGGTATGAGCGGGAGCTATATCTGTGGAGTAGAAGGGCACATGGCGAGGGCTTGCCCTAACAAAGCAAACCCACCTCCACCACAGCTTATTCAGTATGGGGGGAAGCCTGCACAGTTGCACCAGATGCAGCCAACACTAGAGGGATCCTACAGCAGTCAAGGGAGAGTGGAAGCCTCACCAGTCCTGACCAACGCCACGATTTTCGCCATCACCAAGGAAGAGGTGGCAAATTCTCCTACCGTGGTCACAGGTCGAATACTCATCTTATCTCATTATGCTAGTGTGTTATTTGACACCGGTGCAACACATTCTTTTGTGTCAATATTATTCTCCAAGAAACTAGAGATTCCATCAGAGGTGTTGAATGATGAGTTCCTAACAACCCTACCTTCGGGAGAGGTCATGGCATCTACTCAGTGGCTGAGAGCTGTGCCAATTCAAATTTCCAACCGAGAACTCTATGGTGATTTAGTAGTCCTTGACATGAAGGATTATGATATCATCTTAGGGATGGATTTCTTGAGCAAGTACAGTGCCGCTATTGAATGCCGCAGAAGAAGAGTAAAGTTCACACCAGAAGCAGAACTCCCATTCGAGTTTGTCGGAGACCCGAAGAGAAAGACAAAAAGGTTTCTTTCTAACCTACAAGCTCACAAGATGTTAGATAATGGATGTTCTGGTTATTTAGCGCATATAGTAGATGCAAGGCAAAGAGAAGAGTTAAAGAAAGAAGAAGTACGGGTAGTTTGCGACTATCCGGAGGTGTTTCCTGAAGAGTTACCAGGGCTGCCTCCCAGTCGGGAAATTGAGTTTGCTCCAGGGACCAACCCGATTTCAAAGGCACCTTATCGCATGGCGCCAGCAGAATTGAAAGAACTGCAAGAACAACTACAGGAGTTACTCAACAAGGGATTCATCCACCCTAGTCATTCACCTTGGAGAGCTCCCGTGTTGTTCGTCAAGAAGAAAGATAGATCTATGCGGATGCGCATAGATTATCGAGCCCTGAACAAGGTGACTATCAAGAATAGATATTCTTTGCCAAGGATAGACGATTTATTTGATCAGTTGAAGTGGGTAACCATGTTTTCCAAGATTGATTTGTGGTCAGGGTATCACCAACTCAAAGTCAAGGAGAGTGACGTGCCGAGAACACTTTTCGAACAAGATATGGACACTACGAGTTTGTGGTCATGCCTTTTGGAGTGACAAATGCCCCTGCAACGTTCATGGATCTAATGAATCGAGTATTCAAGGAGTTTCTTGATAAGTTCATCATAGTCTTCATTGATGATATCCTAGTCTATTCAAAGTCTCAGGAAGAACATGACGAACATCTGAGGGTAGTGTTAAAGACGCTACAACAGCAGAAGTTATATGCTAAGTTTTCAAAGTGCGAATTTTGGCTTGACCGAGTAGCTTTCCTAGGCCACATCATTTCCAAGGAAGGTATTATGGTAGACCCCGCCATGATTGAAGCAGTTAGTAATTGGGGTCGACCAAAGAATGCTAATGAGATCAGGAGCTTTCTGGGTTTAGCAGGGTGCTACAGAAGATTCGTGGAGGACTTCTCCAAGATAGCTTCTCCACTAACCGCCCTTACCAAAAAGAATAAGAAGTACGAATGGACTGAAGACTGTGAGCGGAGTTTTATTGAGTTAAAGAAAAGATTGACAAGTGCTCCCATTCTTACAGTTCCAGAAAGTGATGGAGGTTTTGATATATACAGTGATGCCTCAAAGTTGAGACTAGGAGCTATACTTATGCAAGAAGGCAAGGTCATTGCTTATGCCTCCCGCCAACTGAAGGATTATGAAAAGAACTACCCTACTCATGATCTTGAGTTAGCCGCCGTAGTCTTCGCCCTCAAGATATGGAGGCATTACCTATATGGAGTCCAGTGTAGGATTTACACAGATCACCAGAGTCTGAGATATTTCTTCACTCAGAAGGACCTGAATATGAGACAGCGAAGGTGGCTGGAGTTAATTAAAGATTATAACTGTGAGATTCTCTACCACCCCGGCAAAGCAAATAGGGTGGCTGACGTGTTAAGCAGAAAGACTTGCGCAACATTGATGTCCCGGTCATCACTATCACCGCCACTGCAGAAAGAGATAGTAGATTATGGAGTGGAGATCGTAGATGGACACCTCTCAGCATTGACACTAGAGTCAACTCTGCTTGAGGATATACAGAAAAAGCAAGAGCAAGATTCTAACATTCAAAGGATCAAGCAAGAGATGCAAGAAGGAGAAAGTAAAGAGTTTAGAGTATCTGACAGTGGGATACTCTATTATGGAGACCGTCTATGTGTCCCTAGCAGTGAGGAGATAAGAAAGAAGATTCTTGAGGAATCCCATAGAACTTCCTACTCTATGCATCCTGGTTCTACCAAAAATGTACCAGGATTTGAAAAGAAGATTTTGGTGGTCCGGAATGAAAAGAGATGTAGCTAAGTATGTCAGTACTTGCCTGACGTGTCAAAGAGTGAAAGCAGAACACCAGAGGCCAGGAGGAGTCCTACAGCCCATACAGATTCCGGAGTGGAAATGGGAAGACATAGCCATGGACATCATTGTTGGTCTACCCAAGACAACAAATGACTATGATGCTATCTGGGTAATCGTAGACAGATTGACCAAGTCTGCCCGTTTCTTAGCAATCAAAGTGTCCTACTCCATAGAAAGACTAGCCCAGTTATATGTTCAAGAAGTGATCCGACAGCATGGAGTTCCGAAGACCATTATCTCCGATAGAGATGGTCGTTTCACTTCACACTTTTGGGAGTGTGTACAGACAGCACTTGGCACCAAACTGAAGTTTAGCACAGCTTTCCATCCACAGACTGATGGGCAGACAGAAAGAGTAAATCAAGTTTTAAAGGATATGCTTAGAGCTTGTGCATTAGATTTCAAGGGCAGTTGGTGCAAGTACTTATGTTTAGCTGAGTTCGCCTACAATAACAGTTACCAAGCTACTATTGGTATGGCACCTTATGAAGCTCTTTATGGTAGGAGGTGTAGATCTCCTATCTGTTGGTATGAAGGTAGTGAGAAGAAGGAAATGGGGTTTCAGACTGATCTTATTGAGGATACTACAGAAGCTATAAAGAGCATCCGCCAAAGAATAGAAACTGCTCAGAGTAGGCAGAAGAGTTATGTCGATGTGCGGCGTAGACCACTAGAGTTCGAGGTTGGGGATACAGTTTTCCTCAAAATAGCCCCCATGAAAGGAGTAATGAGATTTGGCAAGAAAGGTAAGCTAAGTCCACATTACATAGGACCTTACCTAATATCGAAAAGAGTTGGCAAAGTAGCTTATGAGTTAGAGCTACCTCCAGAAATGTCAGCTATTCACAATGTGTTCCATGTCTCAATGCTAAAGAAACATGTTCCCGATGCCAACCAAGTGATTGAGCCACAGATGGTACAAGTTCAAGAAGATCTCAGTTATGAAAGTCGACCTATTCAGATAATAGATCGAGCAGTCAAGAGACTGAGGAACAAAGAGGTACCCTTAGTGAAGGTTCTTTGGCTAAACTAGAAGCATGAAGAGGGAACTTGGGAAACAGAAGATAGCATGAGGCAAAAGTATCCGGAGTTATTCTAAGTTCGAGGATGAACATTCCATAAGATAGGGAGATTGTAACACCTGAATTTTTTAGAATTTTTCCAAAATAAACAAAAGAAAACTAAAAATATTCTTTTAATGGGGTCGAAGTGAGGGATCGAACCTGTGACCACGGGTTGGGGTTAATTTCAAATTACCAGTCAAGTTAGTGATGATTTCGATAGAATGTGGAGTCGATATTAGATAAGTAATAGTAAGCATCCTTTATGGGAAATGGTTCAACTTCCACTTAATATATAAAGAATAGAAGGGAGAGAAAACCAAGGGCTTTCTCCTCCTTCTTCTTCCCTGCGAAAACCAAGAGAGGAGAGGTTAGGGTTTCTCACCAAAGGGCAACTAGAGTTCTCTCCTAGGGCCAAGGGTTGGAAGATAGTGCAAGGAAGGAGATTCTACGCCGGGTAGTAAGTTTTGAAGCACAAGGATGTAAGTAGATCACTCACCTACAATAGAAGTAGTTTCGTGTGATTCTAACCAAAATTCTAAGCTTTTTGATGATGTGATCCTAGTATAGCAAGACCACGGTATTGATTTGCCCAAAACAAGTTTTGGGATTTCGGCATGCAAAGTGTTCGATAAAAGTTCTAAGTAGGACCAAGGTCTTACTAAGCCCTAGAATGAGTTCTAGGACTAAGAAATGAGATAAGAAACAAGACCAAGGTCTTGTTGTGTCCTAAAATAAGTTTTTGGGACTATTATCTTTTTAAGTGCTAAGTTAGGCATTTAAATACAAGCATGAGTATAAGTTTAAGTATATTACTTTGAAAGACCGAGGTCTTTTTGGCATGTACCGGGCTGAGGCCCACAAGATCTAGGCGAGCCTAGTAGACGCTCTATTAGGGTTCAGTGGCTAGCTAACCCGAAACCTATTAGGGATGCACGCATTGGTACTATATCGTGCCCAAAGAAGAATGTTTATTATTTTGAAGTATATGAAGTATAAGAAAAGTTTCAAGTTTTTCCATAACAAGTATTCATTTCAAGCAATGTTCTTTCTAATGCAAGCAATTGTTCAAATGTATTCATGGGCATATTTCATGTTGAAGAATGGTATTTCCGTTACAAGCATGTTTCAAAGCAAGCATAAGCATGTTCATATCGAATGCATGTTTTATGAGTTAGGTATTTTCTTACTAAGCAAATTGCTTATAGTTGCATCCTTTTATTGCAGATAAAGGTAAAGAAAAGATACAGAGCAAGGAGGCTATAGGATGAATGGTTGGTGCTAGTGGTGGCGGGACAGTAGAATGAGATCCTTCAGGATAAGTTGTTAATGTTCCAAGCTCTAAACAATAGAATGTTATGAGTTTCTTGAGTTTATGATTTATGGGTCATATTAGTAGTTTTATTTCCGCAAAGATTTTAAGTTGAGTTGTCATGATTTGAAGTTGATAGCATGCTAAATGGAGTATGATTGAGTCCAATTATGATGATTTATATGATTATGAGTCTTCTATTTGTTGTGTAGTCGAAATGGGATGTATAAGTACACTTGATCATGTTTCTGAGACTTGGAAACTGCAGTTCCAGGCGTATCAGTCAACTAATGCAGGTATCAGTCGACTGATCGAGGGAACAGAAAGATCAGTCGACTGATAACTTATCAATCGACTGGTGCCAACTTAAAACAGAAAGTGTTGTAGGACTGCTGGTTAGTGCCACGAGGTTGGGGGATCAAACCCTGCCAAAGCCAACAAGAATTAAATTTATTTATTATTTTTTTAATTCGATTGGTTTTGGCCCAGCAGTAAAGTCAACGTAACGACCCTATAAGGTCAAAGTTAGTAAGAGAGGGTCGTTACAACTACGATGGGAAGACGGATCCAGAGGATCATGTCTGCAAATTTGAGAATGTGACCCTCTTGCACCAGTACATAGATGATGTTAAGTGTCGAATGTTCTTGAATACTCTGTCAGGAGCCGCCCAGAGATGGTTTCAAAGACTGCCCCAGGGTTCTATAAACTCCTTCTTAGAGTTTAGAACTGCGTTCCTACATTACTTTGCCAGTAGCCATCGATATCAGAAGACGACGTTAAATCTATTCACCCTCAAGCAAAAGGCGAAGGAGCCACTGAAGGATTATATCCAGCGGTTCAATCGGGTGGCGCAAGATGTGCCGACTGCAACATCGGAGATCCTGGTCAGCGCCTTTACGCAGGGCCTCTCCGAAGGTGACTTCTTTCGGTCATTGGTGAAGAAGCCGCCAATTAGTTTCGACGACCTGCTGGGGCACTCTGTCAACCACGTCAATTTCGAAGAAGTGCATCATACTCTCCATAAAGAAACAGCCGGAGCTCCTGTAGAGACCATAGTACGGTCGAAAAGAAGGGAACCATAAGCCCCGGTCCGGGAGAAAGACCCTCGTTCGGGAAAGGATCACTGGGCTGGCAAGAGAAGGCTCGTAGAAACAGTTGATATCCAAGAACCGGAGCCACCGAAGAAGTACTGCGATTTCCATGACAATACCACCCACTCCACTGAAGAGTGTCCTGCCTTGAAGAAAAGGTTGTCGGAGGAAGCGGATAACAAGCCCCGAAAGCGATAGAAACAAGCGAGGTATTTGATGGACCCGGGATAGGCTGTCACGAAAGTGGGTCTCAAAATTTAGATGTGTGTGAAAGCTGGAAACCCTTTTTGCAATTAAAGATGAAAACGTAGTAAAGGGGTCACAGGTCATATTTTTCCAAGGGCTGACGTTGTGTGATTCGAGCTTGTATTTATGTGTCGTTGATATTTTTGGGTTTCAAATAAAATCTGGGTTTGGATTGCAATTAGAAATGAAGTTGAAATGAAAAGAGAAGAAATTTAATTAAAAGAACTAAACAAGTGATAGAAACTAAGGAACTTAGCCAAAGGGAATCCTACTCATCCAAAGCAGCTAAATCGAAATTAGAAGGTAAGCAAATCTGATTTCAAATTCAAAAGCAACTAAATGCTAGGCAAAGGAATAAAAGCAGTGCATGGCAATTTTCGTGAGCAACAAACTTAAAACTAATGCTAGCTACAAAATTAGCAATCAATCTTAAAACAAACTCACACAAACTAGCTACAAGTTTCCGAAACCAACAAATGCAAAGAAAACTCAGAAATGGATAAATGCAGTACGAGATGATTTCAGACACTATAGCACACTAAGAGTACCCTATAACTTGGTACCAATCACTGCCTAATCTGCACTTGGTACAAAGTGCCGAATTTCAGCAACTTGGCACACCTAAATGGGAACACTAATGTGCCGAATATGACTCTAACAACTTCTGGAATGGAACTAATAAACTAGGTTTAGAAAGCAAGGCCTTCAGTGAATAAATGTTGCAAAAGTTAAGGGAAGAAATTAAACATCCAAATGCAGATCCAAATCAGACACCACAAGAAGCAACAAAATCGAAACTGAAAGGCAGAACAAGATGTGCAAAAATTCAATAACAGAGCAAATTCAGAAACAAACTGATCAGGGGGAAATCTGAGGCAATAGTTCACCAACAAGAACCTCCTGATGTGCTAAAATCTAGAATACAGAAATAAAAATCGAGAATGCAGAAATAGATTTGAAGAATGCAGAAATAAATTGGCACGCAATCTGAATTGGCACGCAAGCAATGAAGTGTAAAATACTTGAATTTAAATCTAATTGTTCACTCAACGAGTTTCCTAACTATTTAACTTGCGAATTGAAACACTAGTTAAGCGAAAACAATTCAGAGACGAAATCTAAGCAGCTGGACAGAAATTTCAGAACTGAAATTTAGTGCAGAAATAAAATTACAGCTAAATACAATGAAAATTAACTAAACAGCTACTCCTCAATCTCTTCCCGAGCTCATAATCTCCTTGTTCGTCACGCAAAGGCTGGCCTCGAACCCCTAAGCTCAGCAAATCAGTGGAAATCAACTTCAAATCTCGACTCTGCTCAAACTGCACTCAACTGGGGAAATCCAATCCGAACTCTTCGATCTCAGTTTAATGAATTGCGATGATGAATCGAGGATCATCTGAGCTCACCTGAGGACCCCTACAAGTGGCTCAGATAATCAGAAATGGATCGTGGATGAGAAACGAGTGATCGGACCACAAAGCTATCGATACCCTCAAACAACTCTGTCCGATGCAAAACTGAGCTGAATTCTCCACCGAAGCTATCTCCAATGATCCAAATCTTGATCTAGGGTTGAAGTTGAGGTGGTCACGCCTTCAAACTAAAGAAATTGCAAGCAAAACAAAGAAGAACGAAGACGATGAACAGTTGCGGCGAAGACGCGACAGGGAAGAAGCTGGGGAGAATTTGATTAAATACATTAACAATGGACGACCCAGATTGATTTGAGAAAATCCAACGGCTGATCTTCATCCAATCTGACCCAAACTTTCCAGATGTTGATCAAGGGTCAGGATCTGCCTCGTGGTAACTTGGATCCTCCAGATTTGCAACGGATGGTCCAGATCAACCTAATCTTTGAATAAACAGTCTAGAGCCCTCTGAGCTTGATCCAACGGTTGAATGAGCTCTGATTGGGATGAAACCTTCAGATCTTGATCAGAGAGCTTGATCAGCCCTAACCCTAGCTTGGATTGCTTCAGATGGTTCCAAATGGCTCAGATCTAGCCGCTTTTGAATCGGACGGCCCGGATTAATCCGAAGCTTGATAACTTGATCCGGTTCCACTTCCGACTCAAGTTTGACCCCGTATGCCCTAGGTCCATGAACCTTTCATGCCTACAAAAATAGATCAAAAATTTAATGGCCAAATAATCCAAATGTGTACAGATTTGCAATTAAGTCTAAAATAAAAGTAAATTCTAAAACCTAGGGCAATTTCACAATTAAGCAAGAAAGACATGGGTCAAACATGGATTTTAGTAAATAAAATAATCAATAAAATGGTACTTATCAACTCCCCCACACTTAAGCTTGAGCGTCTCGCGAAACTACTAAGTATGTATTTGAATCAAAATTTTCAACCTTACAACCAAGGGTTTCAAAATCAGAATTTTCAGCCCTTGCCACAGAATTTTCCACACCAAAATCAGAACTTTCAAGGCTACAACTCCCAGCAAAGTTTCCAAGAATATCAGCCCTTTAATCAGCCTCAACAGCCATGTTTTCAACCAAATCAGCAAGCTCAAAATTTTCAGCCTACTTCATCCTTTCAAAATCAGTCAAGGAGCTATGCTAACCTAGGAGGCTTTGAGAATCTTAATGAGAATGAGGCACAACAACAAAGAATTGAGGAGATTTATCAACTAGTTGTACAATATCATCAACAGCAGCAAAGGCTTCAAGACATAGAAAGAGGCGGTGGACAAATTGCTAGTCAAATGAATCAAATGCAAGTTCAAGGTGACCCTAGTGCAGGGCTAAATCTTTCTTTAATGGATCTTGCAATTTTAGAAGAAGAAGAAGAAGAATACATTAAAGTCTGGGCACCTAGAGCATGCATTCCTCAGGAGACTCCTATTCAAAATCCAATTCTAAATTTTTCAGCTCCAGAAGAAGAAATTGAAGCTCCACAGGACCATTCTAGACTTTTATTTTCTGATGATAGTATTATTGATGGTCCTAATTTTTCTGACACTGTTGTTGCAGATATTACAGAAGAAGCATGCAGAGGAGATGATTCCATAGGTGTAGGGGATTGCACAAAGCCCCAGGGACCACCACAAGATTTAGATAACGAACCAGGAAGTGTAGGAACTTGCATGGTGGAAGCAAGCACCCAAGGATCACCAGTTGAATGCCCACCAGAGCTTGAGGCTGAAGAGGAGCATGAACTTGACCAGGAGGAGACCACAGATACATCTACTATTATAGAACCTTCAGGTATTATCCAGCAAGCTCAGGTAAGTATTTCTCCTCTTTCTTCAGAAAAATGCAGTGAGGTACCTAGTGCTGATGTTATTGATTCTGATGAGTTTATTGATATACCTTGTGTAGAGATTGTTTGTGAAAATCTAATAGAGGTACCAAACATTGATTTCCATGTTCATAATGCATTACTTGATACATCTCTTGTTATGGATAGCGAAATAATTTTAGAGGCACCCATAATTGATGTAGTTTGTTATGATGAATCTTTAGATACATCTTTTGTGGATATGTCTAGTGAAAATTTTTTAGAAGTGCCTGAATTTGATGTTATTTATTTTGATGAATCGCTTGCTATGTCATATGCTGAGGTTGAATGTGAAAAACTCATGGAGATATCTGATATTGATTTGATTGGCTGTGACACATTGCATGATACACCCTGGATGGAAAATAATTGTGAACTTTCTATTGATGAGCCAGAAATTGATTTCTTTATTTGTGATGAGTATATGGATGCAAATTTGGTAGGAAATAATTTTGAAAATTTCATTGAAATACCAGAAATTGATTTAATTGAATATGATGCAGTTTTGGATTCATTTAATGCAGAGACTGAATTTATATCATTTCTTTCTGACCCTGTACACTTGAGAGAGGTATTACATTATTTTGCAGGGTCCAGAAGACTTCAGGAGTGGGTGCTCCAACTGAACAGACTTCAGCCTCCTGGAAGGACTTCTGAAAGGCATAAAGAAGGAGGAGATGATTTTGCTTTAATTCGAAGAACTCCATTCCTTCAGTGGATTTTAAACCTGAATCAACTTAGGCCACCAGAGCAATTTTTTGTGAAGTTCAAGTGTGGGGGAGTCCTAATTCTCCCAGCCACCCAGACTCCTCCACTACCAAGATGGAGGCTACTTCTGGATAGGTCCGTCCACCAGAATAAAGGGGAGTTTGTTCCTTTACTTTACTTTTCTTGTTTTTCTTTATGTTATACTCGCATGTTTGTTTACTTTTATACTTTGCATTTATACTTTGTTTTCTCATTTTGCATTTTGTTTGGCTTTGAATAAATCTTGTTTGATTTCGAGTTGTATCTCCTTACATGTTCCTTTATTATGCTTTGAGAATCATAAAAGATAGTTAAGTCTGATTATCGAGTTTTGGTTTCCTTGGTATGCTTGGGGATATTAATTGCATTTAGTCATTTGTTGTGGTGATAGACTCTATCTTGTTAGATTAAGCATGACAGTTTTATTGTTTACCTAGTGAGGATGTTGCCATGCCTATCCTTAATCCTCTTATGTGTGATAGCATTTGTGATACTTGACACTCTAGAACTTGCTTTAATTCTTTTTGAAATTACAATAGCATAAGCTTACATGAATATAATGGAGGCAATCTTTCTTGTTGAACTTTTAGTTTTCCTCTCCTTTGTTATTGTCACTACTGGGCATTTCACCTATTGCTTTCATATTTCATTGTCTCTACTTTATCAGATCTTTTCATTGTCATTACATTTTCACTGCCATATCTTTATTATTTTATTCTTCCTTGGAGCATGCATGAGAGCATAAGGTGATTGCATGATGAGTTACATTTTTATTTCTCTATTATCAGCCTCTATTATTGTGAGTTTTAGATGTTATCATGCCTTACTATCTTGCCCGAGACGGTCAAATTTTAAGTGTGGGGGGGGAGACAAGTGTATATGGACGAATGCTTGTGTGAAAAAAAAAAATCTCTCTTTGAAAAAAAAAAAGAAAAAGAAAATCTCTCTATGTGAAAAAAAAAGAGAGATAGAAAAAAATAATAAAGATGCAAAAAAAAAAAAAGTGAAAGAAAAAGAGAGAAAAGAATGAAAAAAAAAATCTCTCTATGTGAAAAAAAAAATTTCCTCAAGCATTCGAGTTGTATTAGTGATGAACAAAAAGGAATATTTTCTTGATGTGTACTCTTTTGATATCTTTATTAGAGAATCTCAAGAGTGAAGTTGTTGATCATTACATGCATTTTGAGAGAAGTTATAAATTGTTGATGTGTAGTGCATTGAGAATGTGAAAGGAGAATTTTGAGTGTTGGAGGTTGATTGAGTTATTTACTTGGACTATTGTTTGATTGTATACATCATGTTAATTACCCCGATGCTCTCATCTTTTCTTTGATCTTCTTTCATGCTCTCTATGATCTTCTTTGTTATCTACCATTCTTGTTTTCTTGTAGCACTTGGTTTCATTATTATTCATTGAAAAGCCCTCTTGATTTGTGTACTTATGTTATAGTAGTGGAGAAGTAGAAGATAAGCAAGCATATGGTAGTGCAATGTCATGAATGCTTTGAGAGAACTCCACTTCCATATCTATTATTTTTGTGAGCATCAGTGCATATATCCATCTTGTGAGGTCTTTGTCATGCTTAGTTTATTCAAGTTGATGAAATTACCATGCTTTTGACTTATGTGAGATTTGGAACCATAAATACATGGATGTTTGAGACTTGATGATCTTAAGTAACTTTCTTTTATTATTTCTTTAGGTATTGATAGGGGATGTAATGTTTGGGAGATATGCTATTTTCTTTTAGTTTTATTTACTTGTGCGAGACGCCCAAGAATAAGTGTGGGGGAGTGGATAACCACCATTTTTGCTGATTATTTTAGGCTCTAAAATCCATGTTTGATCTACATTTTATATGCTTAAGTTTGCATTTGTATTAGGTTTCATGTATTCCCTTCATTTTGGCTTTTAATTCTAATCTTTGTATATTTGGGAGATTTTTGGCACTAAATTTGGATATTATTTTGTAGGCTTAAATTGATCATGGACCTAGATCAAAATTGGGTCTGACTTGAGTCAGCATTGGATCCAGATCAAAATGATCAAGCATAGGATTAATAGGAGCCGTCCATTCCAGAGAACGGCTAGATCTGAGCCATCGGTCAATTTCTGGTCGATCCGAATCAAGATAGAATCAATCATGGCCATAGATCAAGATCTGAAAATTTCAGCAAGATCGGAAGAGATCTGACCGTTGGATCGAGCTCAAGATGTTCTAGACCATCCATTCAAGAAAAGGGAAGATCTGGACCATCCGCCACTGATCTGGTTAATCCGAGCTGGGAACAGGTTGATCAGGACCATTGATTGGGATCTGTGGAGTTTGGTTCAGATCTGAAGAGATCCGACCGTTGGATGAAGTCAAATCGATCTCAGCCGTCCATTGATAATTATCTTTTGAGCTGTGAATTTTGGCTTGGTTGACTGGACTCAATCTGCTGGACCTGAATCTGGACTGAACCGGATTGCTGGACTGAACTCGAGTTGATTGAATCGAACCGCTGGGCTGACTGAACCACAGAACTGGGCTGAACTCAAGCTGAGCTGTGAAAGCTGGCTGGACCGAACCATTGACTGGGTCTACCCACTGACTGAGCTGAACCAGAGGGCTGAACTCGAGTGCTGGTTGGTCGAATCAAAACGCTGAACTGACTGAGCTGGGCTGAAGCCGGGGATCAAAAAGGGAAGAATCGCGAACCTAGGTCTTCATCGACTCCACACGCAGGCTGCTCGCGGCGATTCTCCTCCTCCATCTTCATCGTCGCCGCAACTAGGGTTAGGGGTTCCAACCCTAGTCGGCCGGAGCTCCGATCAACTAGAGTTGGAACCCCTAACCCTAGTTGCGGCGACGATGAAGATGGAGGAGGAGAATCGCCGCGAGCAGCCTGCGTGTGGAGTCGATGAAGACCTAGGTTCGCGATTCTTCCCTTTTTGATCCCCGGCTTCAGCCCAGCTCAGTCAGTTCAGCGTTTTGATTCGACCAACCAGCACTCGAGTTCAGCCCTCTGGTTCAGCTCAGTCAGTGGGTAGACCCAGTCAATGGTTCGGTCCAGCCAGCTTTCACAGCTCAGCTTGAGTTCAGCCCAGTTCTGTGGTTCAGTCAGCCCAGCGGTTCGATTCAATCAACTCGAGTTCAGTCCAGCAATCCGGTTCAGTCCAGATTCAGGTCCAGCAGATTGAGTCCAGTCAACCAAGCCAAAATTCACAGCTCAAAAGATAATTATCAATGGACGGCTGAGATCGATTTGACTTCATCCAACGGTCGGATCTCTTCAGATCTGAACCAAACTCCACAGATCCCAATCAATGGTCCTGATCAACCTGTTCCCAGCTCGAATTAACCAGATCATTGGCGGATGGTCCAGATCTTCCCTTTTCTTGAATGGATGGTCTAGAACATCTTGAGCTCGATCCAACGGTCAGATCTCTTCCGATCTTGCTGAAATTTTCAGATCTTGATCTATGGCCATGATTGATTCTATCTTAGATTTGGATCGACCAGAAATTGACCGATGGCTCAGATCTAGCCGTTCTCTGGAATGGACGGCTCCTATTAATCCTATGCTTGATCATTTTGATCTGGATCCAATGCTGACTCAAGTCAGACCCAATTTTGATCTAGGTCCATGATCAATTTAAGCCTACAAAATAATATCCAAATTTAGTGCCAAAAATCTCCCAAATATACAAAGATTAGAATTAAAAGCCAAAATGAAGGGAATACATGAAACCTAATACAAATGCAAACTTAAGCATATAAAATGTAGATCAAACATGGATTTTAGAGCCTAAAATAATCAGCAAAAATGGTGGTTATCAGTATCCCCTAAATTTTCTTAAGCATAATTAGAAGTAAATGAAAAGAAATTACCTAAGGTTATCAATTCTCAAAAATCTAAGCTCTATGGATTAGTATCTCGTCCTTAAATCAACAACTTAGCCTTTTCATCCTTCATGATTCATTGAGATGAATTTAACTCACTAGCCTTTCAAGGGAAATTTTTGGGGGCTCTCTTCTTAAGTTCTAAGTTGATGATGGAAGTGGAGCTCACTCAAACACATATGCTTTTTGCACTACCATAGGCTTGCTTGCTATCTAATCTCCACCATTATTCATGATTAGGATCAACATCTACAAAAACAAGTGAAAACATGGAAAATGGTAAGAAATGGAGTAAAAGCCAAGAAAATAGAAAAATCGATAAAGTGGGAGGCTTGGTTGCTTAAGAATGTTTCCAATGTGCTTTGCCCCTCTTTACAGTCCTCTAGTGATATCAAAAGTGTGATGGAGTGAACTTTTGCCTTGCCCTTCAAAAATTCGATGAAAAGACCTCTTTAGTTCCTTTGTGCCAATTTCTTTTGCGTGCCAATTTGCTTCCTTCTCTTTTCTCATCATCATTTTCTTTTTTTTTCCTTTCTCTCTAGTAAAGTCAAAAATGTAATGGAACAAGGCTTTAATTCGGATGAGAAAAACATTCACTTGTTTCATGGTACCCACATTACATTCTTGTGCCATCTTGTTTCTCTTTTTTTTCAAACTGTTTTCTGTTTTTTTTTCTCTACTCTCAAGTCTTCTAATGGAGCATATCAGATCTTGCAAAACTCTAATTTCTTCATATCAGTTGGCATCTAGAAGTAGTTGAGCACTTAAAGTATTCCACTCGAAAATTCTGCTCAACAAGTTGAATTTTAGCCAACTTCATTCCATTTCCTGCTCTGCTTCGAAACTCCTAACAGCCTCATTTTCCTTTGTCCTGATCAGCAATGAATGCTCTCGACACTTTTTGACATGTTCATGTGCTTCATTCCTTGATTCACAGCCTTGAAACCCAAAATTCAGCCTCATCTTGATACAAACTGCATTCTCAGCTTTTTGACACTGATTTTTTTTTCTTTTTTCTTTCCTAGCTGCATTCTCAGCTTGCGTTCTCAGCTTCGCTGCTCTCCAGAATTCTGATGGCTGGTGAAGGTGGCTCTCTTAATCTTTGTCAGCAGCCCTTTCATCATTAAGATTAGTACAGCTACAAGCAAATTCAGTTTAGTTGCAATCCACCAATTTCTGATCTTCACAGCTGCACTTCAGCAATTCTGATTTTGCACAGCTATATTTCAGACTTCCAACAAAGGGTTACTGATCTTAACTTCCCCAATTCTTAATCCTAGCTTTTCTAACCAAATCATGCTTCACAGATTTTTCTTTTGGCATAGAATTCTCTGCATTTTCTGCTTCAATCCAGTCTTTAACATGCTATTCTCGATTTGCATTTCCTGTTTGATACAATCTGATACAGATTTTAGCTGCAATCAGCTACAATATGATGTGGCCGATCAGCTTCTTTCCTTTTTGATACAGATTTTTTCTTTGTTTGAAAAGACACAGATTTCTACATCTGTTTCAGTTCAGTCCCGCTCCAATTCAGCATTTATCTTAAGATGTTTCGGATAATTGCAAGCAAAGAAAAACTGCAAGTCCAAAACATTTCTGCCCAAAAATTTTGCTCACATCTTTACTTTCATTCATTGCATGCCACTTGGATTTTGGCACAAATATTTCTTCTTCAAATTTTCCTGCATTTTCCTGCTTCAATTCAGCTTCCATTTTTCTTGCTCATTCTTGACACCACTCACTCAAACTCATTCTTGGCACATGTAATTTGTAGAAAATTTTTTTTTTCGACATGAATTGCCTCTTTGATACCAACTCTTTCCAAAACACTAGTCACTCCCCCGCACTTAAATCTTTGTCCGTCTCGGGCAAAGTAACATCAAAGAACATCCCCAAACAAACAAACAAGTCCATAGAAAATTGGGGTTAAGAGTAGGAATAAGGAAAGACAAATTGAAAAGAGTATGTATCAAGTATGATCATTGCTAGGAATAATATGGAAAAGGGAAACAAATTTATTAGTCTCTATAGATGTGATCCAATCATTGAAATATGGTTTTGAAAGAACCTAAGCAAGTTCTAGAGTACAATAACATATGTGTGTCACAAATATAAGGCTAATTCTCACTAGGCACAAATAATTCATCTCAAGTCCTCAATTAAGAATCTAAAGCAAAGTAGTACTCAAGCATCCAAGATTTCATCCATGAGCTCAAATCCTAAGTTTTGACGACCAAATTTAATTTATTTTCAAAAGACTCTAAAATGCTATGGAGATAACCTAGAGGGATACATTTATTCCTAGTCATGCAAGAAACAATGTCCAAGAAAACTAACATGGTATCTACAATGACTCCTAGTCATTCTACTCTACTTACACATTTATTAGCAATGACTCATTTTAAAAGTGAAAAAATGCAATAAAGGAAAAGGCAAGAAAGATCAAACTCCCTTTTATCTCTGGCGGTCAGAGTTTGTCAAGAAATAGCCTCCATCGTGGTAGTGGAGGAGTCTGGGTATGTGAAAGAGCTTCTTTCATTTGTTCAACTTTACGGTGCATCGCTCCCCCACACTTGGACTTAACAACAATCTGTTCAGGTGGCCGAAGGTTATTTAGATACAAGACCCATTTAAGAGGTAGAGTGTTTCGAATTAAAGTAAAATTATCTCTTCCCTCATTATTCTTTTTGGAACACCTTCCAGGAGGTTTGAGTCTGTTCAGATGAAGCACCCACTCCAGAAGTCTTTGTGACCCTGCAAAACCATGTAAAACCTTTCTCATGCGCATAGGGCAAGACAGTAGTGTAATATCATCAATCTCTACATAAAATGTATCCAAAAATGCATCACATCCAAGAAAATCAATTTTAGGCACTTCAAGGAATTTTTCACAATGAATATCCACCCAAGATGCATCAAGAAACTTATCATAATCAATGAAATCTATTTTGGATACTTCAATGGAATTTTCACGATTATTTCCCACACATGACATATCAAGAATTGTATCGCAGCCAATGAAATCAACTTTTGGTACCTCTCTTGATGTTTCCAAAAAAATAAAAGAAATACTTACCTGATCATGCTGAAAAATACCTGGAGGTTCCACAAGAATAGATGTATCCATAGCTTCCTCCTGGTCAAGTACAGGTTCCATCTCAGGTTCAAGTTCTAGTAGGCACTCAACTGGAATAGGTGATCCTTAGGGCTCTATGCAATCCCCTACACCTAGAAAAACCTCTCTAGCTGGAAATGCATCTGAAATATCTTCTGAAAAATCCTCAGTCTCAGTAGTAAATACTCTCTCAGTCTCCTCTGAATAAATATCTCCTCCAGAAAAATCAAGTAAAAATCCCTCAGCCTCTAACTCTGTCTGCTCCAGCTCCTCAAGAATGTCCATGCTCATAATGGAGTGATGCTCTCTCGGGTGCTTCATAGCATCGAAAAGGCTAAACTGAACCACCGTGTCTCCGATCTCCATGGAAAGTGTACCAGCATATACATCAATCTTGGTTCTAGCAGTCTTCAGAAATGGTCTTCCCAAAATAAGTGGAGAACGGTGTGTAAGATAATCTCCCTCCATATCCAAGATATAAAAATCTGCAGGAAATATTAGCTCCTTTACCTTCACCAAAACATCTTCAATCACACCAGCTGGGTGGGTCTGGCTTCTGTCTGCTAGCTGTATTACCACACCAGTAGGCTGTAAAGGGCCTATGCCAAGTATCTGGAAGACTGACCTGGGCATCACATTTATGGAAGCTCCTAAATCTAACATGGTATCATGGAATATGGTGCTCCCTATCTCACAAGATACAGTAAACATCCCAGGGTCTTCACATTTCTGAGGTATGGCATGAATGAGCGATGAAACATTTTTCCCCAGGCTGACCAACTCATTTTCCTTAAGCTTTTTCTTATGAACACAAAGATCTTTCAAAAATTTGGCATACTTAGGAATCTGTTTTATCATAGTCAGCAAAGGTACATTAATCTCTATTTTACTGAAAAGTTTAACCAGTTCATTGTACTCCATAGCCTTCTCCTCCTCCACTTGTCTTTTGGCTTGTGTTTTCCGCTGTGGAAAGGGTAAGGGAACCCTCACTTCATCTTCTTTGGCCGGAAATGGAGAGGCTGATTTCTGGTTTGCTGTCCCATGCGAAGTGGCTGCTGTGATATCTGTTTCGGCACTGATTTCTCCTCCGTTTTCCACCAAAATTGGAGGATTACTTGAGGAAGGAGTTGGGCATGAACTAGGGGTGGAATCAACTGAATTTGAGGTCGTTTCAGGGCTACTTTGAACTGGAAATGGAAGTGCTGCCCTGTTTTCAGAAATTTCAGCTCTTGGACCATTTTGAGATGATGTAACTTTCCCACTCCTCAAATAAATAGCACTCACGTTTCCTTTAGGATTAGGAACAGTTTGGGAAGGTAATTGACTTGATCCTTGAGCTTGACTTTGATTAATCCCACTAGCCAATTGTCCCATTTGCCTCTCAAGGTTTTGATGATGTTGTTGTTGTTGTTTGCCAAGCTTGTTGTTGTTGGAAAATTTCTTCAACCCTCTGTTGGGGCACATTTCCTCCACTAGAACTCCCATAGCCCCCTTGGTTAGCATAGGGTTTTGATAGTCCCTGAAACGATGAAGTAGTAGGCTGAAAAACATTACCCTGCTACGGTTGGAATTGGGGCTAATAAGAGGGCTGAGTTGGCTGCTAATAGGGCTGATTAGAGGGCTGACATGCTTGGAAACCTTGCTGAGAGTTGTATCCTTGAAAATTCTGATTTTGAAATGGAAAATTTTGTGGTAAGGACTGATTTTGCATAGGCTGAAACCCTTGATTGTAAGGCTGGAAATTCTGATTATAGGGCTGTGAAGGCTGGAAAGTTTGCTGGTTTTGAGGTTGGTAAGTTGGAAATGATTGAAAACCTTGCTGCCCTTGCTGATATGGCTGGAATTGAGGCTGAAATAGGGGCTGAGTTTGCTGAAAATTTTGCTGAAATGTAAGCTGAAAATTCTGGTTCGAAGGCTGAAAAACTTGCTGATTTTGTTGTGTTTGCTGGGGCTGCTGTGATGTTTACTGGAATTGTTGTTGCTGAGGGTTCTGTTGGTAGAAAGAGTTCCCATATTTGAGATTTGGATGATCCCTCCAACCGGGGTTATAAGTGGAAGAATAGGGGTTATTCCGAGATTGAAATTGCCTCCTAACTAACGCCGCTACTGTCTCATCTTGTTGGAGGGTGGGACATGAATCCGAATTGTGCTCTTGACTAGAGCAAATACTACATACCCTCATCACTTGATTAGCTTGTGGAGTTGCTGAAAGATTTGAACCTTGAATTGCATTATTAACAGACATTTGCCTCATCACTGATGTAAGCTCCACCATAGCATCCTTCATTTCTTTCTGTTCATTTGAAACCATCTGGACTTCATTAACTCCTCTGGTGGTCAATGCTCTGCTCCCAAATTGTTGTGAATTCTCAGCCATGTTTGAAATGAGCTCCCTAGCTTGATTTGACATTTTGTTCACTAGGGCTCCTCTAGCTGCAGCATCTATCATAATCCTGTCCATCTGCAGCAATCCCTCATAAAAATACTGAATCAGAAACTGCTCACTGATCTGATGCTGGGGGCAATTAACTAGAACACAGCTTGTTGAATCTCTCCCAGTAGTCATAAAGTGTCTCTCCCACTACTTGCTGAATACCACAGATGCTTTTCCTAATTATTGCTGTTCTGGAGGCTGGGAAATATTTTTCCAAAAATGCTTTCTTCATAGAGATCCAACTAGACACGTGCCCAGTAGGTAGATAGTAAAACCAATCTTTTGCTGCTCCTGTCAGTGTAAAGGGAAAAGCTCTCAGCTTGATATCTTCTTCAGAAATGCCCTGAGGCTTCATAGTAGAGCATACAATGTGGAACTCGTGCAGGTGTCTATTTGGATCCTCTCCAAATAATCCTTGAAACTTGGGCAGCAAATGGATGAGTCCAGATCTGAGCTCAAAATCGCTAGCAAACTCTGGATAAGCAATGCTAGAATACTGAAATGAAGCATCTGGTGCTGCGAGTTCCTTCATAGTCTTCAGGTGGTCTGCCATGATACTGCCTGAATGAGTGGGAATTGTCTGAAGAGGAGGAATATCTGTAGTCTCTGAAAGAATACCTTGGCTCCTCCTTGCTCTGAAAGTCCTCTCAATCTCAGGGTCAAATTCTTCAAGATCACCACCTGTAGACCTGGTCATAAAACCAAAACAAATCACAGTAAAAGTAGATAAAAAGATGAAACAGATAAAATCAGATCACCAGATATAGCAATAAGCACAAAAATAAATCAAGAAAGATGTGAAATAAGCGTACAAGCAAAAATCAAACAAATCAACTAGTTGCTTCCCCGGCAACGACGCCAAAAATTTTGATGGACCCGGGATAGGCTGTCACGAAAGTGGGTCTCAAAATTTAGATGTGTGTGAAAGCTGGAAACCCTTTTTGCAATCAAAGATGAAAACATAGTAAAGGGGCCACAGGTCATATTTTTCCTAGGGCTAGTTGACGTTGTGTGATTCGAGCTTGTATTTATGTGTCGTTGATATTTTTGGGTTTCAAATAAAATCTGGGTTTGGATTGCAATTAGAAATGAAGTTGAAATGAAAAGAGAAGAACTTTAATTAAAAGAACTAAATAAGTGATAGAAACTAAGGAACTTAGCCAAAGGGAATCCTACTCATCCAAAGCAGCTAAATCGAAATTAGAAGGTAAGCAAATCTGATTTCAAATTCTAAAGCAACTAAATGCTAAGCAAAGGAATAAATGCAGTGCATGGCAATTTTCGTGAGCAACAAACTTAAAACTAATGCTAGCTACAAAATTAGCAATCAATCTTAAAACAAACACACACAAACTAGCTACAAGTTTCCGAAACCAACAAATGCAAAGAAAACTCAGAAATGGATAAATGCAGTACGAGATGATTTCATACACTATAGCACACTAAAAGTACCCTATAACTTGGTACCAATCACTGCCTAATCTGCACTTGGTACAAAGTGCCGAATTTCAGCAACTTCGCACACCTAAATGGGAACACTAATGTGCCGAATATGACTCTAACAACTTCTGGAATGGAACTAATAAACTAGGTTTAGAAAGCAAGGCCTTCAGTGAATAAATGTTGCAAAAGTTAAGGGAAGAAATTAAACATCCAAATGCAGATCCAAATCAGACACCACAAGAAGCAACAAAATCGAATCTGAAAGGCAGAACAAGATGTGCAGAAATTCAGTAACAGATCAAATTCAGAAACAAACTGATCAGGGGGAAATCTGAGGAAATAGTTCACCAACAAGAACCTCCTGATGTGCTAAAATCTAGAATGCAGAAATAAAAATCGAGAATGCAGAAATAGATTTGAAGAATGTAGAAATAAATTGGCACGCAATCTGAATTGGCACGCAAGCAATGAAGTGTAAAATACTTGAATTTAAATCTAATTGTTCACTCAACGAGTTTCCTAACTATTTAACTTGCGAATTGAAACACTAGTTAAGCGAAAACAATTCAGAGATGAAATCTAAGCAGCTGGACAGAAATTTCAGAATTGAAATTTAGTGCAGAAATAAAATTACAGCTAAATACAATGAAAATTAACTAAACAGCTACTCCTCAATCCCTTCCCGAGCTCAAAATCTCCTTGTTCGTCACGCAAAGGCTGGCCTCGAACCCCTAAGCTCAGCAAATCAGTGGAAATCAACTTCAAATCTCGACTCTGCTCAAACCGCACTCAACTGGGGAAATCCAATCCGAACTCTTCGATCTCAGTTTAATGAATTGCGATGATGAATCGAGGATCATCTGAGCTCACCTGAGGACCCCTACAAGTGGCTCAGATGATCGGAAATGGATCGTGGATGAGAAACGAGTGATCGGACCACAAAGCTGTCGAAACCCTCAAACAACTCTGTCCGGTGCAAAACTTAGCTGAATTCTCCACCGAAGCTATCTCCAATGATCCAAATCTTGATCTAGGGTTGAAGTTGAGGTAGTCACGCCTTCAAACTAAAGAAATTGCAAGCAAAACAAAGAAGAACGAAGACGATGAACAGTTGCGGAGAAGATGCGACAGGGAAGAAGCTGGGGAGAATTTGATTAAATACATTAACAATGGACGACCCAGATTGATTTGAGAAAATCCAACGGCTGATCTTCATCCGATCTGACCCAAACTTTCCAGATGTTGATCAAGAGTCAGGATCTGCCTCGTGGTAGCTCGGATCCTCCAGATTTGCAACGGATGGTCCAGATCAACCTAATCTTTAAATGGACAGTCTAGAGCCCTCTGAGCTTAATCCAACAGTTGAATGAGCTCTGATTGGGATGAAACCTTCAGATCTTGATCAGAGTGCTTGATCAGCCCTAACCCTAGCTTGGATTGCTTCAGATGGTCCCAGATGGCTCAGATCTAGCCGCTTTTGAATCGGACGGCCCGGATTAATCCGAAGCTTGATAACTCGATCCGGGTCCACTTCCGACTCAAGTTTGACCCCGTATGCCCTAGGTCCATGAACCTTTCATGCCTACAAAAATAGATAAAAAATTTAATGGCTAAATAATCCAAATGTGTACAGATTTGCAATTAAGTCCAAAATAAAAATAAGTCCTAAAACCTAGGGTAATTTCACAATTAAGCAAGAAAGACATGGGTCAAACATGGATTTTAGCAACGAAAATAATCAATAAAATGGTACTTATCAGTATCGCTGAAGGTCCCCACGACGGAGTCTTTCTCCCCGCAAGTGGCAGTCAGGAGAGAAAGGAACCCGACAACAATCTCGATCACGTTCCAGGGGAGGAGTCGGGAGGTGGTGCCTCGTCGGTCTCCCTCCCCTGAACGAGACCTTAAGAATGGCAATGCTCCTATACGATGTCCCCCATCGGGCCATGTGGGAGTGATCTCCGGAGGTCCTACTAGAGGTGACTCTAACCGAGCAAGGAAGGCCCACACTCGGTGACTAGAGAACTATTCCATCGGAACAAGCAGTAGTCAGCGCAGTGGCCCCGTCATCTCATTCGGCCCGGATGACGTAAAAGATGTGGAGACACCTCATGAGGATGCCCTGGTAATTCTTACACGCAAAGCAAGTTATGAAGTTAAGCGTGTCTTCGTGGATACGGGTAGTTCTGTGAATATCTTGTACAAGGCAACCCTGGACCAAATATAGATCGATGAGGGCGAGTTGCGTCCAGTCTCTACTCCACTCTTCAGTTTCACTGGATACCGAGTGTAGCCAATAGGGCAAATCTCCCTATCCTTGTCATTGGGAGATGACACACTGGAGAGGACGAGGAGGACCCCTTTCCTGGTCGTGGATGCGCCCTCATCCTACAACACCATCCTTGGACGCCATGGTAGGAAGAAAGAAAAAATGAAAGAAGTGTAGGGTTAGAGGAATGTCAAAGAGTTTGAAAATGATAAACGCCCCGCCGATCTGGGCGAAGGCGTTGGGAGCCATCTGATGGAGGGGAATGTCAAAATAGGAAGAAATGCTCATGAAGAAAGGGGGGAGAGGGAAACGAAACCCTAACTCTACCTGCCCTAGAAAGAAAGTGAAGAATTCTAGGGGGGTTCTACGGGTAATTGATCTACCCTAGGGACTTCTACCTCGATTTCAGCCGGAATGTCGTAGACCTCGCAGGCAGCTCAAGAGAGTGGAGCCCGAAAAGTCATACACCCGATAGCCCGATTCCAATAACCGTTCCCCTTTCTTATTCAGGAAAGTTGGCGGATAATTATTATCCTTTATATGCGATAATTAAGGCCTTAATAATTGTTGGAACCATTACCTAAGAGTTATCAGGTAACTGACAAGTAGGGAACGTGGAGATACGTGTGACCAAGCCCCCAGGTATATAAGGTACTTCAACCCACAGGTAAGGGGGTTACGCTCTCTGAACTCACATCTTTCTCCTTGATTTTCCTCCTGCATGCGACTTAAGTTCTGACTTGAGCATCGGAGTGGGCTCCATCGAAAAATCTCCGACGTGTTCCCATTAACGCTCGTGTTGATCTCGCAGGGTGTAATCACTTCCTTTTGCCATCATCCTTGTGGGTTGGACTCTGGTGACTTGTCGTCCGCATTGATTCCTTTCTGAACAATATCAAATGAAGAAATTGACAGAGCTAAAAGACAGACATCGAGCATACCTCACAAACCACATCAAGCTATAGAATTTGAGGAGCTAGCAATAGATGGAGAACAACCCTTATATGTAGGGTGTACTAAGTATTCAAAACTCTCTTTTTTGGTTAAGTTGTACCATATTAAATGCCTGTGTGAGATGAGTGACAAGGTAATGACAATGATATTAGAACTCTTACATGATGCATTTGAACATGCCAAGATTCCAAGTTCATTTTGTTAGATCATCTACATCTTGCTAGAGGGGGGGTGAATAGCAATTTCTCGATTTCTTCTTTCTACAACCGTTAGTGCGCAAGCGGAATAAACTAAAACTAAACTAAACAAGAAAGAACTCACCGATATACGTGGTTCGGAGATAAAACTCCTACTCCACGGCTGCCCGTAAGGTGGGCGATCCCTAATCCGTTGATGGATGATTCCCCAGAGCACCTCCGGCTAGATCGCGTAGCTCCTTGTGGGTGGAGAAACCTCACCACAATCTTTGAAAATTATCTGAACACAACAGGCTACTAACTCACTCTATCCAAGCAAGTTTTGTCAAAGAACAGTAGCCTTAAACGAGCTCCTTTAAATAGAGCTCGAGTACTAAATGGCCGCTACCAGTCGACTGCTCCTGGGGCAGTCGACTGGTCCCACTCAAATTCGACCGTTACAGCCAACGTTTGAATCACCAGCCATTACCAGTCGACTGCTCCTGGGGAAGTCGACTGGTGCCCTCCTAAGCCTAGGGTTCCCTTTCCGAGTACATTTCTCTCCGCACTCAAACCCTCTCGGCTTAGTCCCTGAGTACAAACACTCACACTCGGACCCTCATGACCTGGTCGACTCTTCACCAGTAGCCTCGACTGTTGCCTTCACGCCCTCTTCATCTTCGGCCCTCGTCCCTCAGATGCGCACACAAGCCTCCAGCTTGCCTCCATGTCATCCTTCACGTATGCCTCGAAGTCCGCATCCCTCGGCTCATTGTCCCTGCTATCCATGGTCCCTCAGGTGTGCACACAAGCCTCCAGCTTGTCTCCATGCCACCTTTCACCTGAAGACATCAACCAAGTCTATGTGTACCTGCAAACTTGCACACTCACATACACATATTAGTCCAACAACAAACCCTAACTTAATCAAGTTGACCACATACATCAAAACCCATGATCCTCCAGATCATACTAGGGCCGATTGCCCCAACAATCTCCTCCTTTTTGATGTGTGGCAATATGCTTAAGTTAGGTAAATAAAAGCAACAATAGCAATAACAATTGAAAATTAAAGCATAGCAAACAAGTGACAACCTCCCCTTTAACCTATGCCCTCTCCCAATTTTCAATTCTCATTGCAACACCAAGTTAAGTTCTACCCAACTTAACACCATAAAACTTTCTCATGTCAAGTTAAACCTAACTTAACAACCTAAGTTCTCCCCCTTTGACACCATCAAAAAGATTGCCCTAAGCAATCCTACCCCTAGTGCCAAAAAGAACTCAACATATTTCTAAAAACCCCTTCAGAAATCAACATACAACCTTACCAGTCAACTGCCCCTGGGGCAGTCGACTGGCCTCTGATTTCCCTCTATTTTCGCAACCCACACAGATATCAGTTGACTGCCATCAGGGCAGTCGACTGATACAGCCAACTTCTGAAATTCATGCCGAATTTAAGAAACCTCTAGAAAATTCTAAAAAATCTAGAAAAATCTAAAAGTTTGTAAGCACATTTATTAGGATATACTCTACCCTAGAAAAATATAGTTTCATGAAAAATATCAAATGTGCTTGACTTTTGGTACAAACTCTAATTTCCTCAAACATAGACATTTTGTATCAACTTTTAAACCTATCTATGAATCCTTGTATTTGCTAACTCTAACCATTGTTGAGGTAATCTGTGATCCGGAGTGATCATGTGTTTTGATGTTTGGGCAAAGAGTTTAAGTTAGGCTTTCTCTTGTGTACTAATATGTGTATGTGAGTGTGCAGGTTGTACAAATTTACACATATTGACTTGGCTGGATGGCTTCGGTATGGTGAAGGGTTGCATGGAGACAAGTTGGAGGCTTGTGAGCACCCGAGGGACCTGATATAGCAGGGATGATGAGCCGAGGGGCGCGGACTTCGAGGCGTAGTGAAGGATGGCATGGAGACAAGCTAGAGGCTTGTGTGCATCCGAGGGACGAGGGCCGAAGATGAAGAGGGCGCGAAGGCAATAGTCAAGGCTGTTGGTGAAAAGTCAGCTGAGGCAAGGGACAAGAGCCGAGGGAGGGGGACTCCAAGGGCAAGCCGGGAAGTGGACTTCAAAGGGCACACGTGAAGGGTGACATGGAGACAAGTCGAGGACTTGCATGCACATCCGAGGGACGACAGCCGGTGGAAGAGGACTTCAAGGGGCAAGCAAAAGGAGTGGACCTGAAGGCACGCGTGGAGGAGGGTCAAGAGAGTGAGTAGGAGTGCTGTTGTAAGCTGGGCAGTCGACTGGGGGTTGTCCAGTCGACTGCCAAAACTCATAGTAGGTTCTGGACCCTAGACCAGTCGACTGTCATTTTGGCAGTCGACTGGTAAGTCACCAGAATTAGAACGTTGGGATGTCAACGGTCGAATCTGAGTGATGGTAGTCGACTGCCCTGGGACCAGTCGACTGCCAGGGGGTTTTCCAGCCCAAGTTCTATTTAAAGAGGACTCAGTTAGGGCTGATTTTCTTGACGAATCTTGTCTTGGTTAAAGACAAGATAGTAGTCTTTGTGGTTAGAGCTTTGCTTGGTGCTGTGGCGAGGTTTCTCCACCCACAAGGAGCGGCGAGGGCTAGCCGGAGGTTATCCGGGGAGTGATCCACCGACGAATTCTTGGATTAGTCACCCGTCCGGGGTGGATACCAAGTAAATAGGTTTGTTAGCAGTGCTTTCTTTGTTGTTTGTGTTTATTATTATTGTTTCCGCTTGCGCACACTAACAACGTAGGAAGAACGAGCCAAAAATCGCTATTCACCCCCCCCTCTAGCGTACAGAACGATCCTAACAATTGGTATCAGAGCGAAGGATCGCTCGCAATTGGACTAACCGCCAAGAAGAGCAAAAGCTAGAGGAAGAAGAACATGAAAGACAAATTTGGGGACGATATTTACACTCCACCGCCCTACGACCATAAAGATTTCGGGTTTTGGAAGTCGAGAATGGAAACGTGGTTCGTGATGGAGTGGGAATGTAGAATTGCACTTGAAGAGCCCTTCAAAGTTCCAAAGGACAAGCACGGAAAGAGGCTTCGTCCTAGATATTGGGACAAAGATCAACAAGAACAATTTCGGGCCAATGAGAAGGTAATAAGTATTTTGAAAAATATTTTGCCTAATAAAATTTTGAGTGATGTAGGGGAATACCAAAACACATGTGAATTATGGGATAAGTTGAAAAGATATCATAAGAACCCTACATCAATTCAAAGAGTTGAAGAGCCCGGAGAAGTACGGCCAATAGTCCAAGAGGACCAAGAGGAGGAAGAAGTGTCAACTTCATCAAGTAAAGAGGAGGAATTAAGCGAAAGATCATCAACCTCCTCAAGGGAAGAAGGGGAAGAGGTCATCACCTCAAGGATTGAGGGGGAGGAGAGACCCACTTCAATGTTGGATCAAGAGGAAGCATCCACTTCATCCAAGGTTGAAGAAGAAGCTTCCACCTCCGCCAAAGCCAAATCAAAGGACCATATAACATGCTTTGGGTGCAACGAAAAGGGGCACTACAAGGACAAGTGCACGAAAGGTAAAATGGAGGTAAAATCTAGACCCATTTTAATTCATTTAAATTCTAACAAGGGTTGTAGGATTGGGGAAGCCCAAAAGAAAAAGAAAATCCGATGCTTCACATGTGGACAGCTAGGGCACTACCACACCAAGTGCCATAGAAAAGGAGAATTAAAGAAGATGAAAATTTAAGAAGATGGGAGAAGGAGGAGAGAAAGAGAAGAAGCTTCCATCAAAGGGGAACTTCAAGGGTAAGGGAGGTAATTCCTAACCCTAGATTAAAATGTAATTCAATTTCAAGTTCCTCAATGCATGATAAAAGTAGAATTAATCATTCATCCATGCATGCTAACATTCATGAAAAATGCTTAATGGTGCATAATTTTAGTTTCAAATATAATGATAGGACTAGGGTTAACAAGGTAGATCATAACCCTAGGAAAAACATACATCATGAGCCCAAGACCTCTAGACCTAAGGATCATGGCACTAATCCCAAAAATGGGAGGAATGTGCCTAGAAAGGAGGGTAGGCCTAGGAATGTCCAAGGTGAACCTATGGAAACCAAAGTTAGGGACTTGGCAAGGGAAAATCAAGCCTTGAGGGCAAGGCTTGATACATTAGAAAAGACCCTAGAAAGATTCACGGTTGGATCTAAGGGCTTAGACATGGTGTTGGGTAGTTTGAAACCCAACTATGATAGATCGGGATTGGGATACCGGTCTAAGACCTCTAAGGCCGACAAAAAGAAGTATGCTAGGGAGGCATACAATCATGGTAAGGAGGGAAAGTCCAAGGATGGCAAGGGAATGTTATCCAAAGGTAAAAGGAGTGAATTAACCAAGGACAAGGTGTCCAAGGTTAAGAAGGTTCATTTTGTAGGCCAAGAGTCACCGGGGACTCACCGGTGTGACCTAGCTAGTATGGATTAAGTCACCTAGGGAGGTGGCTAGGGCTAAGAACTCAAGGGGGAGCTCTAGGAGCCTTTGGGATATATGGTGAATGGACCTTGGGAGGGTTGCTCCTAGAGGTCTAGATGGACCATGGGATGTGCCAAAAGAATTGGAGACGGACTTGAGTCTAAATTCTTGGGGTTTGGCACGTTAGAGTTATGTTTCATGCATGAAAATATGACATTGAGGTCATATAGCATGAAAGTTGGTTTTTGATGATTAAATGTCATGTAAATCAATACTAGGGATGCATTGTGGGATGGCATGGGTAGAGACATCAAGTGGAGACCAAAACTAGGACATTAGGTCAAGGTTTGATTGAAGTTTTTAGCTAGTTTTAAGTTTTGTATCAAACTTGGGAATGGTAATAAATACATTTTGGAATGTATTTTTCCCAAGTAGATATGGGTACCACAAACCTCTCCACAAAATTTGAGAATTTTTGGAGATTTATGAAATTTTTGGCGCATTTCTGAACTTCGTTAGAAAAGGCTGAAATTCTGTGTTTCAGAGTATCAGTCGACTGCCATTGGGGGCAGTCGACTGGTAAAGACTGAATTAAGTTTCAGCAGCTGGGTATGTGTCCAAATAATACAAAACAAGTGTATGGGGGGCTAGTACACATTGTTTATGGTCATTAGGGATTAAAAGGACCAATGATTGGGATATTGTTGGGTTCTTTTTGATGTTAGGCAAAGGAGGAGAAGTGTTGGGTTTAAGTTGGGAAACCAAACACGCCTTTGCGGGAAACCCTAGGTTCAGGGGGAGCTAAGATTAAGGGGGAGCATGATTGCTCCATTCTTGGCATAAGGGGAACCTTGGAGAGGTTCTTAAAAAGCCTTTGTAAGTCCAATGGAGGGGGAGCTTTGGAGAAGCTTTAAAAAGCCCATTTTGGTGAAAATTCCTAACTTGGAGGGTTAGGTGTGGGGAGCCTTGGCATAGGTTTTAAAAAACCCGTTTCGGGAAATTCCTAACCTGGAGGGTTAGGTGTAGGATGCCTTGGGATAGGATCCATGTATGCATTGCATATGCATTTATTTAGCATTATTCTTGCTATCTATTACTCTTTGTTTTCCCTAACTTAAACGTATTGCCAAACATCAAAAAGGGAGAGACTGTTGAGGCAATCTGTGATCCGGAGTGATCATGTGTTTTGATGTTTGGGCAAAGGGTTTAAGTTAGGCTTTCTCTTGTGTACTAATATGTGTATATGAGTGTGCAGGTTGTATTGGTTTACACATATTGATTTGGCTGGACGGCTTCGGTATGGTGAAGGGTTGCATGGAGACAAGCTGGAGGCTTGTGTGCACCCAAGGGACCTGATATAGCAGGGATGATGAGCCGAGGGACACGGACTTCGAGGTGTATGTGAAGGATGGCATGGAGACAAGCTGGAGGCTTGTGTGCATCCGAGGGATGAAGGCCGAAGATGAAGAGGGCACGAAGGCAATAGTCAAGGCTGCTGGTGAAGAGTCAGCTGAGGCAAGGGACAAGAGCCGAGGGAGGGGGACTCCAAGGGCAAGCCGGGAAGTGGACTTCAAAGGGCACACATGAAGGGTGGCATGGAGGCAAGTCGAGGACTTGCATGCGCATCCGAGGGACGACAGCCGGTGGAAGAGGACTTCAAGGGGCAAGCAAAAGGAGTGGACCTGAAGGCACGTGTGGAGGAGGGTCAAGAGAGTGAGTAGGAGTGTTGTTGTAAGCTGGGCAATCGACTGGGGGTTGTCCAGTCGACTGCCAAAACTCACTGTAGGTTCTGGACCCTGGACCAGTCGACTGCCATTTTGGCAGTCAACTGGTAAGTCACCAGAATTCGAACGTTGGGATGTCAACGGTCGAATCTGAGTGGTGGCAGTCGACTGCCCTGGGACCAGTCGACTGCCAACGGGTTTTCCAGCCCGAGTTCTATTTAAAGAGGACTCGGTTAGGGCTGATTTTCTTGACGAATCTTGTCTTGGTTAAATATAAGATAGTAGTCTTTGTGCTCAGAGGTTTGCTTGGTGCTGTGGTGAGGTTTCTCCACCCACAAGGAGCGGCGAGGGCTAGCCGGAGGTTATCCGGGGAGTGATCCACCGACGAATTCTTGGATTAGTCACCCGTCCGGGGTGGATACCAAGTAAATAGGTTTGTTAGCAGTGCTTTCTTTGTTGTTTGTGTTTATTATTATTGTTTCGCTTGCGCACACTAACAACGTAGGAAGAACGAGCCAAAAATCGCTATTCACCCCCCCTCTAGCGTACAGAACGATCCTAACAACCATTACCATGTTACACATGAAATTGCCCTCAATTTTCTCCTTTTTTTCTTATGTAGTCTTAATATGATAAAAACCTCCCCCTCTTTTATCCTTAACCCTAGATATACATATATGAAAACCCTCTTATGCCTTCATTTAGCATGATCTTATCATTCAATATCAACCCATGAATCTCAAATAAGATAAGCACTATCAAGCCATGACATAAAAAAAAATCACAAAATATCATGAAAGCATAAGCAAATGATCCTTACATGACTTGAAAATAAAGCATCAAGATAACACAAGGGCTAAAGTCCCGAAGTAATGAAATATTACAATCCCAAAATGAAAAAGTGCTTGAGAGATAAAAATAACATCTAAGCAACACACTCTCAACACTCAAGCCATCAACTCAAGTCAAATCTACTGCATGTCATCATCTGGAGGAGGAGGAGGGGCCTGATATGTGAGGTGCAGCTGTCGTATCATATCGTACATCTCATCCTACTGGCGCTGGAACTCCTGACATAACTGAGTGAGGCCATGAACCTCCTCCTGAATAGCAGTCTGCGTCTGCTGGAAGCCCCTCTGCTGCTGCTGAAAGTCGTGGAAGTCCTCCCGGAGGTCGTGAACCTCAGACCGGATCTAGGAGAACTCCTCTCATGTAACTCCATCAGCAGGCTCCTCATCTGAACTGGAGGACTTAGGACGCTGCCTCCAAACTATCTCCCCCTACCTGCACTCGATCCCTGCCAAGGACAACTGACGTGTGTCAATCTGATCATAGTCCTTGGACAGGTGACGTTCCTGACCGCTAGTCGTGACTACACCCCTAGACTCGAAGAACTCGGTCAGGACATGGCAGAAGGGCATGTATATCTTCCCATTCTCACTATGGGAAAAATAGACAATGGATGTGAACACATGCAGGGTGACATCAATGTCTAACCTCCTCTCAAGTGCGTACATCATTACCAAGTGCGGTAGTCGAATCCTTGACCGCCTCTTGGTAACAATAGGCAATATGCATTCTAAGACAATTTTATATAGTACATGACTAAATGGACTCATGTTCTTAGCGTCAAAAATACGCTCTGAAATGCATCGATGTCGTGCAAAATAATGCATGTGAATCTGATCAATAATGACATCAGGAAAAGAGAGGGTTTCAACAACTTTTGGGAAATATGTGACTACATTGTTAGACGCCCTACACCCTAAAAATATACCTAAAACAGTGGGTGAGAAGGGGATAGGGACTCCTGCCACCATGGACTCCTAGAGGTCATTATCAGAATCGATGCATGTCAGGTTCACGTAGAATTCTTTACACAGGTCTAGATTAATATCATGCCGACAATATACCAACTGCTCTATCCCAAAATGAGTGATCATTTCAGCAATTTGTGGGGTTTTCTCTTGAAAATAAGACCAATTTAGGTATCTATAACTCATTAACACGAATTCATTCTCAGTGAATCTTTTCCGACACTCCTCGGATCGAAACCGAGGTGCATTTGGGTCTATTGAACCTTGCTGGGATAATCCCTCACCCCTTGACCTTTTAGAAGCCAACCTAACATATGACACAAATGCATATACCCATATCATCCCACAACAAGATAGAACAAGAAAAACCAAGTAAAATAGACCAAATTAGCTCTAAATCATGATTTAAATAGGAAAAATTAAACTGTACAAAGTGTTACCTTTTTCCCAATCGCTTCATGATGAAGTTTGATGGAGATCGGCTTGAAGGGAGAAGCTTCTACTAACCCTAGTTGTAGATTCGAGGTAGGAGAAGGCTAGAGAAGGTTTCTAGGACTTGGGAGGGCCTTAGAGCAGGAGAGGAGGTCAGGGAGAAGAAGAGTTCGTAGGGGGTGGCAGGCAAAACCCTAGGTTTTGGCCACACCACCCCCCCCCCCCCCCCGGCGCGTGGTCTGTGCCTTTTAAAACCCCGCGGACTAGTCGACTGCCCTATGGGCAGTCGACTGGTAAAACGAACAGAATATTTTAGTTCTGAATTTACCCTGGCTCAGTCGACTGCCCCAGGAGCAGTCGACTAGTAAACCAAACAGAAAGTTCCAGTAGCAAATTTTCCCTGGGCCAGTCGACTGGCTCTGAGCCGGTCGACTGGTACCTAAATTTTAGTATTACAGTCTTAAATTCAGAAATGCCTAATTAATTCCTCAAATCTCCAAAAAATATGAAATTTCATGGAGAGATTTGTGAAACCTATGTCTACTTGGGAAAAATATATTTTCAAACAAATCTACTCTGGATCCCAAGATTGGTACTAAATTCAAAACTATCTAAATTATGTTATTGAAACTTATCCAAAACTCCTAATTTTGGCCTCTCCTTGATGTATCTTCCGATGCCTAACCACAATACACTCCTAGCATTGAGTTATATGACATTTACACATCAAACACTAATTTCTCCCTAATATGATCCTATTTTCATCTTTTCCTCCCTAAATCTCCTTTTAGTGTGTTGATTCCCTAGGATTAAGACTCACCTTAGTCTTTTAAACCCCTTGGCACACTCCATAGTCCATCAAATCTTCTAGGAGAAATCCTCCTGAGATCCATTGACCATGGATCTCATTTTGGCTCCTAGAGCTCTCCCTTGAGCTCCTAGCCCTAGCCACCTCCTAGGTGACTCATCTACAAATGCAAGACCACACCGATGTTCCTCCGGTGCTTCTTGACCTTCAACTCTTACTTTCTTAACTTTCCATACCTTGTCCTTGGTTGACTTTTTCTTCTCTCCTCTAAATGGCTTTTCCTTACCATTTTTTACCTTTTCTTTGCTATAGTCATATGGCACCTTGCCATATGATCTTTCACTAGCCTTTTTACCAACATTTGACTTTCTAGGGTGATATCCTAGACCTGACCTATCATTTCTAATGTGTTGGTCCTTTGGTATCACACTCAATCCCTTGGACCCTTTAATGAGTCTATCTAGGTTCTTTTCTAATTTATCAAGTTTTGCCCTCAAAACTTGATTTTCCTTTTCTAACTTTCTAACCTTAGTGTCACCATGACTATTTTGATCATCCCTAGATCTACCTATTTTCCTAGGCATGTGTCTCCCTTTCTTAGAGTTGATGTCTTGATCCTTAGGTCTAAAAAACCTAGATTTTGTTGGATCGAGAAACACGATAGAGGGGGGGGGGTGAATATCGTGAAAATTTTTTCGGATAAGACTTAAGAGAAAATACGCAGCGGAATTAAAAACAAACACAAGGAACACAAGTATTTTTTACTTGGTTCGGAGTCGCGGTCGGCTCCTACTTCAAGGCCGATGGTCCTTGACCATTTACTGCGGGCAATTCTATAATAGCGTAAAGATTTACAGCATTTGATATAATAGTAGTGCAGTAAATAAACGAATACACTTTTTATTACCGACGCCCGGTGTGGATCGTACTTCGGAGCAGAGGGTCATCATCGGCGCTGGAATGTCGAGATCAGAGTTTGCCGGAGCAGAGCGCTTGAACGAAAAGCTTAGAGACATTGAAAAATTGTGTTCTTGAAGCCTTGGGGTCGAGCCCCTTTTATAGTGCTCCTAGGGGCACCTGATTCGTCGGGGGCGCCTGACACGTGACTTCAGATCGGAGAAACTTCATCCACAGCTCGGTCAGCGCTTTTCCCTTCCGAATCGACCTCTGGAGCTGACTGGGGCGCCCGGGAGACTGGGGCGCCCGGGACCTCCCGGGCGCCCAGCTTGACTTGGTCCGCTGGCTTCGTGGCTGATTTTGCTTCGACTCCTCTTTGGCTTTGACCTTGGGCGCCCGGGACCTCCCGGGCGCCTAGCCCAGTGTTATTTCGAAGCGATTCTTGCTTTCTGCTATTTTGCCTTTGACCTTGGGCGCCCGGGACGTCCCGGGCGCCTAGCCCAGCTGCCTGCCCCTCTCCTTTGGGGCGTTCTAAGCTGCAGAAACACACTCCTTCGGTCCCTGCATACAAGGTTAGTTCCAAAACAAACAAAGCAAGAATATTAGTTAGTATTTACAGCCGTAGCTGTCTTGGTTCTGACTTCGGGTCTCTCAAATGGAACCCTAGGTCAAACCGATGCCTAATGTTCCCTCGACGGGGAACACGTCCTCACCTACTCCTCTCAGGAGAGTTTACCTTTTGTCAACCGGCTCCTCCGGTTGGACTTTTGCCTAGTTTTACTCACCAGGTCTTCGTGCCCAATCCGCGACCAGGTCTTAGTGCCAAATTCCTCGAACCAGGTCTTTGGTGCCCAACCCTCGGTCAGGTCTTAGTGCCCAATTCCTCGAACTAGGTCTTCGGTGCTCAACCCTTGGTCAGGTCTTAAGTGTCCAACCCTCGGCCAAGACTTAGTACCCAACCCTTGGTCAGGTCTTAGGTGCCCAGCCCTCGGCCAGGACTTAGTGCCCAACCCTTGGTCAGGTCTTAGGTGCCCAGCCCTCGGCCAGGACTTAGTGTCCAACCCTTGGTCAGGTCTTAGGTGCCTAGCCCTCGGCCAGGACTTCTTGCCTAGATTAACTAGGACTTTCCTGCACACTTGAGTAACTTTATTAGATCACAAATAACACTTAACTTTGAATCCTTTGCCAATATCAAAACAAAGTTCGATATGGTGCTTCCTGCACCAACAGATTTATCATGAATCATGGATTTCTTGGTATTTTGGCACGCACTAGCATTTTTATCTCTATCATGATACTTAAAGCCAAAAGTACGCATAGACAAACAATCATTTACATTTCTAGCATTCATGAAAGTATTGAAAGCATATATAAAGCTAGGGATTACCTCCCTTACCCTTGTAGCTCCCCCTTGATGTGAGCTCCTTTTCTTCTCTACTTTCTCCCATCTTCTTAAGTACTCCATCTTCTTGAGCTCTCCTTTTCTTAGACATTGAGTGTGATAATGTCCTAGCTCCCCGCAAGTATAGCACCTAATGTGCTTCTTCTCTTTCTTTTCCCTATAACTCACATTAGATTTTAAATTAATGGAATTGGGTTTAAAGATTACCTCCTTTTTACCTAGTGGACACTTGTCCTTGTAGTGCCCCTTCTTGTTGCATCCAAAGCATATGATGTGCTCTTTTGATTTTGGCTTTGGCGGAGGTTGGAGCTTTTTCTTGCTCCGGTATTGATGAGGGTCTCTCCTCCCCCTCAATTCTTGAAGTTGACACCTCTTCTTCTTCTCTTTATGAAGTTGATGATCTCTCACTTAATTGTGCCTCTTCACTTGATGAGATGAGCAATTCTTCTTCTTCTTTGTCTTCTTGGACCGTTTGACTTGCTCCTTGGGCTCTTCCACTAATTTAGCTTATGTATAATTTTTATGGACTTTTCCTATCTTGCTCCATAGCTCATATGCATTTTCGTATTTACCTACATCACTCAACACATTTTTAGGCAAAATATCAATTAATATACTAGTTACCTTCTCATTTGCTCTAGAATGTGCTTGTTGCTCCCTAGTCCAATATCTAGGTCGGAGCTTCTTTCCGTGCTTATCCTTTGGAATCTCGAAGGGCTCTTCTAGCACCATTATGCATTCCCACTCCATTCCAAACCACATCTTCATCCTTGCCCCTCAATAGTCGAAGTCTTCATGATCGTAGGATGGTGGAGTGTTGATATCATCCTCTAACTTATTTTCCATCATTCTTGCCCTCTAGCTTATGCTCCTTTGGCGGTTAGTTCAACAAGAGCGAACCTTCGCTCTGATACCACTTGTTAGATCATCTACGTCTTGCTAGAGGGGGGTGAATAGCAATTTCTCGATTTCTTCTTCCTACAACTGTTAGTGCGCAAGCGGAATAAACTAAAACTAAACTAAACAAGGAAGAACTCACCAATATACATAGTTCGGAGATAAAACTCCTACTCCATGGCTACCCGTAAGGTGGGTGATCCCTAATCTGTCGGTGGATGATTCCCCGGAGCACCTCCGGCTAGATCGTGTAGCTCCTTGTGGGTGGAGAAATCTCACCACAATCTTTAGACACTACCTGAGCATAACAGGCTACTAACTCACTCTATCCAAGCAAGTTTCGCCAAAGAACAGTAGCCTCAAACGAGCTCCTTTAAATAGAGCTCGAGTACTAAATGGCTACTACCAGTCGACTGCTCCTGGGGCAGTCGACTGGTCCCACTCAGATTATACCGTTACAACCAACGTTCGAATCACCAGCCATTTCCAGTCGACCGCTCCTAGGGCAGTCGACTGGTACCCTCCTAAGCCTAGGGTTCCCTTTCCGAGTACATTTCTCTCCGCACTCAAACCCTCTCGGCTTAATCCCTGAGCACAATCACTCACACTCGGACCCTCACAACCTGGTCGACTCTTCACCAGCAGCCTCGACTGTTGCCTTCACGTCCTCTTCATCTTCGGCCCTCGTCCCTCAGATGCGCACATAAGCCTCTAGCTTGCCTCCATGTCATCCTTCACGTACGTCTCAAAGTCCGCATCCCTTGGCTCATCGTTCCTGCTATCTATGGTCTCTCGGGTGCGCACACAAGCCTCCAGCTTGCCTCCATGTCACTCTTCACCTGACGACATCAATCAAGTATATGTGTACCTGCAAACCTGCACACTCACATACACATATTAGTCCAACAACAAACCCTAACTTAATCATATTGACCACACACATCAAAACTCATGATCCTCCAGATCATACTCAAGCCGATTGCCCCAACACATTTTATGAGGCAAAGAAAACTAACTCCAAGCTCGGTTTGAACTATGAAAGGATACATGCATGCCCAAATAATTGTATGCTCTATTGAGGTGAGATGAAGATAAGGAAGTATGTAAAGTTTGTAACAAGTCTAGATGGAAATCAAGAACAAAGGGTGGTGAGACTCAAGCATCTAGTGATGGCAATACAAGGGAAAAGGTGCCTGCAAAAGTTCTTCGTTACTTTCCACTGAAACCTTACCTGCAAAGATTGTTTTTGTCTTCAAAAACTACTAAAGATATGATATGGCATGCCATGGATACTAAGAATGATGGCAGGATGAGGCATCCTAGAGATTCAGAAGCTTGGAAGATGTTTGATTTAACAAATAGTTCATTCACAAAGGATCCATGAAATGTTCGTCTGGGATTAGCTACTGATGGTTTTAATCCCTTTGGTAGTATGAATGTAAATTACAGCACTTGGCCGGTTATTCTCATTCCTTATAACACTCCTCCTTGGGTATATATGAAGCAGACTCCTTTTATTTTTTCAATGATAATTCCTAGTAAAAGAATGTCGGGAAATGATATAGATGTGTACTTACATCCTTTAATCATAGAGTTGAAGGAGTTATGAAATGATGGTGTGGATGCATATGATTCTTTCAAGCGAGAGATGTTTAAAATGCATGCAACTTTATGTGGACAATTAGTGACTTCCCTAGGCTAGGAACTTTCTCTAGGTGGAATACATACACCAGATTTCTTGTCCATCTTGCAACTTTGACTCCATTCCCTACAGTCTTCCACATAGTAGGAAATAGTATTTTATGGGTCATCGTCGTTTTCTTGATCAAAGGAAAAAATTTAGATTGAACAAGGCTCGATTTAATGCAGCACAAGAATTTTGGAATCCACCAAAGAAATTATCTGGTCTTGATATTCTTGAACAAATCAAGGAAATTAATGTCACATTTGGTCGAAAACTTGCAATAGAAGAAAAGGGAAAAAGAAAATGTAATGGACAAGCCACACAAGGTACTCAACAATGGAAGAAGAAAAACATTTTCTTTGAGCTTCCATATTGGAAGCATAACTTGTTACGTCACAATCTTGACGTAATGCATATTGAAAAGAATGTTTGTGATAATGTGATCTATACTTTGCTAAATGACAATGCAAAGTCAAAGGATCATGTCAATGCTCGAAGAGACCTTAAGGATATGGGTTGTAAACATGACCTTTGGCTAGATGATAATGGAAAGTATCCTCTAACTATCTTGTCCTTAAATCAAGGGAAGAAACGATTTCTAACAACTTTAAGGAATATTAGTGTTCCAGATGGTTATTCAAGTAATATTTATAGATGCATAGAAGTGGATAATCTTAAGAAATGTGGATGTTGAAAAGTCATGATAATCATACACTGATGAAACAATTTCTACCCCTAGCCTTGCGAACAAGTTTGTCGGAAGACGTTTCAGCAATGTTGATTGAGTTGCGCTCATTCTTTAGGAGCTTACGTTGGAAAGTGTTATTGATTAAGGATTTAGACAAATTGCAAGATCAAATTGTACTCACTTTATGCCACATGGAAATGTTATTCCCTCCATCATTTTTCACAGTTATGGTTCACCTGGTTGTTCACCTTGTTGAAGAAGTTAAGCTTGGAGATCTGTTTATTACTGATGGATGTATCCTATAGAAAGGTTAGAGATAAATATCATTTTATTGATGCTATATTGGATTATTATTTATACTACTTATGGTCTATTTTGATTTAATAGGTACTTAGGACAACTGAAATCAAATGTACGTAATAAGGCAAAACCAGAAGGCTCTATAGCTAAAGGTTATTTTGCTCAAGAGATTCTTACTTTTTGTTCAAGGTATCTAGACAATATTGAGAGGAATCAACCTAGTCGTGTGGATGATGAGCAAGACAAAATAGAGCCCAAATCACGAGTATCTGAACTATTTCCTCGAATAGGGAAGCCGGTTGGTGGATCTGCATATTTTACTCTGACCTCGATAGAGAAGATGCAAACTCATAAGTATGTGTTAATCAACTGCCCAGTAGTCAATCCTTATCTTGAGTGAGCAATTTTTGTGTTGGCATTATTTATTAGAATTTTCTATTTTAAAATCTAATATGGCCTAAATATATAGGGAATTTCGATGTGTTGTGAAGAGACAACTAAGAAGTCGTACAAGGAACACTTCTGAGATAGACAAGAAGGTTCATTGGGAGTTTGTTGGTTGGTTCTATGATCGTGTGAGTTATAAATACCTCATATGCATGCATATTGCATATATTTTTAAATATACATACGACTAACGCACATATAATCTTGTATTTAGATTCGCAATAATCTCAACAATCTTCCTAAATTGGATAAAGACATTCTTATCAATCTTGCTCTAGGACCTTATGACCAAGCTACAAGATTCTCTGCATACAATGTTAATGGATACAAATTTTGAACTTTGTCCTAAGACAATGCATTAAAAACTCAAAATAGTAGAGTTTTTGGCAACTTTAGAACAAGGAGTTACTAAAGTAGGTGGGATACCCAAATGAATTTTGGAGAGGTTCCTTACTATGGAAAGTTAATCGATGTTATTGAGCTTGTATATAATGGCTTTAGGATTCCCTTGTTTAAATGTCAATGGGTCAACACAACGAATCATAGAGGCATACAAAAAGACAAGTTGGGCTTTACCTCTGTTAACTTTGCAAGGCTAATACATACTGGGGAACATCAAGATGATGAGCCATATATCAATGTTTCTGAAGCTCAAATGGTTTATTATGTGAATGATGAGAAGCAAAAAGATTGGTGCATACCGATTCACTTAATGCCAAAGGATTTTTATGACATGGGTGAAGATGTCGAAGGAATTATGCCATGTAATGAGGCATATCCACTCCAAAACCTAGAAAACCATTTCTCAGATGATATTTTACAATTAGCAAGAATGACTACAGATGATGAACCTCAAAGTTCTACCATTATTGGGAATGTTGATGATGATGTAAATGAGGATATGGTTGTGTGAAAGAAATGACTAGAACTTGATTATCATATTGTGTTTTTCCATTTTTGTTATTCAAACTTTACTTGAACATTTTTGTTATAAAATAGTTTTCATGCTACATGTGTTTCATGTCCTATTCATGTTATCATTATATATGTATGTGTGTGTGAAATTATAATATTTGTATTTTGGACAATCTAGATTCAATTTTTTAGAGTGAAAACAATGTTAGATATGCCTAGGACAAAGAGACATTCTCCTAGGTATCATTCAATACAGAGCACACCTATACTTGAGAAAGCATCTTAAATTTCTACGCAGAGCACACCTATAGTTCACATTAGTTCATCCACTAAGAATGGAACTCCTTCCCACCAACCCGAGCAATGCAATGCCCAAAGTCTCTTAAACACTGCAACAGGAGATCTTGAGGACCATGCTTTAAGGGATCTTGAAGAGGAAGAAATTTTAAGAGATCTTGAAGAGGAAGAAGCTTTAACGACTGTCTTGAGTAGGACCAAAATCGTGTGGACAGTTGATGTGATTGGTTTGTGATTTTTACTTACTAAATTTTATTTACTTTTTATATTTAATTATTGGTATATTTTATGTTAATTTTGACTCTGATATTTTTTTTAGATGAGCAAGGTAACAAAGAAGAACGACAACTCAAAGTGCAAGATATAGTTGCACTTGCAACTAGAAAATGGATAATTACTGAATGGAATGATAAGCATTAGCCAATTGGAGATTCTAATGGCCTATTGGGAGGATATTTGGGACATGTTGGTAGTAATTTTAACAACTTTCCTATAATATATAACACTTGGCATAAAGTTCCTTTGGATTATAAGGAAAACATATATAAAAGAAATATCCAGGTTTGAATAATAATTAATTAAATAAATTTGACCTTCTTGGTATTGTTTGGTAATTTTTTTGCGTTTGATTTGAAGGAAAAATTTATTGTTGATGATGGTCACCAAAAGAATTATATCATTGGAAGTCTTTTAAAAAAATGGAGAGACACCAAATGCAGAGTGTTTCAAATCCATTACCAACCAGAGCGTAGATGGGAAGAAAATGTCAACTTGCACCCTAATGGGATTCCTAAAGAGCATTGGGCAGCCTTTTTGGAATATAAATTAAGTGTTGAAGGAAAGGTAGTACTATAATATAACGGCATTATTCCCATACTTTTTTTAATATTATGAGTTATTAACTCTTAGTTATGTTCATTAGTTGGTTAATCTACATATATATTAATGTATAGGAATTGAGTGAAAAAAAATCTGCTAATAGAAAGCGGCAAACAATTCCTCACACTCTTGGGTCAAAAACACTCGCTAGGCTTAACAAAAACATGCATGCACGTGATGTACTACAACTACGAGCTAATAAGTTAGCATATTTGTCTTGAGATTATATACATATATATAGGGGTGACAATTCTCATAGTGCTATGTTTATCGTATCGTAAGGATGTCATATCCTTCGTTTATAAAACTATAAAACTAGCATAAAGGTATAATTAGACATTTTAATGGTACTTTTAAATGATGGATAGATAGATTCCAATGTTGGATCGATATAACTAATCCTAGTGAATTTGCATCAGGCATAATGCCAGTACAATCTTTAAGTTCAATCTTTAAGTTTTTTACACTTCCATTCTATTAGGTCAAAAGTACTTATTTTATATTTGTTGTATGCATTTCATCATATAATTATTTGTGTAGACAGTATGTCTCTTCTTGCAATTAAGTTCTGTCTAATTTAACATCTTTATTTTTATAACATCTTTTACAGGATCATACTTTTAATATTGACGTTTTATTTAATTTCAGGCAATAGACATAGGCTCACCATTAGACGCAAGGCGCTCTTCCGAGGCTATTCATGAACCCCAAAATGAAGGGTCATCATCATTATCTAATCCTTTGTCTTTTTTTCTTTAGATTACAAGTCTACTGATGTTAAGATTTTTTTTATGTTAAGGATTTGTATTTGCTTAGACCTTAGCAAGATAAACTTGCATTTTATGCATTGGTTTGTTCTTAATACCTTATGAATTAAATTTAGTAGTGATAGGTCAAAAAACACCTATATAAATTAGTTGTGACGATTTCAAATTGCAACAAATTGGTTGAGCATAATGTTAACTAATACCAGCGGTTTTTGCACCCTAAATCCTCTAACCCTTGAGGATAGATTTTGGCACCTAATAGAAATGTTTCCTAATTTGGTGGACCAAATATTCTTTGCAAATTCATTTTCTATCTAGGATTTTGGTTTTTGCTAGTCCTCTAGCAAGTAGGCAATAATAGGTTTTTTCATTGCTAGAATCCTTATATCCTAAACCCATTTTCTTAAAACTTGCTCTTTGGCTCCTAATAATCATGTCTAATGTATTAGAGCCAATTTCAAATTTTCTAAGGGCTTCACTAAGGTTATCAATCTTTTTCCTTAATTCCCTATTTTCTCTTCTAAACATGAATCATTTAAACTAGAAGAGGAAGAAGCATGCATGTTATCCCCAAGTGTCATGGATTTTAGTTTTTCATTTAGCATGCCAATTTCATTTTTCAAACATTTGATTTCTTTCTAGCTTTAAACAAGTTATTATTTGTGCTAGAAATTATTTTAACTAAAGTAGTAGTGGATAGATTGTATACCTCACTTACCAAGACGTCTGAATCCGAAGTTGAGCCTCCCCCTTCACTTGAGCTCCCTTCATTCTCACTTAAGCTTTTTCCTTCTTCAACTTCGAATGAAGTGGAGGCAATATCTTTAATTCTCATTAAAGCAAAATGGGGCACATGGTGTTCCTCCTCTTCCAACGATGAAGACTCATCCCATGTTGCCTTTAAGCTTTGGACCTTCTTCCCCTTTTCTTTTATTTTCTTCCTCTCTTCTTTCCTTCCTTTTTCTTCAAAAGAGGGCATTCATCTCTCATATGTCCTTCTCCTTGACAATTGTAGCAAATAATTTTTCTTATCCTACTCTTGCTTCTTGAACTTTTTCTACCATGAGATTTGTTAGTTGAAAAATATTTAAAGGTTTTTCTTATTTTTCTTACCATGTAGGCTTCCTCATCACTATCCATGGATGCACTTGACTCTTTCGAATCGGATGATGAGGCCTTCTTCTTCTTGCCTTTTTCCTTGTTTGCGACAAGGGCTACTTCTCTTGGTTTGCAAACTTCTTCAATTTCTCCTCCAATCCGAGTTTCATGAAGCTCCATGGTTGAGAAGAATTCTTCTAGTGAAGTTTTCTCTAGAACCTTGGATATGTAATATGAGTCCACCATTGAGCTCCACTTTATGGTTCTTGGGAAGACACTGATGGCTTTCATCAATATGTCTCGGTTGAAGAGTTGCTCACCTACACTTGTTAGTCCATTAAGAATTTCTTTAATTCTAGCATGTAAGTTAGATACCTTCTCCCCTTTGTCAATTTTGATGTTAAGGTGAGATCGGAGAAGGTCTTTCTTTGCTAACCTTGCTTCCGATGTGCCATCATGAAGCTCTACTAGCTTATCCCATAAGTCCTTGGCACTTGAGTAGTTCCCAATCCTTGTTACCTCTTGTTGGGGAAGCACACTTAGTAGATGGTGCAAGGCTTTTGAGTTTGCTAGATAATCATCCCTTTGCTTCTTGCTCGATCTTATCTTTTCAAGTAGCTTGTTCTCTTGATCCCTAGGCACTTTAAAACTATTTTTCATTATTAACATAATATCAAAATCGGTATTGAAGAATACCTCTATCCTCTTCTTCGACCAAGAGAATTCTCCTTCGAATTTGGGTGGTTGGATGTATGAGCCGGCCATTTTGATGAATATGCTCTTCTAGGCGGTTAGTCCAATTGAAGGTGACCTTTCGCTCAGATATCAATTGTTGGGACTGATAGACCGGCTAGAGGGGGGTGAATAGCTCGATTCCCCCAAGTCGATTGATTCTTCCTATAAGGTTAGTGCGCAAGCGGAAATGCAAATTACAATTGAAAATAATGCTAACACTTAACCTCTTACGTGGTTCAGAGATTGCTTGTTCCTACTCCACGGCATGTCCTTGAGGTGGACGAACCCTTGATCCTTCAGTGGATCAATCCCTGGCAATCTCTGGCTAATGCTTTCTCCTTCTTGGTGGAGAACAACATCTCACAAAGTCTCTTCCTATTTAAAAGATGAGAGCTAGGGTTACGAGGAAGAGAGTAGACTTGGAAGCTTAAGCACTTGAGCAAGGATGTTTCACAATAGCACAACTAACCCTTCCCAAGTCTCAAGCTCCTCTTTAAATAGAGGAGAGAGCTGTTAACAAAATAACTCAGCCTCGACACTAGTCGACTGCCCCCAGGGCCAGTCGACTGGTGTCTAGTCAATGGCTTGCCTAACGGCTGAATTTCGAATAGACCAGTCGACTGCTACACACTATTCATCCTTATAGAAAGATCAGTCGACTGGTTCCCTTACCAGTCGACTGCTACAGTTCACTCTCAGCGATGCCAGTCGACTACTTCCCTTGCCAGTTGACTGCCCAGCATACAAACTCACTCTCAACTTCTCCGGAGTTCATCCTTCGCATATGCCTTGAAGTCCACTTCCTCGGCTTGCCCCTTGAAGTTCTCTTCCTTTGGCTCTCATCCCTCGGATGTGTAGACAAGTCCGCGGCTTGTCTCCATGCCATCCTTCGCGTATTCCTTTGAAGTTTACTTCCTTGGCTCGCCCTTTGAAGACCTCTTCCATCGGCTCTCGTCCCTCGGATGCTTCACTCCATTGTTCCTCATGTGTGGTTTACTAAGTTCTACAAAACTCAAACACAAACATCAAACCAATATGAAAACTTAACTTAATCATATTGATACACACATTAAAACTCATAATCTACCCGATCAAACTTGGGTCGATTGTACCAACAGAATTTTTTATACATCAAGACCTTATAGGATTATATTTGGTTTGTGGACTCTGAAAGGTTGTTCTATCTTGTAATCGCTCTTCTGATGACAAACACAAATAACCAAGATCAAGAAGGATCACTTTAAGTTTTTATAACTTTGATTAAATCATGCATTTGAATCAATAATTTTAGGGTGTTAAGTAGCACTTAATGCAAATGATGTTGCTGTTAGAATGTATACTAAAAGCCTTGCTTTCTGTATAAACATCTGCATTTTGAAAGAGAATCACAAGATCACTATTTGCATGTTTATATTAGTATGTGCATTTTGTCTAATACTTTGCATTGTAGATAACATGGTGTGTGGTGTCACACAGAAAATTATGTTATCAGTTCCTTATAGAGTATAAGGCGAGGCTCACAACGAGATGGATTTGGACAAACCATCGGGATGATTGTAGTGTAATTTGGTGTTGGTTTGTCTAGAATTACACTTGTATACTTTGTGTGTATTGAGCATGACCGATATAGTGATGATTCAATTTATACTGACTTCATAATTGAATCAGACCTCAGTTTATTATGGAGTACATGATCTTAATCCCGATATAATAACGGGCCCATGTACTTAATAGTTATTTCTTTGATTTACCAATGGGCGAGATTTATTCTGTTAAATCGATAGACCCGGTAAGTTGGGAAATAATATAATTTACATGGTGTGTCGTTGATTATAGACGGAAATCGTGTCCTGGTGAGTCAGGTTGATGATGCCCCCTTGATGAGCTCATAAGGTTTATCATGTTAAATCCTGCAGGTAGACTTGGTCCAATATGATAATAAGGATGAGTGGTACTAATCAAAGAGTTAGATGTTGATTAATTAAAATTGTCAGTAATTTAAATTAATCAATGGGCATTCGATATCTTAAATACGGGGAGATATTTGTACTCATAATAGGTGGAGCTCATATATAAATATGGGGGTTGGTGAGGTAGTTCAATGAAGAGTCTTTAGTGGAATGGTTCTTCATTAATGGATCGGGCCTTGATCCATTAGGTGGCCAAGACCCAACTCCTCATGGTTCCTATTGTAGCCCTATAAATACCCCATGGAGTCATGAAACCAAGCATCCAATTCAACACAAGAGAACCCCAAGCCTCTTCTCTCCTCCCCCTCTCTCTCCCCCAAGCCTCTTCTCCCATCTTCTTCCTCCTTAGGGCGTGCACAACAAGGAAGAGGTAGGGGTGACAGGCGGCAACTAAAGAAGGAGAAATTCTTCTTGGAGTGAGCGGGCGCCGGCGGTAGAGAAAGGAAGAGTAGGATTTGTGTTTTGGATTTTCTTCTCATCTATCTCTTCTTCCTCTTTGCTTCTTGTCTCTCTTTTGCCGGCGATCCTTGGAGCAAGGAGAGCACCGGCGGTGGAAGTGAGAGTTGGTCGGTTGGTGACCGGCGGTGCATAGCACGAGGAGAGGAAGAAGTGGCCAGCGGCTACCCTTAACCTAGGGTTTCGGTGGAGTTGAGAAGGAGGCCTTTGTGACTCCGGTTCTTGGTAGATCGTCACCCACACGACGTCCAAGAGAGGAGGGTCATACAATAGAAGATCAAGAGGTAACAAGAGGTTTCCCATGGACAACCCGATATTCGCTTAGGAAACCCGCCAAGCTATCCATCAGTTGCAACATGCACACAAAGGAGCTTAAGGTGTATGATATAGTGCAGAGCACAAGCGTACTCTTGAGTGCTTGGGACAATGAGAATGCTTGGGTGCATGGGACTAGATACTTGGGGTGTGTCACTCGATAAGACAAAGATGCATCTGAGACCAGGTACTTGGATGTTTGGGTGAACTGCTCGGGTACCATGAGGTGCTTATCATGTCTAAATGATGGTAACAGGTGATTCGCTCGTTTCTAGTGTCTCCGTCAATCCGTCTCAGGGACAACACAGAAGAGGTAAATCACGAAGATTATTAGTCTGGATATTGTGGCTAGTGCGTGGGGAGGGTGGGCACACTGACTTTGTCAGGTTTTGATCCTCAAATCTCATGGTGGCAACATCCACGTACTAACCATCAATCCATCCCGTAGAGACACACTTACCATGTCCAGATAGCATTGAGTTACGGAGGATGAAGAAATGGAATTCAATCCTATTAGATACAATCTTAGAGAAACTTCACTAAAGATTTTTATAGAGAACTTGTGAAAGCAATGAAATGATTTTGACATTGAAAAAGGAAAATTCTTTACTTGTTATTTGAAGACAATCTTGGACTGCTAGATGAGGTTGCCAGATAATTGTAACCTGTATATGAAAAATTGTAAATTGGGTATGTAAAAGTGTAATTGGTAGTATGCTGGTACCTTGGAGATGTTTGGATTATCCATGATTTAATGACCCATTTACCTAGTTCAATGGGTCCAATCTATAACTGATCTGTCTCTAAAAAGGTCGGTTAAGGTTACAGATTGAACCCATTAAACCGGGTCAATGGGTCATCAACCCATGGGCTAGTATATATCCAAACATCTCCGAAGTACCGACATAGTACCCATTACAACCTTACATATCCAAATTATAATTTTTCATATACAGATTATAATATATTAATCCTACCTCATCTGGCAGTCCAATTATCTCCAAATGACAAGTAAAGAATCTTCCTTTTCAATGAATGTCACTTTCACAAGTTCGATATAAAAATCTTTAGTGAAGTCTGTCTAAGATTGTATCTGATATGATAAGATTCTATTATGTAAATAAACCGATTGATAAACGAATATCGAATTCATTATGATTTTTATCAATCGAGTTGAGACCAATTTCCATTTAATTAATTTATTAAAATTAAAATTGAAACTGAACTGAATAAATTAAAATTTTAATATTTTTTTAAAAAAATAAAATTAGATTTTCAAATTTAAAGAAACAAACTTTTGAATTCGGTTGTTTAATTAGATTTAACTCATCGTGTGCCCTCTTCTTGCTCACCTTGATGCTCTTGGTAAAAAATAAGGGGGGAAGCTCAAGGTCTCTTGATCAATATGGGGACAAACAGGAGGAGAATGTTGGAGGAAATGCTCTCTTTTCTTAGAGTGAACAAGAAATAAATTGAAATACACAATTTTCAACTTATTGTTGAGTGGCCCGAGCTGCCTTTTATGCAGACTGCAGTCTCCCGAGCATAATTCCCGAGTTGGAATTCTCTAGCAGAATCCCCCGACCAGGTCTCCTGAGCAGGTCTCCCGACCAGTATCTCTCGACCAAGTCTCCCGACCAGGTCTCCCAAGCAGTATCTCCCGAGCTCCCGAGCAGTAGTCGAACGTCTCTCGACCAAGAAGTTGTTGGGCCTGCGCAGCGCAGGTTCCTTGAAACAAATTTGTCCTCCTCTGACGGTGCTTCGAGGCTCCGATGGACGTCTGTCTCTCAGGATACAACAGCGAGACCACGGGCACAACGGAGCACTCGTTGCTCGTGGCGAACTGAGGAAGTACCCGAACGCTATCAAGGGTGCTCGTGGCACAACCTCTTTATATAGGCTCAGACCCCCAGTTCTAAACGTCCAGATCTAAATGCCCGAGGGTTACTGATTTTGAGCAAAAAATTTGGCAAAACGTTGGTTCATCTGCTTGGACAAATTTTGTCCCGATCGGTCGGACATTCGACGCGCGCAGGTCGTGCACGCACATGAGTTCACTTGGTTCAGTACAAATTTGGGCCCTGGATTTGTACCCTCCTATGCACCCACGCATGAGAGAGAGCCTCTCCACTTGCATTTGTTCACAACTAACATGCTTGTAAACAATATAAATCAACAATTATGCCTTAAAACTCCCAATGTGGACTAAAGCCCCACTCATAATGGAATCTCTTTATTCTCCACCTCTCTTTTAATTCACTAGAAACTCCCAATGTGGGACTAAAGTCTCACTCACCAAGGAGCTTCTTTCCTCCACACCTCCCTTTCCATTCACATAATATCCAGCAATCCCCCACATGAATGGAAACAAGGTATGTGATATCATTCAGCAGTTGAGTCCAGTATAGGATAGATAGGTTTCACCCTTTGAACCTTCCCTTGTGATGATCTGTTTGCTTCCTAGCTGACAGTAAACATAATGTCCTTGAACTGTGCTGCCGTTTATGTAAGATTGACACATCTCACCCAGGACTCTCCTTGATACATCTCAGTTCTCATGAGTGTGTTCGTTCTTGGCCATGAACACGCATGATTCTGCGAGAAGTTCTAAGAATTATGTCTTCAATTCTTTTCGAAGCGGCCCCACTTCTTTCTCACATAGGTGATCTCTTAAGAGTTTTCCACATAACTCTATTGAATCATTAAAAGGTATGCTTAACCTCCATCATTCACTATTTCAAAGGGGTCGTTCCGTCACAATGAACACCTTTGTCAGTGCAGTTAGGTTGTCCCTTTAAACCTAGTTCATGGGATCTCCATTCTGCATAGGTTTGGTTTCCTTTGCACCAACATCTTCTATCGGCATCGAACCCATCCTTCTTGATGAGCTTGCAACTAACTCTCGATTTAACCCTTTGGTTAGCAGATCTGCTAAGTTATCCTTTAACTTCACATAGTCAATAGTGATAACTCCAGTAGAGAGTAGTTGTCTAATGGTATTGTGTCTTCGATGTATAAGTCTAGACTTACCATTATATAGATGGCTTTGTGCCCGGCCAATCGTTGATTGACTATCACAATGTATGCAGATTGTCGGCACGGGATTCGGCCATCTTGGTACATCTTCTAAGAATTGTCATAATCATTCAGCCTCTTCACCACATTTGTTAAGAGCTACAAACTCAAACTCCATCGTGGGTCTGGTTATTACAGTTTGCTTAGAAGATTTTTATGAAATGGTTGCACTTCCCAGAGTGAATACGTATCCACTCATAGACTTTGAGTCTTTTATGTCTGATATCCAACTCGCATCACTGTATCCTTCGATAACAGCAGAATATCTCATATAGTGCAGTCCATTTCCACGAGTATATCTCAAGTACCTCAGTACTCTAGTTATCCCTTTCCAGTGCTCAACATCGGGATTACTCGTGTATCTACTCAGTTTGCTTACTGCGTAGGCTAAGTCTGGTCTTGTACAATTCATCAAGTACATCAGACTTCTAATCACCCGAGCGTACTCTACCTGAGAGATACTTTCTCCTCGATTTTTCGATAGATGTTGGCTAGTATCTATTGGTGTTGTGTCAACGCAGTATCACCATTGGTGAATTTCTCAAGAATCTTGTTCACGTAATGGGACTAACTAAGAATAAATCCTTCTGCTATTCTAAGAATTTTGATTCCTAGAATCACATCAACTAGGCCCATATCTTTCATGTCAAATTTTGAGTTCAACATGTCTTTTATGGATTTGATTATCTTATCATTACTCCCAATAATAAGTATGTCATCTACATATAAGTACAAAATGACAAAGTTATCTTCTGTGGCTTTCGTGTAGACACATTTATCACATTCATTGATTTTGAATCCACCTTCTCGTATGACATTATCAAATTTCTTATGTCTCTACTTTGGAGCTTATTTCAAGTCGTATAAAGACTTCACCAATTTGCAAACCTGGTTATTCTGTCCTGGCACAGAAAACCCCTCAGGTTGCTCCATGTAAATTTCCTCTTCTAAATCTCCGTTTAGAAAGGTCATCTTTACGTCCATCTGATGTATTTTCAGGTTCCGTAGAGCAGCAATAGCCAACAACACTCTAATGGAAGTTATTCTCGACATCAGAGAATACGTATCAAAGTAATCAAGGTCTTCTCGTCGTCGGTAACCTTTAATCACCAATCTGACCTTATACTTGTCAATTGTGCCATCTGATTTTATCTTCTTCTTGAAGATCCACTTGCAACCCAATGGTTTACTCCCTGGAGGAGGTTCACAAGTTCCCAAGTGTGATTTTCCAAGATAGATTCTATTTTAGATGCAATTGCTTCCTTCTAGTGAGGTCCCTCAGAAGAGTTCACAGCTTCTGAGTAGCTTTGGGGCTCACCTTCCAGTATGAAAGTGATAAAATCTGGTCCATAAGATTTTTCCACCCGAGCTCTCGTACTCCACCGAGGCGCAACCTCAACTGGTTCATCATCCTCTTCTTCATCCTCTGGTATTTTCTCCACCCGTTTTGAGGAGCTAGCATCCTCTCGGGTCTTATATGGAAACACATGCTCGAAGAATGAGGCATTTCTCGATTCTATTATCGAATTCTTGTGTATATCCGGTAATTGTGACTCATAAACACAAAACTGATACGCACTGCTATTATGTGCATATCCGATAAATATGCAATCAATAGTTTTTGGTCCTATCTTAATCCTCTTCGGATTAGGCACCAAAACTTTGGCAAGACACCCCCACACTCGCAAGTATTTGTAGGATGGTCGTCTTCCATTCCACAACTCATAAGGGCTCTTATCTATTTTCTTCCGAGGGACCTTATTTAAAAGGTAATTAGCTATTAACATAGCTTCTCCCCATATCGAGTTTGGCAGTCCATAGCTCAATAGAAGAGCATTCATTATCTCCTTAAGAGTTCGATTCTTTCTCTCAGCAACTCCATTTTGCTGAGGGGTATAAGGAGCTGCTGTTTCGTGTCTAATCCCATGTTCAGCACACAACTCAGCGAATGGTGATACAAATTCACCTCCTCGGTCACTTCGAACCACCTTAATCTTCTTATTAAGTTGATTTTCAACCTTATTCTTGTAGAGAACGAATTTCTCTATAGCTTCATCCTTGCTTTTGAGAAGATACACATAACAGTATATTGTGTCATCATCTATAAAAGTAATGAAGTACCGATTCCCACCATGTGTCGGTGTACCTTTAAGGTCACATACATCGGTGTGAATTAGGCCGAGTGGTTTGTTGCTTCTTTCAACATGTTGAAAGGATGACCTTGTCAACTTCGCTTCAACACAAGTCTCACACTTGTGTTTTGGGTCAAGGTAAAATGTCGGTATACTTTGCATGTTTATTAATCTACGAATCACATCGTAATTCACATGTCCTAGTCTACAATGCCAAAAACATAAAGACTCAAGCATATAAGCAAAAGAGCTCTCAATTTTTATTTATCTTAGGCCTAATTGTCATTACACTGAGCTTAAATAGCCCATCAGATACATAGTCCTTTCCCACAAACATTCCCTTTTTCGACAGTACAACTCTGTCTGACTCAAACACAATGCGAAAGTCATACTTGCTTAATAGTGATCCGGACACTAGATTTTTCGAATCTCCAGAACATACAATACAATGGTTAGAGTAAGGTCTTTGCCCGAGGTCATCTTCAGCACCACTTTCCCTTGGCCCATGATGTCCAAGGTTGCCGAGTTCCCCATGAACAGTTTCTCTCCCACTAATTGTTGGTGCAGGCAGCACCTAAGTTAAACCTGGGTTTTGATAATGGCATAGGGTTCAGAATTAAGATATTATTGTGATCTAACTTGTTCACTGAGTGTGCAGGAAGAAGTCCTAGGTACACTAGGCAAGAAGTCCTGACAAAGGGCTGGGCAAAGAAGTCCTGGTCAAGGACTGGGAAAAGAAGTCCTGGTCGAGGACTGGGCAAGAAGTCCTGGCAAGGGGCTGGGCACCGAAGACCTGACGGGAAGTTGGGCAAGAAGACCTAACCGGAAGTTGGGCACGAAGACCTGGTCGGGTGGATTGGGCAAAAGTCCAACCGGAGGAGCCGGTTGATAAAAGGTAAACTCTCCTAAGAGAAGTAGGAGAGGACGCATTCCCCATCGAGGGAACAGTAGACGTCGGTTCGACCTAGGGTTCCATTTGGGAGACCCGAAGTCAGAACCAAGACAGCTAAGGCTGTAAATAATGACTAACACTCTTGCTTGGTTTGTTTTGGAACTAACCTTGGTTCAGGGACCGAAGGATTGTGTTTCTGCAACTCAGACGCCCCAAAGGAGTAGGGTGGTTCACTGGGCTAGGCGCCCAGGAGGTCACGGGCGCCCAAGGTCAAGGCCAAAAACTACCAAGAAGCAAGACTGCTTCGAACCACACTGGGCTAGGCACCCAGGAGGTCCGGGCACCCAAGGTCAAAGCCAAAGCGGTCATCGAAGCAAATCCGCCACGAAGCCAATGGACCAGGTCAACCCAGGTGCCCGAGAGGTCTCGGGCGCCCCAGTCAGCCCAGGTGCCGAATCGAAGGGGATAAGAGCTGACCGAGCTACGGATTGAGGTTCTCGCAGGTGAAGGCACGTGTCAGGCGCCCCCAACGAATCAGGCACCCCCAGGGGTGCTATAAAAGGGGGTTCACCTCCAAGGCTCCAACATCTATTCTTTCCAACGCTCCAAACACTTTCGCTCACGCGCTACGCTCCGCAAAGTTCCATTTCGAGATTTCAGTGCTGACGACGACCCTCTGCTCCGGAATTCGATCCATCTCGGGCGTCAGTAAAGTTTAAATTTACGAAAGTGTTGTGATTTAGTTTTCAAATTCTATATATGTACTATCAATCTGTAAGAATCTTTCCGAATATAGAATTGCCCAAAGTAAATGGTCAAGGACCGTGGGCCTTGGAGTAGGAGCCGACCATGACTCCGAACCAAGTAAAAAATCGACTTGTGTTCTTGTGTACTTTATTTCTTTCCACTGCGTATTTGCTCTTTCTTAGTTCGAAATTTTTTTAACGATATTCACCCCCCCTCTATCGTTTTCTCCGATCCAACAAGTGGTATCAGAGCGGATGACTCAAATCTAGTACAACCACCAATTTGAGAGTATTTTCGAATTTTATGAAATTTTTAATTTTTTTTCTTCAAATTTTTCTCGTTAATTGAGGTTGGTGCAACACCACTCGATCGCTTTTTCTCGATTAATTTTTTATTCCCGCACTACTAATCCAAGACCAAGTCTTGGGACAAAGTTTCATTATTTTTGTTTTATTTCAGAAATTATCATGGCCATGCAAGAGGGTTTCAGCACAGCCAGACCACCACTCTTCAGTGGAGAAGACTTCTCCTACTGGATGAGTCGGATGGAAGTCCACCTGAAAACTCAGGTGGATATGTGGATTATTATCCAATCTGGCCTTGAAATCCCCAAGAACGCTGAAGGAGTGGCACGACACTACTCAGAATGGGACACCTCGCTGAAGAAAAAGATCGAGGTTGATGCAAAGGCAACCCAGACACTGTAATGCGGATTAACCAAAGAAGAACTGAACCGGGTGGGACCCTTCAACAGTGCTAAAGAACTCTGGAGCAAAGTAATTGAATTGCACGAAGGCACCTCCGACACCAGAATCAGCAAAAGGGATCTACTGCTGAACAGATTGTACACAATCAAAATGAACGAAGGCGAGTCAGCAGCACAGCTCCACGCCAGGATCCAGGAGCTGATGAACGCCTGCACACAATCGGTCACAAGGTAGAAAATCGTGACCTTATCAGGTATACCTTAAATGCTTTCCCAAGAAATACTCTGTGGGCATCTATGGTAGATGCTTACAAGGTTTTTAGGGATCTCTCAAAAATTAAATTAGATGAATTGTTTTCAGAATTAGAATTACATTAGCAGACTAACTGCACTTTGGCCGAGAAAGGTATTGTTTTTCTTGCAGGTATCCCCCAAGGAAAGGTAGCCAAGAAAAAGTCTCAACCTGCACCCGAGTCTGACTCAGACTCAGACTCAGAAGATAGTGAAGGGGATTGACCCAAGCTGGTTAGGCTAGCCTGGGACTACTACAAGGAGCTGAAGCATCAGACCAACAGAAGGAAAGCCACGTGGGACGAATCTTCCTCCGATGAAGACGAAGAGGCCCCACAGTCAAACCTTCTTGCCTTAACCGCTTCGGAAGACATCGACACCGGATTGGAATCGGAGTCGGACGACGGAAGGCTCACAATTTCGGAAAACGGCAAAATAACGGTAAGTGGTTATTCTGAAGTTGAATTATCAAAGTTAATTGCTTACTTATCTCGTAACTTGGCGAAAGCTAAAATCCGAGTCGAGTCCCTCCGACAGGAAGTAAAACTCCTGAAAGAGGGAGCTGACTCTAGATCCTTGACCGAGAAGGTTCAAGATGGAACCTCTACTCAAGTTGAAAAGCTTGAGAAAGAGAACTCCTCCTTGAAAACCCAAGTCAAGGACCTTAGAGCGGCTTTAGAACGATTTACTTCAGGTTCCAAGGGTCTTGACATGATCCTTGGAAAACAGAAGTCCGTTCTAAATCGATCTGGGTTAGGGTATCGAACCAAGTCGAGACAACGGTCATACTATGCTGTATTGAACCAATCTAGACCCAAAATTCAAGCATGGGTACCCAAACTTTGCTTGAACAACCAAGCTGGACCAAACCAGTATTGGATCCCCAAGGACAAGATTCATATCTTGCCTAACCATTATCGTGGCTTTAGTCAAGGGGGAGACAATTTAAAAACGATTTTCATAATTAGATAAATTTCTTTTATTTCTTAGTTTTAATTGCATGCTTGATTGCTTATTTATTTCTGTAAATTATTATGTTTAGACCTAGGACTGGTTAGACTAAGGACTGAAACGATTAACTGAAATTTGAATAACATAGTATTGGGTGGAGGTGAGATGATAGTACGTTAGGGAAGCCATTTTTGGTGTAACTAGCCGAAGCTACCGATCCAAGACCCAAACTAGTTAGACCAAAATCTTTCAAGGAGTAACTTGAAGATGAATTTTTCAATAAAAGGCTTTGTCAAGGAAACGATTGATGATCCAATAAGGCTACGGCCAAAAAAGGCCTAGTGCCTCGCCAAGACCTGGAAGCCGATTATTGAAAATCAAATTCACTTTACTATTGTCAGATTTGAATCTAACACAAATTTCAATTAATCTTAGATTCAACCACTTTTTAAAATAAAATTAAAATTCAATTTAACTGTTTTCAAAATTAATCATTTTTTTAAATAAAATCTTTACTTCTATTAAAATCTGTCTCACAAAACCTATAAGGTTAACGTGATTGATAACTCTAGATTGGGTGAGACAGACTAGGTTGTCAAAATCAATTTAGGCTATCCTTAATTCTAATTGGATCCAAATCAATAAATACTTTATGTGTAGGAACATAAAGATTTAGACCAATGGATGTTGGATAGCGGATGCTCCAGACACATGACTGGAGACAAATTGAAATTCACCAAACTCAAGTTCAAGAACCTAGGCTCAGTAGCATTTGGCAACAATGCTACACTGAAAGTCATTGGGTCAGGTAACATTGAACACAAATCCGATTTTGTAATTAAAAAGGTACTTTTGGTTGAGAACTTGAAATGTAATTTGCTTAGTATAAGTCAATTATGTGATACTGGCTATGTAGTTACCTTTACCAACTCTGACTGCCTGATTAGAAATTTGCAAGACTCAGAAGTCATGCTTAAGGGCACTAGGAAAAATAATGTTTATACTATAAATCTACCCTTAGTACCTAAATGTCTCTTAACTCAGTTAGAAGAATCAAACCTCTGGCATAGGAGATTAGGTCACACTAATCTAAGACTAATTTCAAAAATCACCCAACTTGGTCTAATTAAAGGAATACCAAAAATTAAGAACCATGAAAACATGATATGTGACTCATGTAACCAAGGTAAACAAACCAGGTCTAATCACAAACAAGTTCAATCAGACCTAACCCAAACCACACTTGAGCTCCTGCACCTTGACCTATTTGATTCACATGGAGCCAAGTCACTAAGCGGAAACCGGTACTGCTTAGTCATTATCGATGATTACTCTAGGTTTACTTGGGTAAGGTTCCTAAAAACTAAGGATGAAACCCTAAATCTATTCATTGACCTATGTAAGGTAATTGAGAATCAAAATGATACCAAAATCAAAAGACTTAGGAGTGATCACTGGGGAGAGTTTGAAAATCAAAGGTTTGAGAAATTTTGTAAGATAAACGGGTATATTCACGAATTTTCGTGTCCTAGAACCCCCCAGCAAAATGGGATAGTAGAAAGGAAGAATAGAACCCTACAAGAAGACGCTAGGACTATGCTCAATGAATTCAACCTAGCTAACCAATTTTGGGCAGAAGCAATTAGTACGGCTTGCTATATCCAAAATAGGGTCCTAATTAACAAACGACATAATAAAACTCCCTATGAACTATATTACCATAGACTTCCAAACCTACACTACCTAAGGGTCTTTGGGTGCAAAGTTCATATCCTAAACACCAAGGACTACCTAAGAAAATTCCAGTCTAAGTCAACCCCTGAAATATTCTTAGGATATTCAACAACAAGTAGGGTCTATAGGGTTTACAATAGACAAACTAATAAAATTGAAGAAACAACTAATTTAATTTTTAATGAGGAAACCAATCCAAAACCTAATAATCAAAATCTAAACCCATCAAATTTCGATCAAGAGGAAAATGAACAAATTATTGAACCATCAATTGAACCACTGGTTGAACCTCTAAATGAACTGACTATTGAACCAACTACTGAGTCAATTGAACCAATAATTGAACCAACCCAAGTAATTGAACCAAATATTGAACCGAACCGTCCAGCCGGACCTGAGGCTGAACCAAGTTCTAGAAGAACCAAGAAACCCAGACTCAGTCAGCCAACGGATCAAATTGTGGGTGATCCAACCTTAGGAGTCAGAACTAGGTCTTCCTTAGTCAGATCGCACTGATTTCGAAAATTGAACCTAAGACTATAGCAGAAGCCTTACCTGATCCTGATTGGATTATAGCAATGCAAGAGGAGTTAGCCCAATTTGAAAGAAACCAAGTCTTGGAACTAGTACCTAAACCTGAGGGCAAATCTATCATAGATACTAAGTGGGTATTTAGGAACAAACTAAATGACCAAGGGGAAATAATCAGAAACAAAGTCCGCTTAGTAGCTAAAGGGTTCAGTCAAGTCGAAGGGTTAGACTATGACGAAACCTATGCCCCAGTAGCCAGACTTGAGTCTATTAGAATGTTGTTAGCCTTTGCAGCCCATAAAGGATTTAAACTTTACCAAATGGATGTTAAGTCAGCCTTTCCGAATGGGTTTATCAAAGAAGAAGTCTATATAGGATAACCCCCAGGCTTTGAGGACCTAGAAAAACCTGACCATGTTTACAAGCTTAACAAGGCAATTTATGGATTAAAACAAGCACCTAGGGCATGGTATGAACGCCTGTCAACTTACCTCATTTCTAAGGAATTTAACCAAGGACAAATTGACTCAACTCTTTTTGTTAAAACCTTAGAAAAAGACATTTTCATTGCCCAAATCTATGTTAACGACATAATTTTCGGATCCACCAACTCAAACTTCTTAAAAGTATTTATAAAAATAATGGAAAACGAATTCGAAATGAGCTTAGTTGGTGAGCTCAACTTCTTTTTAGAACTACAAATTAAGCAAACTAGGGATGAAAATTATGTTCATTAATCTAAATATGTTAAGGAGTTAATAAAGAAATTTAAAATAGATAACTCCAAAAGCATAAGCACCCCTATGGCCACAAATGTAAAAATTGATAGTGACCTGAAGGTAAACCTGTAGACCTTAAACTATATCGAAGTATGATTGGAAGTCTACTTTACCATACAGCTAGCAGACCTGATATCCTTTTCGCTGTAAGAATGTGTGCTAGATACCAAACTTGTACTAAGGAAACGTACTTAGCAACCCTAAAAAGAATACTTAGATACATTAAGGGCACCCTAAATGTAGGGATTTGGTATCCTAGGACCTCAACTTTTGACTTGACAGGATACTCTGATTCTGACTATGCTGGATGCAAACAAGATAGAAAGAGTATAAGTGAAAGCTGTCAACTCTTAGGAAATAGTCTAATCAGTTGGTGTAGTAGAAAGCAACACTGCGTAGCTTTATCCACAACCGAAGCAAAATATGTTGCATTAGGAGAGTGTGTAGCACAACTCCTATGGATGATGCACACTCTCAAGGACTTCCAGCTTGATTACACCCAAACCCAAGTCTACATTGATAACATAAGTTCAATTAATCTAACTAAGAACCCAATCCAACACTCTAGAACAAAACATATAGAGGTTAAACATCACTTCGTAAGAGATCATGTAGCCAAGGGTGAAATAGTCCTTAAGCATGTAGGCTCAAAGTCAAACTTAGCTGATATCTTCACCAAACCCTTACCTGAGTCTGAGTTCAGCTCACTAAGAAGGCAGTTAAGGTTATGCTTAGTAGAATAGGACTGCTCTACTTGTGTTTTTTTTCTGTTTTATTTCTTATTTGTTATTTAAATATATTTGAAAAATCATTTTTGTCTTGAAATTTAAAATGATTTCCGACTTAGTTTTTTGAAAAACTTACCCCCTTCAAAACTAGGGCTTTTTTCGCAAATGGACTTAGCTTAGGCCCTAACCCTAGAACTGCATGCACCTATAGATCTAGAAGCCAGCATCTCACAAGCACCTTAGGGTACTTTTGATTGATAACCTAGACTGGGTTGAGATGCTTAGGTCTATGCTTTGATTCAAGATGCTTTAAGTCAGTGCATCTGCAGTAATTGGGGCAATAAATACCAATTGAACAGTAATCAGATTAAGTGTCAAGCTTAGAAAATCTAACTTGATCAGATCACTTAACTTAACTAACCCTAGCGAAAGATATTGTTTATAATAGTTAGTAAGTAGCTAACTGGGTTAGACAGGACCCGAAAGAGAAAATCTAAATTGATTTGGTCCAGTTTATGCTTAGAATTGGTTCAATACAACATTTTTACTTTCCTTACTCAATTTTTTTTGCTATATTTTTTTGATATATGGCAAAGAGGGAGAGATTGGAAAGGAGAGAAAAGAAAGTTTTAAAATTTAAAACCTTTTCAAATTAATTTTTTTCAAAAAATTTTACCTCCTTTTTTCAAAAAGTAAAGTAATTCAAAACTCTTTTTGAAAATTTTCAAAGTGTTAACTTCAAAAATGTTTTGGAAAATTTTCTAAGTGTTAACTTCAAAAATGTTTTGGAAAATTTTCTAAGTACTTAACTTAAAAATTATTTTGAAAATTTTCTAAGTGTTAACTTCAAAATTATTTTGAAAATTTTCTAAGTACTTAACTCAAAAATGTTTTGGAAAATCTTCTAAGTACTTAACTCAAATAATGTTTTGGAAAATTTTTAAGTGCTAAAACTAAATGTTTGGAAAATTTTCTAAGTGCCCAACTCGAAAATATTTTGGAAAATTTTTCTAACATGAAAATCCCTTTTGAAAATTTTCTAAGTGTTGAAAACCTGAAAAATCTTTTCATTTTATGATAAACAAGGACTTAGAAATGTCTTCAAAAACCCCACGTATTCTTGAAAAACTCAGGGGGAGAATTTCTTCCAGGGGAGGAAATTAAATATATTACTTGCTTTATTAACTTAACTTTTTGAACCGTGTTGCCATAAATCAAAAAAGGGGAGATTGTTGGTGCAGGTAGCACCTAAGTCAAACCTGGGTTTTGATAATGGCAAAGGGTTCAGAAGTTAAGATATTATCGTGATCTAACTTGTTCACTAAGTGTGCAGGAAGAAGTCCTAGGTACACTAGGCAAGAAGTCCTGGTAAAGGACTGGGCAAAGAAGTCCTGGTCAAGGACTGGGCAAAGAACTCCTGGTCAAGGACTGGGCAAAGAAGTTCTGATCGAGGACTGGGCAAGAAGTCCTGGCAAGGGGCTGGCCACCGAAGACCTAATCGGAAGTTGGGCAAGAAGACCTGACCGGAAGTTGGGCACGAAGACCTAGTCAGGTGGATTGGGCAAAAGTCCAATCGAAGGAGTCGGTTGGCAAAAGTAAACTCTCCTGAGAGGAGTAGGTGAGGACGCGTTCCCCGTCGAGGGAACAGTAGGCGTCGGTTCGACCTAGGGTTCCATTTGGGAGACCCAAAGTCAGAACCAAGATAGCTAAGGTTGTAAATAATGACTAACACTCTTGCTTGGTTTGTTTTGGAACTAACCTTGGTTACAGGGACCGAAGGATTGTGTTTCTGCAGCTTAGACGCCCCAAAGGAGTAGGGTGGTTCACTGGGCTAGGCGCCCGGGAGGTCACGGGCGCCCAAGGTCAAGGCCAAAAACTGCCAAGAAGCAAGACTGCTTCGAACCACACTGGACTAAGCACCCAGGAGGTCTTGGGCGCCCAAGGTCAAAGCCAAAGCGGTCATCGAAGCAAATCCACCACGAAGCCAATGGACCAGGTCAACCCAGGCGCCCGAGAGGTCCCGGGCGCCCCAGTCAGCCCAGGTGTCGAATCGAAGGGGATAAGCGCTGACCGAGCTGCAGATTGAGGTTCTCACAGGTGAAGGCACGTGTCAGGCGCCCCCAACGAATCAGGCGCCCCCATGGGTGCTATAAAAGGGGGTTCACCCCCAAGGCTTCAACATCCATTCTTTCCAATGCTCCAAACACTTTCGCTCACGTGCTGCGCTCCGGCAATGTTCCATTTCGAGATTTCAGTGCCAACGACGACCCTCTGCTCCGGAATTCGATCCATCTTAGGCGTCGGTAAAGTTTAAATTTATGAAAGTGTTGTGATTTAGTTTTCAAATTCTATATATGTATTATCAATCTGTAAGAATCTTTCCGAATATAGAATTGCCTAAAGTAAACGGTCAAGGACAGTGGGCCTTGGAGTAGGAGTCGACCGCGACTCCGAACCAAGTAAAAAATCGACTTGTGTTCTTGTGTACTTTATTTCTTTCCGCTGTGTATTTGCTCTTTCTTAGTCTGAAAAGTTTTTAACGATATTCACCCCCCCCTTTATCGTTTTCTCCAATCCAACACTAATTTCTTCAAAATTGTGGAGCAGTTCCTTATTGCAGCACACATGTTTGGTGGCTCCAGTATCGATCCACATTGTCGCGGGTTTGAACCCACCAGGTTCAATTAGGAGACCATGGCACAGAGGTCTTCCATTTCTGGTCCCTCGTTCAGGTTGGTGTCCTGCTTCTTCTTCGGTTTCTTGCATTTCGAAGATTTGTGGCCAACTCGGCCACAGTTATAGCACTTCCCAGAGAACTTCTTGCTGATGGCTCCTCTGGGTCCCAACTTGGACGATTTGGAATTCTTCCATTTCGAGCTTTGTCCGTGCTCGACCACGTTGGCTTTTACAATAGCCTGAGAGAACATATTTCTCTCTGAACCCCTGTTGTCTTCTTCGATGCGAAGTCTAACAACGAGTTCCTCCACATTCATTTCCTTCTGCTTGTGCTTCAGGTAGTTCTTGAAATCCTTCCAGCCGAGAGACAACTTCTCAATGATGGCTGCTACCTGGAAGGTTTCACTCAGAACCATACCTTCTGAGTGGATATCATGTAGGATCACCTGATGCTCCTGGACTTGGCTGATCACTATCTTGGAGTCAAGCATCTTGTAGTTCAGGAATCGACCCACAATGAATTTCTTGGCCCCTGCATCCTCCAACTTGTATTTCTTGTCCAAGGATTCCCACAGCTCCTTAGTCGTTCTCTTCGTGCTGTACACAGCATACAGTGAGTCGGCCAGGCAGTTGAGGATGTAGTTTCGGCAAAGGTACTAGAATGAGTCCAAGCCTCCACCTCAACAACCTCAGTATGCTTGGGAGGGTACTCAGTCAAGAACCGAGCCAGCTTGAGCGTGGTTAGGTAGAAGAGCATCTTCTGCTGCCACCTCTTGAAGTTCAACCCAGTGAGCTGTTAGATCGTTATGCTTGCTAGAGGGGGGGTGACTAGCACTTTTTCGAACTTTCTCTACAAGATTGTTAGCACAATACAAGCAATATAATAAGAAAATGTAAGATCCAATGCTAACTCACAGATTTTACTTGGTATCCACCCCGAAAGGCGACTAATCTAAGGATCCACGCACGAGCACACACTCCACTATGCTAATCTCCTTCAAGGTGGAGAAAACCTTTACAAGGTTGTCTTCTTCCTTTTTACAAGATGAAAATAAACATGAGAGGAAGATCTGAGCACTTCTTGCACGAACATCACTTTGGTACAGTAAAGAACCGTACCTTCCTCATGCCAAAAAGTCATCTTTAAATAAGAGTAAAGGACAACTCCACGAGTTGTCTAGACCGACACCAATCGACTGCCCCTTGGGCAGTCGACTGGTCTAGGCTTAATTGCTAGCCAACAACTAGTTTTCGGGGTTACCAGTCGACTGCCCCTGGGGCAGTGGACTAGTCCAGGGTCAGAAACCTTTTGTGAGTTTCTGTTCTCGTTGGCAGTCGACTGCCTAGCTATTACAATCACTCACTTTCACTCCTAAGACCCTCCTTGACCCTCCTTCACGTGTGCCTTCAGGTACACTCCCTTGGCTTGCCCCTTGAAGTCCTCTTCCACCGGCTATCGTCCCTCGGATGCGCACACAAGCGTTCCTTGGCTTGCCTCCATGCCACCCTTCACGTGTGCCCTTTGAGGTCCACTTCCCGGCTTGCCCTTGGAGTCCTCCTCCCTCGGCTCTCGTCCCTCGGATAAGTCCTCCATGTGTGATTCTCCAAGTCCTGCAAACTCAATCACACATATCAAATAACAAGATAGCACCCTAACCTTAAACATATTGGCGCACACACATCAAAACCATGACCTTCCCGATCATCCTTGGGTCGATTGCCCCAACAATCTCCCCCTTTTTGATGTGTGGCAATATGTTTAAGTTAGGGGGAAAATACCAGCCAACAACAGTAATTGAAACAACAAGACATAGTAAGAAAACAAGAGATAACCTCCCCCTTAACCTATGCCTTCTCCATTTTCAATTTTCATAAACCAAAATTAAACCAAAATTAAGTGACAAACCTAACGTAAACCACCCATTCTCCCCCTTTGATACCATCAAAACGATTGCCCACAGCAATACTCACCCATGGTATCAAATGAGAGAAATTTTGATTTCTGAAAAAAATGATCAGTAGGTTGAAATCAGGCATGCCAGTCGACTGCTCCCATGGGCAGTCGACTGATACTCTGTCAGTCTGAATTTTCAGCTTCTGAGCCGAATTTCAGAAACTCCCCAATAATTTCAGAAAATTTCAAAAATTGTAAAAATTTGCAAGCATGTTTCATATGATATACTCTAATAAGGAAAAATATCAATTCATGAAAAATTTAAACATGCTTGACTTTTTGACTAAAGTTCAAATTTCTTGAAAACCTCTAACTTTGTATCAAAGTTTTAACCTAACTTTGCAATCATACATGTTCCAAGCTTATGACAAAACATATAAAACATAAAATGGTTTTCAAATGTTTAAAATGTCCAACCATGATCTTTGGGCAAGATGTCTATTAATTAAACACTTGTTTTCTCCATGGTTGGTCTATTTTTCATAATTTGATACATCTAATGACTCAACATTATGCCATAAGCACATGTGAACCATTTGTATCATCCTAATGGGTCAAGCACCACCTTCCTATTGTATTACCCCAAGGTTCATCCTATACTTCTACAAAACACATACCAAAACCCCTTCTTAAGGATGTGAACTCCGCTTCGGGAAGAAACTTGGTAAATATATCGGTAAGGTTTGACTTTGACTCAACATAGTACAAATCTATGTCACCCCTTACCACATGATCCCTAATGAAGTGATGCTTCACTTCAATGTGTTTTGTTCTAGAATGGTGAACCAGATTTTTGGTCAAGTTAATTGTACTTACATTATCACATAAGACCTAGACCTTGGAGTAATGTAACTCATAATCCTCTAAGGTGTGCATGATCCAAAGTAGTTGGGACACACAACCACCCATTGCCACATATTCGGCCTCCGTTGTTGATAGGGCAACACATGGTTGTTTCCTACTACTCCAACTAACTAAGGATGACCCAATAAATTGACATCCTCCACTAATACTCTTCCTATCTAGTTTACACCCCACATAGTCCGAGTCGGTGTATCCAACAAGTTCAACATTTGGTGTTCTAGGATACCAAAGTCCGACATTAAGAGTACCCTTTATACACCTTAAAATTCTTTTAACTACCACTAAATGAGAATCTTTGACACATGATTGGTACCTTACACACATACCTACCGCAAATAATATATCGGGTCTACTAGCAGTTAGGTACAATAGACTACCAATCATGCTCCTATATTGCTTTGAATCTACCATCTTCCCCTCAAGATCACTATCCATTTTGACATTTGTTCCTATAGGGGTAGATGCTACCTTAGCATTTTTTAGGCCAAATTTCTTAATGATTTCCTTAGCATATTTAGTTTGATATACATGAGTCCCTTCATTTGTTTGTTTAACTTGTAATCTCAAAAAGAATGTCAACTCTCCCACAAGACTCATCTCAAATTCATTTTCCATGCATTTAATAAACTCATAGAGAAATTCACTATTTGTGGAACCAAAGATAATATCATCCACATATACTTGGGCCACAAAGATGTCCTTATCCTTAGATTTTAGGAATAAAGTTGGATCAATTGTACCTCTCCTAAAACCCTTGGATACTAAGAATGATGAAAGCCTTTCATACCAAGCCCGGGGAGCTTGTTTCAACCATACAAGGCTTTTCTTAGTTTATAGACATGCCTAGGGTAATTTGGTTTTCAAACCCGGGTGGTTGCTCTACATATACCTCATCCTTAATGCCCCATTAAGGAATGCCGACTTCACATCCATTTGGTGAAGTGTGAAACCCATGTGAGCGGCATAAGCTAATAATATCCTAATAGACTCTAATCTAGCTACGGGGGCATATGTCTCATCATAGTCAAGACCCTCAACTTGATTAAACCCCCTAGCAACCAACCTAGCCTTGTTTCTAGTTATCTTTCCTTGATCATCTAGCTTGTTCCTAAAGACCCATCTAGTGGTGACAATGGTACAATCATTAGGTCTAGGAACTAACTCCCAAACTTCACTCCTTTCAAATAGATTCAACTCCTCTTGCATAGCTAGAACCCAATCCACATCACCTAATGCCTCATCAATAGATTTTGGTTCTAATTGAGAAATCAAGGCAATTTGACTACTTTGTTCCCTAAAGTAAGACCTAGTCCTCACCCTTTGAGTGACATTACCCACTATTTGGTCAATGGGGTGATCTTGGTGATGCCTTAAGGGCCTAGAGATTATGGGTTCATTGGCTACATGATGCTCATCCTCTAGTGCACTTCTCGCTCCCCCTTGATCATTGCCCCCCAAATATAGGTCTTGAATTTCTTGGGTTGGGGTTGACTTTCTTCTATGTCCTTATCAATAGAAGATTTCCTAGGGTAGGTGTTGGTAGACTCATCAAACTCCACATTAGATGACTCCTCAATTATCTTAGTCCTTTTGTTATATACCCTATATCTCTACTAGTGGATGAATAACCAACCAAGATCCCCTTATCTGCTTTAGATTCGAACTTTCTTAACTCATCCTTGGTGTTCAAAATGTACACTTTACATCCAAAAAACTTAAAGTAATGAACTTGTGGAATTCTCCCATTCCACAACTCAAATGGTGTTTTTCCTAAAAACCTATGAATTAATACCCGATTTTGGATGTAACAAGCGGTATTTACTGCTTCGGCCCAAAAGTAGCTAGGAAGTGAATATGCATTAAGCATAGTCCTAGCGGCCTCTTGCAAAACTCTATTTTTCCTTTCTACTACACCATTTTGTTGAGGAGTCCTTGGGCATAAAAATTCATGCTTGTACCCATTTTCTACACAAAATTGTGAGAAGTTTGAGTTTTGGAACTCCCCACCATGGTCACTCCTAATTCGGTTGATTTTGAGGTGTTTCTCATTTTCAACCCTCTTACTAAAGCCTATGAAAATTTCTAAGGTATCATCCTTATGTTTCATGAAAAATACCCAAGTAAATCTAGAAAAATCATTTACAATAACCAAATAATATTTACTTCCTACCAAGGATGGAGTACTATGACAATCAAATAAATCCATATGCAATAATTCTAAAGGTAAAGTAGTGCTAGTTAAGGTTTTACCTTTGTGTAATGCCTAGATTGCTTACCCTCTTGGCATGCATTACATATCTTGGTCTTTTCGTACTTGATCATGGGAAGCCCCTTCACCAACTCCTTCTTGGCAACTCTTACAATATTCTTCATGTTGATATGCCCAAGTCGTCGGTGCCACAACCATCCTTCTTCTTCTTTAGATATGAGACACTTAGGCAAATTGTTAGAAGCATAAGCAAGATTAAGATAATAAAGATTAGCATCTCCATATCCTTCTAGCATAACACTTTCGGATCCATTTTGTTTAATTAGACACTTTCTAGCATGAAACTCAACCCTATATCCCGCATCACAAAGTTGACTTACACTAAGTAAATTAAACTTCATTCCCTTAATTAAAAGAACTTTGTGGATAGTGATTGTAGGAGATACCTCAATGGTGTCCCTACCAATTATTTTGAGTTTCCCACTATTTCCGAAAGATACGGTGCCTTCTCTTAGATAGCTAATAGTGGTGAACTTGCTTACATCTCCAGTCATGTGCCTTGAATACCCACTATCTACTATCCACATATTTGAGGCTCCCTTCACCTTCACCTATACAACATGGAAAACACAAGCTTTTGGTACCCAAATCTTAGTTTCACAAGCATCATTTAAATATTTCTTTGGTACCCAAGCCTTCTTTGCATTTCCCTTAACACTTAGTCTCCTAGAGACACCCTTTCTACCCATAAGTGAAACAAAAACTACCTCCTTGGTTTTTGGCCTATAACCTATCCCGGCTTTGTTGTACACAGCTCTTTGCTATTTATTATCATATCAAGGTTGCTAGAGCCAACTTGAAACTTCCTAAGTATCTTGGTGAGGTCCTCTACCTTTTCCCTTAGTTCCCTATTTTCTTTTTCAAGACATGCATCATTTGAAACAATAGAGGGAACATTTTTTAATTCTACTTTAAGCATACAAACTTCATTCCTTAATTCCTTAACTTTCCTCCTAGCCTTAGCCAAATCAACATTTGTACTAGTAATAATTTTGATAAGAGTAGATGAGGGTAAACTATATACCTCACTTACCAAAGCCTCGGAGTCGGATGATGAACCTTCACTTCCATCTTCACTACTAGAACTCCTCTCATCATCGGATGACTCCAAGTTGTCCACTCCCATTAGTGCAAAGTGGGACACATGTTCTTCTTCCTCCTCCAAAGATGATGGATCATCCCAAGTAGCTTTGAAGCTTGTGGCATTCTTCTCTTTTCCCTTCGATTTCTTCTTGTCACCCTTCTTCCTATCCTCCTTCTTTTCTTCTCTTCTCTTTAGTTGTGGACACTCATTCTTTATGTGTCCCTCTTGGTAGCAATTATAGCAAATAATGTCATTTCCTTTGCTCTTGCTCTTTAAACCTTTCCTAGCATAAGATTTGTTAGAAAAACTTTTAAAGGCTCTACGCATTTTCCTTACCATGAAAGCTTCTTGGTCGCTATCCATTGAAGTGTTTGACTCCTCCGAGTCGGATGATGATGAATAAACGACCTTTTTCTTTTCCTTCTTCTTTTTCTTTTTCTTTTCCTTTTCTACAATGAACGCTACACCTTTTTCTTTAGATGAAATGTTAGCTTGCTCATGTAACTCAAACTCACAAAATAAATCATCTAACTTTACCATAGAAAGATCCCTTGATACTTTGTAGGCATCAATCATTGATGCCCACAATGTAGTCCTAGGGAATGATTGTAATACATACCTCACAAGATCGCGGTTCTCAACCTTCTCACCAATTACATGTAGCTCATTGATAATTTATTTTACCCTTCCATTTAGTTGGCTAACCGTCTCATTGGCCTTCATTGATAGTGATTGTAGTTGAGCCACCAAGAGGTCCTTCTTTGCCCTCCTTGACTCATTTGAACCTTCGTTGAGCTCGACTAGCTTCTCCCATAATTCCTTGGCGCTCTTGAAAGGCCCCACCTTGTTGAGTTGTTCCTTTGATAATCCGCATTGAAGTGTTGTGGTGGCCTTCGCGTTTGCTTGCACCTTCTTCATGATTTCCTTTGTCCAAGTTCTCATTGGCAGTGGCTCTCCTCTTTCCTTGACGGGTGCATCGAAGCCCTCTACAACACTCATCCAATTTTCAATATCGTTCATTAGGTAGTACTCCATCCTACCTTTCCAATAGGCGAAGTCGTTTCCGTCGAAGAACGGTGGCCTTGCAGTACTATAGCCCTCTTGAAACGTCATTTCTTGTTACTCCGGTCGATGGTGAGTTCTCCCGAAGCGAACCGGCTCTGATACCACTTGTTAGATCATGGCGCTTGCTAGAGGGGGGTGAATAGCACTTTTTCGAATTTTCTCTACAAGATTGTTAGCATAATACAAGCAATATAATAAGAAAATGTAAGATCCAATGTTAACTCACAGATTTTACTTGGTATCCACCCTGAAAGGTGACTAATCCAAGGATCCACGCACGAGCACACACTCCACTATGAAAATCTCCTTCAAGGTGGAGAAAACCTTTACAAGGTTGTCTTCTTCCTCTTTACAGGATGAAAATAAACATGAGAGGAAGATCTGAGCACTTCTTGCACGAACAGCACTTTGGTATAGTAAAGAACCATACCTTCCTCATGCCAAAAAGTCCTCTTTAAATAAGGTAAAGGACAACTCCACAAGTTGTCCAGCCCGACACCAGTCGATTGCCCCTTGGGAAGTCGACTGGTCTAGCCTTAATTGCTAGCTAATGGCTAGTTTTCGGGGTTACCAGTCGACTGCCCCAGGGCAGTCGACTGGTCCAGGGTTAGAAACCTTCTGTGAGTTTCTGTTCTTGCTAGCAGTCAACTGCCCAGCTATTACAATCACTCACTTTCACTCCTAAGACCCTCCTTGACCCTCCTTCACGTGTGCCTTCAGGTACACTCCCTTGGCTTGCCCCTTGAAGTCCTCTTCCACCGGCTATCGTCCCTCGGATGTGCACACAAGCCTTCCCTTGGCTTGCCTCCATGCCACCCTTCACATGTGCCCTTTGAGGTCCACTTCCCGGCTTGTCCTTGGAGTCCTCCTCCCTCGGCTCTCGTCCCTCGGATAAGTCCTTCATGTGTGATTCTCCAAGTCCTGCAAACTCAATCACACATATCAAATAACAAGATAACACCCTAACCTTAAACATATTGGCACACACACATCAAAACTATGATCTTGCCAATCATCCTTGGGTCGATTGCCCCAACATGAACTTCTCTGGTTTTTCCCCATGGTTGATTGGGACATTCCCAATCGGGGCGGAGGGGCCTAGTGATGGGTCTGTTTCACCTTAACACTTTCCGTGGTCATCTCAACAGAATCAAGTCTGTTTCAAGATTGTTGGAGGAAATGCTCTCTTTTCTGAGAGTGAATATGAAATAAATTGAAATACACAATTTTCAACTTATCTATTGAGTGGCCCGAGCTTCCTTTTACGCAGATTGCAGTCTCCCGAGCAGAATTCCCGAGCTGGAATTCTCGAGCAGAATCCCCCGACCAAGTCTCCTGAGCAGGTCTCCCGATCATTATCTCCCAACCATGTCTCCCGAGCAGTATCTCCCGAGCTCCCAAGTAGTATCTCCCGAGCAATAGTCGGACGTCTCCCGACCAAGAAGTTGCTGAGGCCTGCGCAGCGCAGTTTCCTTGAAACAGATTTGTCTTCCTCCAACTGTGCTTCGAGGCTCCAATGGGCGTTTGCCTCTCAGGATACAACAGCGAGACCAAGGGCACAATGGAGCACTCGTTGCTCATGGCGAACTGAGGAAGTACCCGAACGCTATCAAGGGAGGTCGGGAAGGAGGTGGAAGATAATTTCTACTCTCTATATCTTTTTCTCTGGGTCATAGCCTCTTTATATAGGCTCAGACGCCCCCCCCAGTAATCAATGACCGAATTAATATCATTTACTGCCAATTAATCACCCAGATCTAAACATCCGGGGGTTACTGATTTTGCATTAACCAAAAGTTAACGCATCAGTTACATTTGAGCAAAAAATTTGGCAAAACGTTGGTTCATCTGCTTGAACAAATTTTGCCCCAACCGGTCGGACATTCGACGCGTGCAGGTCGTGCACGCACACGAGTTCACTTGATTCAGTACAAATTCGGGCCCTGAATTTGCACCCCCCCCCCACGCACCCACGCATGAGAGAGAGCCTCTCCACTTGCATTTTTTCACAACTAACATGCTTGTGAAACAATATAAACCAACAATTATACCTTAAAACTCCCAATATGGGACTAAAGCCCCACTCACAATGGAGTCTATTTATTCTCCACCTCCCTTTCCGTTCACTAGAAACTCCCAATGTGGGACTAAAGTCCCACTCACCAAGGAGCTTCTTTCCTCCACACCTCCCTTTCCATTCACATGATATCCAACAGAGTATTAGGGTCGTTGGGGAGGTGATCAGTGCATGTCTTAAGGTGCTAAGTGGTATTTGATAGGGGTGTCAAAAATGAATCGGATCCTATGACCCAATCCGAATCGATTCGAAAAAAAATCGAGTTCAGATTGGAAATTTTCGAGTTCGGGTTGGAGGGTTTCGGGATGAAAATTTTTGGGTCAGGTTCAAGTAAACCCGAATGTAATGTTTAGTGTGTTTTTTGGAGTCAAATCAAGTTTTATTTTGAAAATTAAGACTTTTATGTATATTAATATGTATGATAATGATGGAGTATTTAGATAAAAGTGAAGAATTATAGGGAAAATAGTAAAAAAAATCATTTTGAATTGATTTTTTTGGGTTATTCGGGTCAGATTCAGGTTGGTCGGGTTGATCGAGTTCGAATTCGAATTCGGGTCTAAGCGTTTCGGGTTGAATTTGGGTTCAGGTCAGATTCAGATTGGGAGTTTAAAAAAAAAATTCAACCCAATCCAAATCTAACCCGATTTATCTGAATTGACATCCCTAGTATTTGATGCAAATGAAGTTGTAACATGCACACAAAGAAATTTAGGATTTATGATTTATGACAGACATAAGAGTCTTGACTCTTGAGTGCTCGAGTCAATGAGAATGCTCAGGTGTGGGGCACTAGGTACTCGGCTGTGGTAGATAGCGGGAAAGATGAAGATGTGACTTAGACTCAGGAACTTAGATGTTTGGGTGAATCGGACTATTGGAATGCTCGGGTATATACCATGAGATGCTAGTCGAGGCTAGATGATGACGCTAAGATTGGAAGGACGTATACCCATGAGATGCTATTCGAGCCTAGATGACGACGCTAAGATTGGAAGGACGAAATGGAATCCTAATGTTATGTATACTCTCATTTATTTATGTATTTATTTAGTATTATTATTATTATAAATTTTATTAAGCATTGATTTTTTTAACAAAATAATTAAATAAACGAATTGAATGATTGAATATGAAGTGAAAGTGTTGATTTAAAATTGGATTGAGATCGAATAAAATTCATTGGATAAGGAGTATGTTGATCTAAATCGAAATTAATTTAGATTTGATTTGGTTAAATAATTATCGAACCAAGTTTAATTGAATTAAACCAGTTCAATAGATTTAAACGAGTTAGAAAAAATTTAATAAATTTATTCTCTTTTTTCTTTTCTTGTTATTCTCTTTCATGTATATAGTCACTCCGGTTGGATATTTGGTTCTTAAAAAAAGACCAAATATGATTTTACAAAGAAAAATCGAGGTGTCATCAATCGATGAAAGTTAGAATTAACTTTAAAAACAAAATCTACGTTTCACGTAGATGAATCTAGACTATTAATTTGCTCAAAACCGATTACGGATGAATGAAAAATTAATTGTTTAAAGTCAGCAAAAAGACATAGAAGGAAGTAAATGGGGAATAGTCTCACATCTGAAATTTCCAAAGGAGTATGCCTCCTTATATGTATTCCTATGTTAATGGAGTTAAAAAAGAAAAACACAAGTGGTCTCTTATCATAGGGGAGCAGGTGCTCGCACTTGCGAGCCCGCCACCTGCCACGCGTGTATTTGCACAATGGGCGCTTTGTTAGCGTACTTTGCACTCGCACGTATGCATCGTTGCGAGGAGCTTAAATTTATGTTCCAGGCGATGTAGCACTCGATGAACCGATGTAGCACTCGATGACATGTCATGTGATGTGGCATTGCCTACGTGGTGCTCGGGTGACATGGCATGTGGCGTGGTAGTGCCTACGTGGCACTCAGGTAGGAGGAGAGAGATGACTGGACTGATGACTGGGCAAACGAATAGCAACCGTTGGACCGAAGATGAGTGCTGGATCACAAGTGACACGATCTGGAGCGTTGATCGCGAAGAGTCGCGATCTGACCGTTGGTAATAAGACTTAATCTGAAACGTCAGATCAAATCTAGCGGCTAAGATCAAAGGGAGATCTAAAGGGTTACAACCATCAAGATCTGATGGATGAGATCAAAGGGCTAGAGTCGCGATATGACCGTTGGTAATAAGACTTGATCTGAAGCATCAGATCAAATCTAGCGGTTAAGATCAAAGGGAGATCTAAAGGGTTACAACCATCGAGATCTGATGGATGAGATCAAAAGGCTATCTGAATGGTTACAACCCTCCAGATCGAACGGCTCAGATTAATCCTAAACCAAAGGTCACACCCACTCACCAAAGGGTACCTCACCTCTTCCCATGTATAAATAGTACTCTTCCCTTATATAAATAGAGTCCCCTAGATGATAGATTCATTCATTCAATCATCAAAGTCATTAGCATTCATAAAGCCTACGAGAAGGTTTGTTGGTCTCGAAATTTGTAGTGCTGCTATTTTGAGATATCATCGTTGTATCTTGGGAAATGAATTGCTACTATCCGTGAGTACTTGTAGCGGAGCAATATCGTTTTACGGAGATAGTGTCCTACACTAACCTCGACGAAATCATATCAGTTTGCATCCTCCCAGCAGCAACCCAGGAATCGACTCCCAACAATCATAAAACGATATTGTGCAAACTGATATGTCATTGATCAACAACGTTCCAACCACCATTCTGCATGGAGAGAAGTCAGAGAAATTCAAATGAACCGACTTCAAACGATAGCAGCAGAAGATGTTGTTCTATCTGATAACACTAAACCACGTACATTTTTTGCGTAAAGACCCACCAGCCACTAAGAAAGGTAATGCCAACAGCAATGTTGCATATGATGCATGGTCGCATACAGACTTCCTGTGTCGCAACTACGTTTTCAATGCATTGGACGACACATTGTATAACGTGTATAGTCCGATGGAGATGACAAAATCTCTGTGGGAATCACTAGAAAACAAATACAAAACCAAAAATGCCGGATTGAAAAAATTCATCGTCGACCGATTTTTGTTTGGATTTCAAGATGGTGGATTCCAAGAGCATAACATCTAAAGTCCAAGACATGCAACTGATACTGCATGATCTGGATGCCGAAGGCATGAAGCTGAACGAGTCGTTCAAAGTAGCCACGGTAATCGAGAAACTCCCTCCGTCGTGGAAGGATTTTAAAAATTACCTCAAGCACAAGCAAAAGGAGATGGGACTTGAAGACCTGATCCTAAAGCTACTAATAGAGAAGGATAATCAAAAGTTATCCGGCTCTAGAGGAATGAAGTGGGCTATCGACGAGATGTCCAACATGGTTGAGTCAAACGCCAATAAGCCGAATCAATTCAAGAAGAAAGCTCAAGGCAAGAAATTCAAGGGCTCGTGCTACAACTATGGTAAGTCAGGACACCTGTCCAAAGATTGTAAACGCCCGAAGAAACCAACCAAGAGTTAGAAGGATGTTGTGAACCATGTCACAACTTTTGATGAAAGCTCCTTGATTTATTGGAACTGGATCTCACTGCGGTCGTGTTTGAAGCCAACACGGTGGTGGACAACTCGAAGTAGTGGTGGATCGATACTAGAGCAACACGTCAAATCTATTCTAATAAGATGATGTTCTCCAAATATACGTCGATAAGTGGAAGAAAGCTCTATATGGGCAATTCTACTACATCGCCGATTGTGGGACTCGGAAAAGTTATCTTGAAGATGGTATTTGGGAAAGAGCTAACACTCATTGATGTGCTCTACGTTCTCGACATCAGAAATAACCTAGTTTCTAGATCGACACTTGTCAAGGCCGACTTTAGACTAGTATTCCAGTCAAACAACTTTGTACTTACGAAGAATGGTGTCTTCGTAGGTAAGGGATATTTAGAACAGAGTGTGTTCAAAATGGTTGTAATGACTATACTCTGTGAAGTTGATGGTAATAAAATAAAAGCTTCCAGCTACGTTGTTGAGTGTTTTAATTTATGGCATGATCGACTTGGACATGTTAATAATAATACTCTAAAACGTCTTGCCAAATTAAATTTATTACCAAACATCAATGTTGACAAGTGAAGTGTGTGGAATCAAAGACGACGAGACTACCTTTTCATTCAGTCGAAAGGTCAACGACTCCTCTAGAATTGATACATAGTGATCTATGTGACTTAAAATTCATGCAAACTAGAGGAGGTAAAAAGTATTTTATTACTTTTATCAATGACTGCACGAGGTTCTGTTATGTCTTTCTTTTAAGAAGTAAAGATGAAGCATTGGAGGGTTTCAGAAGCTATAAAACAGAAGTTGAGAATCAACTTGGTGAACGAATTAAAATAATTCGTAGCGATAGAGGTGGAGAATATGGTGCACTGTTTGATGAGTTTTGTTTAGAATCTGGCATTATCCATTAGACAATGGTGTCATACTCGTCTCAATCAAATGGTGTTGTCGAACATAAAAATCAAACACTAAAGGAAATGATGAATGTCTTGTTGATAAATTCAGCCTTACCCCAGAACTTGTGGGGGGAAGTTATATTATCGGCAAATCACATTCTCAATAAAATCCCTCATAAGAAAAATGATAAAACATCATATGAACTATAGAAAGGTCGTGAGCCATCATACAAATACTTGAAAGTGTGGGGGTGCTTGTTAAAGGACAAAGTACCCAAACCAAAGCAAGTAAAGATCGGACCTAAAACGTTTGATGTGATATTTGTCGAATATGCCCATAACAGTAGTGCATATCGTTTCATAGTTCACAAGTCAGATGTTCCTGATATTTATGTGGGAACAACCATAAAATCTCGGAATGCAATATTCTTTGAAAACGTATTCCCAAATAAGAAGGGAAACATTCAAAGTGATTGCAATGGAAGTTCTAACGTAAAACGTTCTTGAACATTAGTTGTCGAAAAAGGACTATTAATGATCAAAGCTCAGAACTATGTCGAAGCAAATGGGCTAGAGTTGAGAAATCGTTCGGGTCGGACTTCATGACTTTTATATCGGAAATGGACCCAAGAACATTAAGTGAAGCTCTCTCTAGTCCTGATGCTCCATTATGGTAAGAGGCTGTCAATAATGAAATAGAGTCCATCATAAATAATCATACTTGGGAATTAGTGGACCTTCTTACTGGTACTAAATCATTAGGTTCTAAGTGGATACTAAAACGCAAGTATAAAGATGATGGATCGATTGACAAGTATAAGGTCAGACTTGTAGCCAAAAGGTTCAAGCAAAAGGAAGGTCTTGACTACTTCGATACCTACTCACCTGTAACAAGGATTACGTCCATACAAGTGCTGATAGTCATCGTAACACTATATGACCTTGAAATACATCAAATGGATGTTAAGACTACGTTCTTAAATGGTGAGTTAGAAGAAGAAATCTATATGGAGCAACCTGAGGGGTTCGTAGCTCCAAGAAAAGAGGAAAAGGTATGTCGACTTGTTAAGTCGTTATACGACTTAATGAAGCGCCTAAACAACGGCACGAAAAATTTGACAAAGTAATGTTGTCAAACGAATTCAAAATAAATGAATGTGACAAATACATTTATGTTAAAACCACACCTGAAGGTCATGTAATCGACTGTCTATACGTAGACGACATGCTTATAATGGGCAGTAATCATGAGAATCATGAATACAAAGAGAATGTTGACTAACAATTTCGATATGAAAGATATGGGTCAAGCAGATGTTATATTGGGAATTAAAATTCTCAGGATATCTGAGGGGATAGCTCTGACACAATCCCACTATGTAGAGTCGGTATTGAAAAGGTTTAATGCATATGATCTATCTACAGTGAAAATATCTATAGATCTAAGTCAACACTTAGCGAAAAACCATGGTGAGCCCATATCACAATTGAAATATTCTCGGATAATAGACAGTTTGATGTATCTCATAAACTGCATGCGTCCAGATATTGCCTATGCAATCAACAAGCTGAGTCATTTTACGAGTAATCCAAACGACACCCATTGGAAAGTACTGATACGAGTTCTTAGGTATTTGAAATATACTATGAACTACGAATTACATTACGGAAGATATCCCATTGTCTTAGAGGGATAATATGATGCTAATTGGATATTAGATACAAAAAGACTTCAAATCCACTAGTGGATATGTATTCACTATCGGTGAGGGAGCGGTATCTTGGAAGTCCACTAAGCAAACGTGCATTGCTCGGTCAACTATGGAATCCGAGTTTATAGTACTAGACTGTTGAGGCAATCTGTGGTCCGGAGTGACCAAGTGTTTTGATGTTTGGGCAAAGGGTTTAAGTTAGGTTTACCCTTGTTATCTCATATGTGTATGTTGAGTGTGCAGGTTGTACAGGTTACACATATGGACTTGACTGGATGGCCTCGGTAGGTTGAAGGGTGACATGGAGACAAGCTGGAGGCTTGTGTACACCCGAGGGACCTTGGAGAGCAGGTGCGGACTTCGAGGCATGCGTGAAGGATGGCATGGAGGCAAGCTGGAGGCTTGCGTGCATCTGAGGGACGGGAGCCGAAGATGAAGAGGACGCGAAAGCAATAGTCGAGGCTGCGGACGAGGAGTCGGTCGAGTCGTGAGGGTACGAGTGCTATGTGATTGTACTCGGGAAATCCTAGGGTTTGAGTGCGGAGTGAAATGTACTCAGGAAGGGTAATCTTAGGTGGGTGAGTAGACTAGTCGACTGGCCTGGGGGCAGTCGACTGATGGAACTCACAGAAGGGTTTCAGCTTGGGACCAGTCGACTGCTCTGGGAGCAGTCGACTGGTAGGTGGCTGATGAGTTGGCTGAGAATTCGAACGTTGGGGTGCAACGATCGAATTTCAGTGGCACCAGTCGACTGCCCTGGGAGCAGTCGACTGGTGGCGAGGGTTTCAGCCCGAGTCCTATTTAAAGAGGACGTCGTGGTGGCTGAGACTCTTGATGAATCTTGTCTTGGTTAAAGGCAAGATAGTAGTCTTTGTGCTCAGGTCTTCTAAGGTGTTGTGGTGAGGTTTCTCCACCCAGAAGGAGCGATAGAGCTAGCCGGAGGTTATCCGGGGATTGATCCACCAACGGATTTTAGATTAGTCACCCTTCCGGGGTGGATACCAAGTAAATCTTCCATGTTAGCATTGGTTAGTATTTGTTTGATTGTTTTTATTGTATATTCGGCTGCGCTAACAATCTTGTAGAGAAAACGACGAACAAATTGCTATTCACGCCCCCCCCCCCTCTAGCAACATCTTCGATCTATCAATTGGTATCAGAGCGAAGGACTGCTCTTGATCGGACTAATCGCCGAGGGAGCACACGGTAGAGGAAGAAGAACATGGAAGACAAATTCGGGGACGACATCTACACTCCGCCGGCCTACGACCATGAAAATTTCGGGTATTGAAAGTCACGGATGGAGACATGGTTCGGAATGGAGTGGGACCTTCGGATTGCACTTGAAGAGCCCTTCGAGATTCCAAAGGATAAGCACGGGAAGAGGCTTAGACCTAGATATTGGAATCAAGAACAAAAAAATCAATCCAAGGCGAATAAAAAGGTAATTGACATATTGCTTAATACTTTGCCTACTAATATTTTGAATGGTGTAGGAGCATACAAAAATGCACACGAATTATGGATCAAAGTAGAAGAATTTCATAAAAACCCTACACGAGGTCAAGTAGTGGAAGAACCCGAGGAAGTGAACTCGATAGCCCAAGAGGAGGAAGAATTAAGTGAAAGATCATCAACCTCCTCAAGAGAAGAAGAGGAAGAGGCCTCCACCTCAAGGATTAAGGGGGAGGAGAGAGATTCATCTATACTAGAACAAAAGGAAGTATCCACATCATCCAAGGTTGAAGAAGAAGTCAACCTAGCCTCTACCTCCACCAAAGCTAAATCGAAAAAGCACATTACATGCTTTGGTTGCAACGAAAAGGGGCACTACAAGGATAAGTGTCCAATTGGTAAGAAAAAGGAGGTACTTTCTACACTCATTTCAATTCCATTTAAATCTAACATGAAGTGTAGGATTGGAGAAGCCCACGAGAAAAGGAAGAAAATCCGATGCTTTACATGTGGAGAGATAGGGCACTTTCACACTAAGTGCCCTAGAAAAAGTGAGTTAAAGAACATGGAGTACTTGAGGAGATGGGAGAAAGAAGAAAGGAAGAAGAGAACAAGCCCACATCAAGGAGGAACTCCAAAGGTAAGGGAGGTAACTCCTAACCTTAAGCCAAAATGTAATTCAATTTTAAGTTCCTCTTGGCATATTAAAAATCATGTTAATCATTCATCCATGCATGCTAGGATAAATGAAAATTGCCTACTTGTGCACAATTTTGGTTTTAAGTACAATGATAGGAATAGGAGTAACAAGGTAGTTCAACACCCTAAGAAAATCATGCATCATAGTAAATCTAGGACCTTTGTACCTAAGGATCAAGGCACTAATCCCAAGAAGGGGAGGAATGTGCCTAGAAAGGAGGTTAGGCCTAGGAATGTCCAAGGTGGACATATGGGTTATAGGATTAGAACTCTAGAAAAGGAAAATCAAGCCTTGAGGGTAAGGCTTGATACATTAGAAAAGGCTCTAGAAAGATTCACGATTGGATCTAAGGGCTTAGACATGGTGTTGGGTAGCTTAAAACCCAACTATGATAGATTGGGTTTGGGATACCGATCTAAGACCTCTAAGGCAACAAACAGAAGTATGCTGGGAAAGTATACAATTATGGCAAGGAGGGAAAGTCCAAGAATGACAAGGTAGTGTCATCCAAAGGGAAAATGAGTGACTTAACCAAGGACAAGGTGTCCAAGGTTAAGAAGGTCCATTTTGTAGGCCAAGAAACACTAGGGGCACACCGTGTTAGTAATATGAGAGAAGTGTCCTAAGGCAATCGCCTTATGATTGTAATCATTTACTTTAATAAATGAATATTCACTATTTGAGTATACATGTTCGTGTATTTGATTAAGATCTTAAACTCATTTACTGAATGTCCGCAATACAATTCACAGCATGAGAGAATTTGTGATAAATTCACAACTAGTGATTATCTCTACATGTGCAATTGTGAAGTATTGAAATTGTCCCTAGTCGATGAATTGATAAATACGGACACTATCAATTCTGTTGAGACTAGCATGGGTTATTCTCTAATCAGCTGATTCTCACTGGCTGGTGACATTGGGATGTCCGGAGATAAACATGAATGCTAGTTAAGGGAACTAGTTCATTGGAGTGACTAGCTGTAAAACTTCATATGGTAATCTACATATAGATATGTCAATGAAGTTCTTACTGCAGCTTAAGTGTGATGTTCCTTTAACTTGCGGTGTTAAAGTCATCTTGGTCATGAAGACTTATACTTTGACATCTTAAGCAAGCATCTCCAAGGAGATGTGGACCCAGGATGATTGGGTATAAGCCGAAATGCCCGAAGATGTTTGAACAGCCTACAAAGGATTCACGACTCCTTGCGAGGAGACGTATACCCAAGGCCTATCGTCGGATTGTTACTCGAAGCCTCTGGCCAGAGCATCACATGTTCCGAGTATGAATCTCTCAGAAACATGAGAGTAATTAGAATCCGTTGGACGAGAAAGATATTACTTGGGCTAGGTGTGACGTAGTCAGCCTAGTGGGGACTGACACACATAGACCGTGTCCTAAACCAAGTGGGTATAAGATAGTGAAGGGAATGAGGCACGATTCATTAAAGCTGCTGAAGGGTTTCAGAATAGTTTCTGAGGTCAACCGTTGATCTTTCGATTAATTGGGGATCATGATGTACTACTAGGTGTCACTCATGATCGTTCTATAATTGGTTAATTATAGACGGCCAACATAAATCGAAAGTCTATTTAGTCACACGCACTACGAGTAATCCTAGGGATTTAAAACGAGTTAAAAATTAGATTTTCCGATCAAGAGAGATAAGTCGAATCTGAATTTTTCAGAGACGCATCGGAAGCATAAAATGACTAAGTCTTTTGAAGACTTATTGAATGAATTAAATGAGTTTAATTCGTGAGATCGTGTCTTGGGTTTGGCCCCAAAGAGGGTCCCCACCCTCTTTGTTTGGTCGGCCACAATAAGAGGGAAGAACCAAATTGTTTGGTTCAAATTTATAAAATAAACCGCGCGTGGTTTGTCTTATAAAATTATGGATAAAGAAATTTGTATAAAGAAATTTATATAAAGAAATTTATATAAAGAGATTTATTTTTCATGGAAATTAAAATAAACCTTGGATTGGTTTATTTTATTTTATAAAATCAATAATGGATTGATTTACCATGATAAAGAAATTTATATAAAGAAATTTCTTTCCATAATAAAAGGGGAGACATGGTTGTTTTTATTATAAATTAAGTTATAATAAAAACTTAGCATAACGGAATAATTCATAGAAAAATTTATAAGATAAATTTCTTATGAAAAATTTATTCCGTTAAGAGGAGACTTGGCGATTAAGAGACTACTATATAAAGGTACCAAGGCAAGGCTTGGAAATTAATCCAAGAGATCAAGGATTCTTGTCTAGCCTCTCTCCCTCTCCTTCTCTCTCTCTCCCTCTTCTAGTGCCACCGGCCCTAGAGCCCTCCCTCTTTGCCGTGAGCTTCCACCACCAAGAAGAGGCCGAAGAAGAAGAAGAAGCGGGCGCAACTCCTTCCTTCCTCCCGGAATCTTGATTCCGTTCTTCGTGTTGGTGCAATCTTGGTTAGGTCAGGGTTGACCTAGTTTGACAAAGCTCAGGTGAGCTGGAGTTTGGTAAGCTCAGGTGAGCTTGAGGTCGTATGTTTCGATGTTTGAGTGGTCATGATGTGTAAGTCAAGTGGGTCAAGATTGACTGGAGGCTTGACTGGGGAAAGACCTAGTGGGACTAGGTGATGTCCAGGTAGATCGGGGAGATCGTACGCTGGCATGGCAAAAGACCTAGTGGGACTAGGCACACCTAGTGGGACTAGGTGAAGTACAGGTAGATCGGGGAGATCGTACACTGGCATGACAAAAGACCTAGTGGGACTAGGCACACCTAGTGGGACTAGGTGAAGTCCAGGTAGATCGGGGAGATCGTACACTGGCATGGCAAAAGACCTAGTGGGACTAGGCACACCTAGTGGGACTAGGTGAAGTCCAGGTAGATCGGGGAGATCGTACGCTGGCATGGCAAAAGACCTAGTGGGACTAGGCATACCTAGTGGGACTAGGTGAAGTCCAGATGGATCGGGGAGATCGTAGGCTGGCAAGGTGGAAGTCAATCGAGAGACTAGACCTAACTCGAGGGTTAGGTGAATCTGGTTGGGAACCAGGTCAAGTCCGAGCTGGGAGCTAGGCAGTAGAAATCCAGGTTGGTCAAAGGGGTTGACCGGACACTTGGTAGGGGAACCTAGGCTTGTGGAAACAAGTTAGGTTGGACCCAATCGATTGGGTAATCGATTGGGTCAATCGATCAGGTGATCGATTAGGGCAGTTTGCGCGAGAGGACAGAAGGGCACTGAATCGATTGGGTAATCGATTCAGGGTATCGGTAATCGATTGGGTAATCGATTACAGCAGTTTGCGCGAGAGAACAGAAGAGTCCGGAATCGATTGGGTAATCGCTTCAGGTCACTCGTAATTGATTGGCTAATCGATTACGGTTTGAAAACTAGCCGTTGAACGGCTAAATCCTACGTGGTAATCGATTGGGTAATCGATTCAGAAACCCTAGGCATCGGGTATAAGGTCTTTCACGCAGGTTTGAAGCCAAAACTCTTCTTCCTCCTTCCACGCCATTTCAAGAGAAGCTTTGGGGCTTAGTGTTGCTGCACTTCCAAAGTTCTAGAGGCGATCACAAGCTTGAAGATAGCAAGGAAAGCAAAGTGTGAGCTTATTAATTGTAAATCTTGTAAGATTTCATTTGTATTTGCTTTGTTTCTTGTTGTATCTTTGTGAAAGCTTGTAAGAGGTTTCTCCACCTCAAGAAGGAGACTTTCATAGTGTATGAGAGTGTGAGGAGAGTGGATCCTTGGATTAGTCACCCGGCCGGGGTGGATACCAAGTAAAATCCAAGTGTTAGCGATTGCTTGAAGTCTTCCGCCGCGACAAATCATCTACAAGCGAATCCAAGCTAATCACCCCCCCCCCTCTAGCTCGTCTACCGGTCCCAACAAGTGGTATCAGAGCCAAGTTGCTCTGCTTTGGACTCATCGCCAAGAGGGCAAGAGCTAGAGGAAGAAGAAGAAGTTGGAAGTAACCCTAATTTCAAGAAGTCATCATCAAGAGGGTTCAACTTCAAAATGGAGTTTGGCTATGACACCCGGGCACCTCCACCATTCGACAAGGCGAATTTTGATCTTTGGAAGTCAAAGATTGAAAATTTCTTCATGATGGAGATAGAGCAATGGTTTGCTCTAATGGAGGGTTTTGAAGCTCCAACAAGCACTAAAGGAAAGCTCCTCAAGAAAAGCAAATGGAATGAGGAGCAAATCAAGAGATGCGAGGCCAACAACAAAGTGACCAAGTTATTGGTTAATCTATTGCCAAGCACAATCTTGAGCCAAATTGGAGAATTTCAAGATGCCAAGGAGCTTTGGAGCAAATTAGCAAAGCTTCATGAAGATCCCTCCACTGTACCAAGTCAAGAAAAATCCGAAGAGGGAAATTCATCGGAGGAAGAGGACTCGGAAGTTGAGAGATGCTCAACATCCGGGGAGGAAATTCAAGAAGAAGCATCGGCAAATAAAGAAAAGGAAGAAGTCTCCACCTCTAGGATTGAGGGGGAGCAAAGGCCAGTCACTCCGGAAAAGGAAGAAGCTTCTACCTCCGGATCGAGTGAAAAGTCATGTGACACCCCTACAAGCAAAGGTATAGATATTTCAATTTGTAAAAATAAAAATCATATCATTTGCTTTGAGTGTAGGGAAAGAGGACACTATAAGAGTAAGTGTCCTACTCTAGTCAAGAAGAAGGTGCAAGTGACACCCAAGACCAAAGAAAAGTCAAAGGAGGTCGGCCCCGTGGCAAAGAAAGATAAGAAGCACATTGTGTGCTTCTCATGTAAACAAAAGGGGCATTACCGAAATCAATGTCCAAAGGGAAGGATCCGACCAAAGTCAAAAGGAGGAGCTCAAATCAAGGGGAGCCTCCAAGATTAAGCCTAAGGTACCATTAGGTAATGGTAATTATTTTCATCATGATAATATGCATGCTAGGGAAAATTTTTATCATTTTAATGCAATTTATCATGAACATAGGAGGCATGAAAAACCTAAGGAAAACCATAGAGCTTTCCATGCTAGGACTACCACTTCCAAGGATAGGGAAAATATTAGATCATTTCATGGTAGACCTATACAATCCAAGGTCAAGAAGAATAATCACCAAGGCTATACTAGAAAACCAAGCTTTGAGGAGGTAATGATTGAAAATCAAGTTTTGAGGTCAAAACTTGATAAATTAGAAAAATCCCTCAAAAGAATAGAAAATCTATTTAAGGGATCTAAGGATCAAAACCTAGATTTAGGAAATCAAGGACCCTCTAGGAGCAAGAAAGGTTTGGGTACAAACCTAAAACTAAGGATGATGGTCCATCCTATCATAGAGTTCCATATAAGTATGGAACTCAATCTAGGTCTAGGAGTCAAGTCAAGGTCGCAAGGGAAGCCATCCCTAGAGTTGACCAAGACAAGACAAAGGTGACTAAGGCTTCGGAGAAGCCTAAGAAAGTCTTTAGGAAGGTATCAAGGGAAGTCATCCCTAGTGAATACCTAGAACACCCAAGGAGCACCAATAGGTTTTGGGTTCCTACGAGTGTGTTCGCCACACCCTAGATAGATCTAGGGAGTGTCAACTCTAATTGGAAGGGTAGTTAACCCAACCTTGATGAAGTTGGCACTTTGGGACGTTTTCAAGGAATTACTACCCTTGAAAATGAAGGATTCATTTATTTACTCTAGGAGGAGTAAATTTGTGCTAAACTATACTTTTGAAAGATTAAACTTGATAAAGTTGGCACAACTAGGTTAGAATCCAAAGATAGGCCAAGTTGGGGAGTTTTGGCATTATCTTGGAAATTAGGGCAAATTTAGGATTATCAATAGCTTAGCGATGAGTTATTGATACTTAGATAGGAAATCTAAGTATTTTATTTTGTACTATTATGTCATGTTTTGTATGCCCTATCACATGTCATGACATCATAATCCATTATTCATATTTTATTATAAAAATATTACATGTCATGTCATACATGCATCATCTAGTCAAAATATTATTTAAATTGTCATATGATGTATGTCATAGTCATTATCATGCATTAAGTCAATTTTATGGAAATTAAGGACATTGGCATTAATTGGTATCCTAGGTGGATGATCAAGGTTTATAATGCCTAGATAGAAATGCATGAACCCTTAGATTAGGGAGACCATGACTTTCACATCTCACCAAGATCATAAGTTGACTTGTGTGTGTTTTGAGACACATTGGAAACAAGTGAGATGTTAGGATGATGATCAAAACTCAAGGTGTTAGTTGATATGCATCTTAGTGAGTTTTAAGCTCATCAAAACAAGAATATAAATGAACTCCAATCATTGGGAAAGCTAATGTACAAGTCATGTGCATTTAGCCCAAGGAACATGGTTGGATATTGTTTTTGAAACACATTTTAAAACTATCTTGGAAAACCTTGGTGAAGACTATCTTTTGATAGCACTCATCATTGATGAAATGGATACAAAACATGAAAAACATTGAAGTATTTCAATGGTTTCCAATTTTGTGTCAATCTTTGAAAAAGGAGGTTATTTTCATAGAAAATTATTTTTCCTTGATAGTATATGGTATAAATAATGTCTACACAAAATTTTAGGATTTTTCGAATTTTGTAGAATTATTTAGGAGTTTCTGAAATTCAATCTGAAATTATTTTCAGAAATCAGAAACACCCAATCGATCAGGTGATCGATTGGAATGATAGCCAATCGATTGGTCAATCGATTGGTAGATCTTGTTGCGAGCACAGAAGCTCGCGTAATCGATCCATTGATCGATTACAGTCAGCCGTAATCGATCAGCTGATCGATTAAGGTTAGGGTAATCGATTGGTTCCCAACGCCAATCGATTGATGAGACTGAAACTGTCTATTTTCAGTCCAATAACCCATTTTTGAGTAACCTAACAATCTCTAGCCCCTTGAAATACTTTTATAAGTATATTTGGGTAAATTTCATTGTGAAATCAAAAAGGGAAATGGTTTGGTGAACATTTAAGGGTTAAGGAGAGATTTTGATTCAAGTTTTGAATCTCTTAAATCTCATCACCTCAAGTTGAGTTTTTCTAAAGGTTTAGAAACTCAAAAATCATTGTTGGTGCAATGATAGAGGTTTAGTGCATGTTTTGAGGGGGAGGTCTTCCTTAGAGGCATGTGTTTAAATTTTCTTTTTGGGATAAGTGAATGAATGGAGATTGGGAATCTTCATGAGTGCTCAAGGTTGAGCATAGGCTCAATGGAAAATATGGGATTTTCATTGGGTATACCTTTGACCATATAGACTCTCGGGGAGAGTTTTTGATGTGTGTCAAAGGGGGAGAAGAGTGTAAGGCTAATAGCGATTAGTCTTTCTCAAACATATTGTCAAACATCAAAAAGGGGGAGATTGTTGGTGCAATCTTGGTTAGGTCAGGGTTGACCTAGTTTGACAAAGCTCAGGTGAGCTGGAGTCTGGTAAGCTCGGGTGAGCTTGAGGTCGTATGTTTCGATGTTTGATAATGATGTTTGAGTGGTCATGATGTGTGAGTCAAGTGGGTCAAGATTGACTGGAGGCTTGACTGGGGAAAGACCTAGTGGGACTAGGCACACCTAGTGGGACTAGGTGAAGTCCAGGTAGATCGGGGAGATCGTACGCTGGCATGGCAAAAGACCTAGTGGGACTAGGCACACCTAGTGGGACTAGGTGAAGTCCAGGTAGATCGGGGAGATCGTACACTGGCATGAAAAGACCTAGTGGGACTAGGTGAAGTCCAGGTAGATCGGGGAGATCGTACGCTGGCATGGCAAAAGCCTAGTGGGATAGGCACACCTAGTGGGACTAGGTGAAGTCCAGGTAGATCGGGGAGATCGTACGCTGGCATGGCAAAAGACCTAGTGGGACTAGGCACACCTAGTGGGACTAGGTGAAGTCCAGGTAGATCGGGGAGATCGTACGCTGGCATGGCAAAAGACCTAGTGGGACTAGGTGAAGTCCAGATGGATCGGGGAGATCGTAGGCTGGCAAGGTGGAAGTCAATCGAGAGACTAGACCTAACTCGAGGGTTAGGTGAATCTGGTTGGGAACCAGGTCAAGTCCGAGCTGGGAGCTAGGCAGTAGAAATCCAGGTTGGTCAAAGGGGTTGACCGGACACTTGGTAGGGGAACCTAGGCTTGTGGAAACAAGTTAGGTTGGACCCAATCGATTGGGTAATCGATTGGGTCAATCGATCAGGTGATCGATTAGGGCAGTTTGCGCGAGAGGACAGAAGGGCACTGAATCGATTGGGTAATCGATTCAGGGTATCGGTAATCGATTGGGTAATCGATTACAGCAGTTTGCGCGAGAGAACAGAAGAGTCCGGAATCGATTGGGTAATCGATTCAGGTCACTCGTAATCGATTGGCTAATCGATTACGGTTCGAAAACTAGCCATTGAACGGCTAAATCCTACGTGGTAATCGATTGGGTAATCGATTCAGAAACCCTAGGCGTCGGGTATAAGGTCTTTCACGCAGGTTTGAAGCCAAAACTCTTCTTCCTCCTTCCACGTCATTTCAAGAGAAGCTTTGGGGCTTAGTGTTGCTGCACTTCCAAAGTTCTAGAGGCGATCACAAACTTGAAGATAGCAAGGAAAGCAAAGTGTGAGCTTATCAATTGTAAATCTTATAAGATTTCATTTGTATTTGCTTTGTTTCTTGTTGTATCTTTGTGAAAGCTTGTAAGAGGTTTCTCCACCTCAAGAAGGAGACTTTCATAGTGTATGAGAGTGTGAGGAGAGTGGATCCTTGGATTAGTCACCCGGCCGGGGTGGATACCAAGTAAAATCCAAGTGTTAGCGATTGCTTGAAGTCTTCCGCCGCGACAAATCATCTACAAGCGAATCCAAGCTAATCACCCCCCCCCCTCTAGCTCGTCTAGCGGTCCCAACACTTCGTTTGGTGGTTAGTCTTCCCATCTCTCTCTTGGTATTCTTGTCGTGCCTTTGGAGAATCTAGTAGTTCTTGTCGGCACGAAACTCGTGGCTTTGCGAAGTCATCCCGAAGAAAACTCGGCGTGGACGTGAATAGAGGCGAAGCTTTCAAGGGACGCTTACGGTTGGATCTCATCCCTTTCTTCGAGTTACGCAAGGTAACAAGTAAATTAGTTTACTTTCTGCAAAATTTTAATATATGATCATGTCTACACAATATAAGGTTGCATGCTTAGATGTGTGGTTAAATAATTTAGAAAATTATTTATGCTAAATCTTCCGCTGCACGTAATAAATTTTAAAATTACGAACCCGCATCCATGTCAACATGCACCCGGTCCCAACACACCGGTGTGGTCTAGTGTGGGTTGAGTCACCTAGGGAGGTGGCTAAGGCCAAGAGCTCAAGGGGGAGCTCTAGGAGCCTTTGGGGTTCATGGTAAATGGATTTCAATAGATGGTTTCCCTAGGACGGCTTAGGTAGACTAGGAAATTAGGTGAAATGTGCCAAAAAGTGATTAAAAGACTTGGGTAAGTCTTAATCCTAGGTTTTTGCACATTAAAAGGGAATTTAGGGAGAAAAATGTGGAAATACGGTTATATTGGGTAAAATTAGGTTTTAATGGGCAAATATCATGTAATTCACTGATAAAAATGAATTGTGACCAAGTATTAGAAGATACAACAAGGAAAACCCACAATTAGAACTTTTGGGTTGAGTTAAATGATACATTTTAGAAAAAGTTGAGTTTCATACCAATCTTGGGATCCGGAGTACATTTGTTTGGAAACGAATTTTTCCCAAGTAGACATTGGTCCCACAAATCTCCCCACGAAATTTCATAATTTTTGAAGATTTGTAGAATTATTTAGGGATTTTTTAAATTGGACTGAAAAACCTAAAAATCATATATCAGTTGACTGCCCGAGGGGCAGTCGACTGGTCTCAAGCTCAGAAACTCTCTGTGAGTTTTGGCAGTCGACTGCCATATGGGCAGTCGACTGATCAGTGAGAGTTTGCAAAAAAGGTCTATTAGGTGATAAGAAATTGTAAAATTGGAAACATAGGAAAGTATCATGGTATCTTGAGAGATTTTATGGATTGACATTATATGATTTGAAGATTCATAGACTAATATTGGATGATATTGGATAATCAACTCTTGATGAATGAACAAAATATGGAAGTTTCCCACATATGTCTAGGATTAGGAGATAAAAAGGGAAGTATTGAGGATAATTTCGTGTGTGAAATGACAATGAATGGAATTGGCAAACACATGGCATTATGGTTACATTTGAAAATTGATACAAAATGTCATGTCTAAGGAAATTAGAGTTTGTACTAAAAGTCAAGCACATTTATGGTTTTCATGAAATCTTATTTTTCTAGGATAGGGGATATCCTAGCAAGTGTGCTTGCAAATCTTTAGGTTTTTGTTGGGCATTGTTGAGTTCTTGTTGGCACTAGGGATAAGGTTGCTTGGGGGTAATTCTTTAATGGTGGCCAAGGGAGAAGAACTTGGTTGTTAGGTTGGGTAGAACCTAACTTGGTGTTAGGGTGTTAAGTTGGGTAGAACTTCACCTAGGAAAAATGAAAAATGAGATAAGGCATAGGTTAAGGGGGAGGTTGCCTTCTTGTTTGCCTTAATTTTCATGAAAAATATTTGAATTTTGTGTCCAACTTGGGAACCGTGATAGATACATGGTAAAATGTATTTTTTTCCAAGTAGGTATAGGTACTACAAAGTTCTCCATGAAATTTAGAAATTTTTGGAGAATTGTGAAATTTCTGGTGCAATTCTGTAATTGGCCAGCAAATTAATTTTCAGAGTATCAGTCGACTGCTAACAGGGGCAGTCGACTAGTCAGGTCTGGTGTGGGTATCCAGCAGCTGACTTAGGTTCAAATAGTGGAAAGCAAGTGTATGGGAGGCTCGTACACATTGTTTATGATCATTATGAATTCAAAGAACCAATAATTGGGATATTGTTGGGTTCTTTTTGATATTAGGCAAAGGGGGAGAAGTTTGGGTTTAAGTTAGGAAACCAAACTTACCTTTGCTAGAAACCCTAGGTTTAGGGGGAGCTGAGTTTAAGGGGGAGCATGGTTGCTCCATTCTTGGCGTAAGGGGAACCGTAGAGAGGGTTTTAAAAAGCCTTTGTAAGTCCAATGTAGGGGAAGCTTGGGAGAAGCCTTAAAAGGCCCGATTTTGTTGAAAATTCCAAACTTTGGGAAGTTAGGTGTGAAAAGTCCTAGCTTGGAGGGTTAGGTGTGTGAAAAGTCCTAGCTTGGAGGGCTAGGTGAAAAGTTCTAACTTGGAGGGTTAGGTATGGAAAATTCCTAACTTGAAGGATAATATATGTTTTCTCCCATATTAAATACATCATTTAGAATCATGAATGAACAATATATTAGGATTAGAGGTAATTACAATTTAAAATGAAACTAATGACTATCGAATGAAATATGGAAAATTATATTTTGGCAAGTTTCTTGCAAATTAAATATCCAAAAAAATTAAAATTTATAATAAAATAGATTATTCACATTATAACAAAAGATTGTTTGGTTTGAACGTTGTAGCTGCTATTACATGTTATAACATAAATCCTAATAAAAAATATTGCACGGAGAAAAAAAATAGACATTGGAGTGGAAGGACACTTACAATTGAGAATGGAGAGGTAGGAGTGACGGCGTCGGCTTTGTTTGCGGCGGCAATTAGGGGAGCTTCTTCTAGCCTGTTCGAGAAGAAGCTTACAGCTGTATTAATTTGTTTTTAGCTTGCTATGCCTATGCTTTACTTGTGGTGGACGGGTCGGAACGGGTGTTGCCGACAAGAGCGAGAGTGGTAGAAGACAATGACAAAGGAAGGAACGAGAGCAACGGAAGATAACGGCGAAAGAAGGGACGAGAGCGAGAGAAATTTAGAGTTGGAAAGTAGAGAGAAAAAGTCAGAGTGAAGATTTTAAATGCAGGACAGTAGGGAAGAGAATAAAAGGAATTTATTAATATAAAAAATTTGAGCTGATAACGCCACGTGATAGTACCACTCACAGTCACATAGGAGGCATCGGTGTGTGTATATATATATATATATATATATATATATATATATATGTCACGCCCCGAGACCCAGGAGCCGCTGGTCCAATAGAAAATCGGACAGCACCTCCCCTGTCCGGCGGACAATTTACACATACATATAATATCCAAACACACACGCAGTTAATAATTTGGCCTCAGGCCTCAAAATAAAGACAAACACAACATAAAAACACCAGACAACTAAGTAAAACATACCTGACTGCGGACCGGTCCGACTTACGACGAAACAACCAATACAAAAGCCCCTTAGGACACATGACACTCATACGACATATACAAATCACTAACAGAAATATAAAACAAGTGTACTACAAGTACAAGGCAAAAATATGTCGACGCGTTGGGTAGGGACTGGCTGCTGGGCTCTTCTGGCGACTCCAAGTATCTCAACCTGAAATAAAAACATATGGCAACGGTGTGAGTCCATAAACTCAGCGAATACCCAGTAGATATGCATAGTATGTTATAATAACAATAGAAGTCTACGCTGATACAACCTCCCATGAACAATAGGAAGAAAGGGTATACTGAAGATACTGAATAAAGATACATACCAGAATCCATCTATCCTGCAGAGAGTGAAATAAATCCCTATGGAACAAGTATAACATATAAACCAAGGTATACAGGTATCCAGTACATGCATGTCAATCAAGTCCAGCAAATAAATGCAGCAAACACAATCAAGTGCACAATGCATCGTATGCATATGATGCAATGTCATGGTCACCCCCTAACACCAGTCAAGCCACCGAGACAGGCGATACTGTGTCGGGCGAGTGGGTAGAGCTGTGACACTGTACGCACCCTGCTATCACTACTCCTGAGTGACCGAGTGGACAGGATGCTGGTGGAGTGAACACTCCGCCCCATATATATATGGGGGAGATCTCTCTCTCATCTTCTCTGGTCTATGGGAAGAGAAGGGATCCCTGCTTGCTACCACGCTCCAAAACCACTACCCATGAGCGGTTGAGCGGAGCAATACAGAGCAAATGCACACACGCTACGGTATCCACTAACCCATGAGTGGCCGGGTGTGCATATCATATCATGTGCCGGAAAACGATTAGGCTCAACCACAAGGGAGTCGCTGATCGCCGGCATGCAACAATGCAAGGATGGTGTATGATAGATACACATAACTCCCTCCCAAGTCCTCAGTATACTAGGTCTCAGTCTGAAATCCTATAACAGGAAATACAGGTAACCTACAAGGTATACTGGCTCAAAACTGCAGATCCCTCAAGGTCAAAGGCAGGAGATACCTCACGATCTCTAAGCATACATCTAGATATGACACTACCTGATACTGTACGGGACTAACAGCATAATAACTCAGGGATGACCAACAAGTATCCAGAACGGACATAATAATTAAGGGATAACTAACAAGTATCCAGTTCAGACATAATAACTCGGGGATAACTAACAAGTATCCAGAACAGACATAATGACTCAGGAATAACTAACAAGTATCCAGGTCAGACAATATACTCAGGGATAACTAACAAGTATCCAGTTCAGATATAACGACTCAGGGATAATTAACACGTATCCAGGTCAGGCAATATACTCAGGGATAACTAACAAGTATCCAGTTCAGACATAATGACTCAGGGATAATTAACAAGTATCCAGGTCAGGCAATATACTCAGGGATAATAGATAAGTATCCAGAACAGGTATAATAACTCAGGGATAACTAATAAGTATCCAGTTCAGACATAATGACTCAGGGATAATTAACAAGCATCCAGAACAGACATAATGACTCAGGAATAACTAACAAATGTCCAGGTCAGGCAATATAACTCAGGGATAATAGATAAGTATCCAGAACATGAATATTAACTCAGGGATAGCTAACAAGTATCCAGGTCAGGCATTATAACTCAGGGATAACTAACAAGTATCCAGTTCAGGCAGTATAACTCAGGGATAACTAACATGTATCCAGATCAGGCAATATAAGGGATAACTAACAAGTATCCGGTTCAGGCAGTATAACTCAGGGATAACTAACAAGTATCCAGTTCAGATATAATAACTCAGGGATAACTAACAAGTATCCAGTATAGACATGATAACTCAAAAATAACTAACAAGTATCCAGGACAGGTATAATAACTCAGGGATAACTAATAAGTATCCAGTTAAGACATGATAACTCAAGGATAACTAACAAGTATCCAGGACAGGTATACTAACTCAGGGATAACTAAATAAGTATCCCGAACGTGAATAATAACTCATGGATAACTAACAAGTATCCAGAACATGAATAATATCTCAGGGATAACTAATAAGTATCCAGAACATGAATAATATCTCAGGGATAACTAATAAGTATCCAGAACATGAATAATATCTCAGGGATAGCTAACAAGTATCCAGGTCATGAATAATAACTCATGGATGACTAACAAGTATCCAGAACATGAATAATATCTCAGGGATAGCTAACAAATATCCAGGTCATGAATAATAACTCAGGGATAAATAATAAATATCCAGAACATGAATAATAACTCAGGGATAACTAATAAGTATCCAGGACAGACATACTAACTCAGGGATAACGTATAAACTTACTGCTATCTATAACAGACAATGCATAGCAATATGACAATATCTAAAAGATAGGTCAAAGGGTACCCGCCTCAAATGAAGAAACTCGGACGTAGAGAACCCCTTGAGTCCAGGTATCCATATCTGGTCAACGTCCTGTATCATAGAACATATGTTTAGCTATTTACCAATGTAGTAATTAGCTAAACCAACTACCAGCCATACCAGAATCGAACCTAACTATCTCATTCATTTAATTACAACTGATTAAATGATTAGCTCACATTAGTTTGTGGTTAGGCTCAAGTTTAGGTTTAGTCTAAGTATTAACCCAAGTTACCTAGATTAGATTCCTGTTAGGTTTTCAAAACCCGAACCAATCAAGTTTAGGTTATTAGGTCTAATCCACCAATTAACCCTAATCCAAACTAAGTTCAACTCCAAAACCTACCATCAGATCAAAACAAACATTCATTCTTACTTATCATCCAATCATGTTCATCCCTATTTAGGTAATCAAAACAGGAACCTCATGGCACAAACTCCTTATAGATCTAATTCAACTTCCGCTGCCAAAACAGAACACTCTTGATACCTCATACTTAATGAAACATCCCATATATCCCCAAAGCTTGCATTAATAGCCTAGGGTATTCACCACACTAATCAGGGATAAATTTAAGGTTACATTTAGGCTAACTTAGGTTAGATTAATCATTCATAACCTAGCTAACTCCATTTCCATTCACTGATCAACATCCAAATCAAATCATAAAGCTATACTAAATTCCAGAGCAATACGACTGAACCAGAATTGGAGCTCACCTTACCTAATCGTTCTGTCTCCTAAGCTTGGCACAGAACAAGCAGATCTAGGCAAGCTGCTCACATCAATTCTTCTCAGCGGCTTGGAACATGGCAGGGCAATCTCCCCTAGCTGCTCACGGTGTATCCAAAAACCGCAGCCAAATCAGATCAGCCCATTTCAACAATCGATCAGTTCCTCAAATCAAAATAACATAGCAATCCAAAGTAGATTCAATTTATCCCCTTACCTAAACTTGAGCAGCCCTCCACGGCAGAGACTTAATCGGCACAGTGAGCTGAGCAGTGGAGGAAGAAAGGCTGCCCAAAACCAAACACTAATTTAGCTTCAATTTCTATCCAACAAACTCAAGCACATCCAAATCGAAGGAAACCACTCATAAGACTTTCCTTACCTAACCAGTCCACGCGGAAGGCCAAGGCGGTGGCGCGGCTGGGCAAAGTCGGTAAGCAAGGATCTAGGTCACGTGGAGAGGGAGACGCTGAGCGAAGAACTCGCGTGCGTTCGCCGGAGCTGCGTCGTGCGAAGGCAAGAAGAAGAACGTCGACGTTCGACTACGACTAGGGCTCGCAGGATGTCTTCTTCCCTTTGGCTATGACGGAGAAGAGAAGAGGAAACGAAGCGCACAACTCGCGTGTGCTTGATGGACTGGGCGTCGGCTTGCCTCGGCGGCGATTAGGGCACGCAACAAGGAAGAATCGGGGAAGGAGGAGTCGGGCTGGGCTGCGACCGCGAGGGGGAGGAGAAAGGTTTATAAGTAATAGGGTTTTTTTTTTTTTTTTTTTGCAAATAAGCCCTTCAACTTCAGAAATCCCCAATAGGTCCTTAGGGTAGTCCTTTTAACCATTTAGCCCTTCCACTTTAATTTGGTTTAATTAAATTTAAGTCCCTGAACTATAGAAAATTTCTGTAACGAATTTTCTAAAGTTATACTAAAGTTTCGGATTTAACAATATATATATATATAATTTATTATATTAAATTCAAGTCTCTCAAACTCTAATTGCTAAATCTATCAATTCATTGATCTAATGAAGTTGACCAGGAATCCCACAACTGATCAATGGAGAAAATAATTGAACAAGTACTAAAGTTATAAGGGTTTTACTATACAATTTTTAGAGATATAGTAGATATTATTGAGCTTTCCTTGGTCTCTCTAACCTTCCTTTTAACCTCTCAATTGTAGTTAGTTTCTTCACCATTAATTAGAGATTATCTGTGAAAGAGAAAGATGATAGACTTTAGAAGTAATTCATCGATCATATACTATGAAGTAAAAAACCAGGATTCTAAACACTATAATATACAAACTGTACTAATTCATTATATGACTTTATTTTTGGATCCAAATAAATGTGTTATTGCTCATCCCAAACAATTTGATATCATCGGTCTCACGATAAGATACAAACAATTAAATTAAGAAAAATATTTTTTCCTAACATAGTGAGGAGAAAATAGATACCCAACATTAGGTGACCTTACTAAACTATAAACAAAAGGTATTTATAACAATATCATTATTCATTTCTCTCTGGCTATCCGAATATATTCTACTTTAATAAATTTATATTAGTTTAAAATTTTTTTACTTTTGAAAGTGCAATATCAATCACACATTAAATTAAATAATGAAACAAGACAACAAACCACACTAAAAATAACTAAATCATTGTTGTATCCATTCACCTAAAAATAGGAAAACATGAAAAGAAAAACAGATTCAAGCCCATTAAAAGAAACGTACTATTCATATTTAGCAAATTTAGAAGAAAATGTAACTCCCTTTCTTATCTGGCTGTCTCTACAAATTATCTTGCTTTTGTGGCAGAGGGAAAAAAACACTATTTTAAAAATAATATTTTTTTTTTGCACAAAATTGTTTTCCTCCTTAATTATATTAATTAATCATATAATAAAATATTATATAATATATATGTTGACATATATATACATTGGAAAAATGGAGGTTCTTTGATGCTTACTTCTTCCATCGTTCTTTGACGTAAATGGATGCTCTTCGCCGCCGCCTCCTCATCCTCTTCCTCCTCCTCGGCGTCCTCGTCAACGGAGACGGGAGAACAGCGTATCCGGAGACGGTAGTCCTCCCGCTGCGCCGCGGCAGCGCAGCGGCATCGGTTGACGAGCTCCTGCGAAGCGATCGGCTGCGGCAGCGGACGATCCGGCAAAGGCTGATCCGGCGGGGAGCCCTCGACATCTCGCCTGCGGCAGCGGAGGATAAGTCGTTCGGGATGCCGATGACATCGGGGGCGTACGCCGGCACGGGGCAATACTTCGTGCGGTTCTTACTCGGCACGCCTGCGCGGCCGTTCCTGCTGGTGGTGGACACCGGCAGCGACCTCACATGGGTGAAATGCCGCCTCCGCGGCGGCCGCCGCCGCCACCGGCTCTTCCACCCCGCCTCGTCGAAGACCTTCCGGACCATCCCCTGCGCTGCGGAGATGTGCAAGAGCGATCTGCCTTTCTCGTTGTCGGCGTGCCCGACGCCGACGAGCCCCTGCCGTTACGACTACAAGTAAGTAACGGAATCCAAAATTTTCCCTTTCAATTTGATTCAGATTCCGCTTTGGAAGAACACAAATCGAAGACCTTAAATTGCTAGAGTAGTTTCAGATTTGTTTAAAATATCTTTAATTTTTTTTTTAATGCCGTCGAACGCTTTATGATGCATGGTGGTTGCGTTTGTTTTGGTTGCGATTGCAGGTACTCCGACGATTCGTCGGCGCAAGGCGTGTACGCGAACGAGTCCGCCACCGTGATCCTCGCTGGCCGCCGCCGCGCGAAGCTGCGGGGCCTGGTGGTGGGCTGCACCGCCACCTTCTCCGGGGCCAGCTTCTGGGCAGCGGACGGCGTCCTGGGCCTGGGCAATAGCGGCAGCTCCTTCGCGGCGAGAGCGGCCGCTCGTTTTGGCGGCGGATTCTCCTACTGCCTCGTCGACCACCTCAGCCTCCGCAACGCCTCCAGCTTCCTCCGCTTCGGCCCCGCGAGGCCGCCTGAGGAGGCGCCGGTGCATGAGACGCCGCTGGTGCTCGACTTGCAGCCGTTCTACGGGGTGGGCATCATGGGCATCTCCGTTGACGGAAAGATGCTGGCTATCCCGGCGATCGTGTGGGATTTCGCCTCAGGCGGCGGCGCCATCGTGGACTCGGGGACGAGCCTAACGTTATTGGCGGAGCCGGCGTACGGGTTGGTGGTGGGAGCGCTGAGCCGGCGTCTGGCGTGGGCGCCAAGGGTGAGCATGGACCCCTTCGAGTTCTGTTACAACTGGACGGCGACGACTGCAGAGGAGAAAGCGGGTCCGGTCCCTGCGATGGTGGTGCACCTGGCCGGCGGGGCGAGGCTGGACCCTCCGGCGAAGAGTTACGTGATCGACGTGGCTGACGGCGTCAAGTGTCTGGGGATCCAGCCGTCGCCGTGGCCTGGCGTCTCCACCCTCGGCAACATCCTGCAGCAAGAGCACTTGTGGGAGTTCGACGTGGCAAATCAACGGCTGAGATTCAGCCGATCGACGTGCCACGCAAACGGACCCGGATATCGGACGGTCAATATACCCACGTAAACGGCGGACGATCATTCTTCCATGCATACGATTGCCACGTGGAATTAAGAAAAAACCGGCGGAGGAGGCTGCGGGTCCCAGAACTGACACCTCACGTTCACTGCACGTGACGGATGGAGGCGGGAAACTGCCATGCCTTTAAACCGTCATGGCAATTTATTTCCTTTAATGCAAAATTTAATAAAATAAATTTCACCGATATTGTTGGGGGAAAAAAAAGAATAAATTTCTCTGTAAAAGGCCATTCCAGTTTTGGGCCAATAATGGCCCAATAAAAGGCCCAACATTGCATGCCGCCCGGTGGCGGCGCAGCACTTGACGCGACGCCGCTGAACATTTGTGGAACTCTTCCTTCCTCCTGCATATTTATACTTCTCCACCGACGCCCAGCGCAGCACATTTGTCCCCCTCCTCCCTCCTCCTCCTTCCCTTTCCCCTGTCCTCTTCCCCTTTACGCACACTGCGATCCCATCAATCCCTCTGTCTCTCTCCCTCCATTCTTTCCGTCCGTCCTTCCCCTGTTTTATTCCATCCACTGTGTAGATTCTTCTCCGTATCTACCTATTTATAAGCACACCAAGCAAGCATTCCTCTTTAAGTGCTCAGTGACTCCTCCTTTTTGTTGTTCTTCTTCTTCTTTGCCATGGATAACGATGTCTCTGTTACGAAGGGGGCGAGGTTCAACGCCTTGCTGCTCGCCGGAAACTATTTCCTACTCTGCGTCGGCTCACTCTCCTCTTCTCTGCTCTCCCGCTTCTACTTCGTCCACGGAGGCGGAAGCCGGTGGGTGTCCACGCTCGTCCAGTCCGCCGGATTCCCCTTGCTGCTCGTCCCCGTTTACTTCTGCTCGTCCCCTGTTTCCGGCCGCCGGGCCTTTTGTAGCTTCGGTTCGCGCCTCCTTTGCCTGGCGCTCGGCCTCGGGCTCCTCCTGGGACTTAATAATCTCCTATTCTCCTGCGCCGTGTCCTATTTATCGGTCTCCACTTCATCGCTCCTCCTCGCTTCGCAACTGGCCTTCACTCTGCTTCTGTCCGTTGTCCTCGTCCGCCACCCGGTCACGTTTTTTAATCTGAATTCGGTGGTTTTGCTCACTGTAAGCTCTGTTCTGCTCGCGCTCAACTCGTCGCACGACTGCCCGCCGGGCATAGACCGACGGCACTTCTTTCTGGGACTCGCGGCGGCGCTCGGCGCCGCCGCGCTATTCGCAGTGTACCTGCCGGTGATGCAGCTGGTCTACCGCGGGCTCAGCGGCGGGTACCGGGCGGTGGTGGAGGTGCAGGTGGTGATGGAGGCGGCGGCGACGGCGCTGGCGGTGGCCGGGATGGCGGCGGACGGCGGCGGCGCTGGCGGAGGGAGGTGGTGGTGGCCGAGGGAGGAAAGGTGGGACCTTGGGGCGGCGGCGTACTGGGCCGTGGTGGCGACGACCGTGCTGGCGTGGCAGATGTGCTTCATGGGGACGGCGGGGATGGTGTTCCTCACGTCGTCCGTCAACGGGGGGATCTGCATGACGGCGCTGCTGACGGTCAACGTGGTGGGCGGCGTGGCGGCGTTCGGCGACGAGTTCAGCGGCGGGAAGGGGGTGGCGATGGCGCTCTGCCTCTGGGGATTCGGGTCTTATCTTTACGGGGAGTGGAAGCTGAAGGCGAGAGCAGAGGCGGAAGCTCCGTCGGCGGCGGTGGAAGAGAAGGTGAAGGCGATGGAGACGGTGGAGACAAGTGGCGGTGGAGACAGCAACGATGCAACGTGTAAAAAGAACTCTTCACTTGAAAAAAAAAAAACAAAAAAATAATGCAAATAAGATAATTTTCTTTTTTTTAAAAAAAAAATAATTCCTTATTTTATGCATTTCGAGTATACAAATAACAATTTCTCACAATTATCAATATTTACAAACTTTTATAAAAAACCCCATCAAATTGAATATCCATAAATTTATTGTAAAAAATATATATTTAAGTTGGTATAGCAAAGTCGAACTTAATTCAAGTTTCATCTTAAAAATATCATTGTCAAATAATTTTATACTCCTATTGAGATTTCTTTGAATTTCATCTTAAAAATATCATTGTCATATAATTTTATACTCCTATTGAGATTTCCTTGAGTATCAATAGATTCTATAGAGAATTCCCCCATCTCAATCCACGTCTTATTTTGGTCGCTAGTTGACCTTATGGAATCAACCTCTATAAGCTCAAGTTTTAATCGTCCCTAGCCGATTGGGACTTAATATGATGGTAAACAAATGGATGAATTTCATAAGCAATGAGAATTTGATTCTCATGCATTACAAATAAATGTCTATGATACTCAAATGTGTTGGGTCATATCCATAATTCATCTGTACTTATCAGATGGTCGATGGAAAATCAATTGATTATCTCCGGATAAATAAAAAATAGAAATACTCAAGCACCTGAATTATAAGGGAAACATGTAGTCACCATTAACTTTTTGTCAACCACTTTGACGATTCGCCGATTCAAAATTGGCAGTTCGAAATTGATGATTCAGAACCGAAAATTTAGAATCGAGATTCGACAGTTCTAGAAAAGTCAATTCTTAACTTCTCGTCTAAAATAAAAATGGTTCATGATTTCAAACGGTTAATTACGGTTCACGACTATTCATGATTACTTTTTATTTAAAAATTATAAATTTTTAAAAGTATAAAAACATAAAATAGAACTTGTACCTATTTAAGTTGATTATATCCCTTAAAATATAAAAAAATAATATGCAATTTAATTTTTTTAATTAGTAATAAGGTATATTAGAAAACACTTGCAGCGAGTAGTCCATCAGCCTGATGTTTTTAGATCAACAATCCATTAAGAAAAATTCAACCATTAATTTGTCAAAGCTAGGACTTGATTCTTAGATATTTGAAAAACTGAGAAGACGTCCTATCATTATACCATTATCTCAGGAGTTTTCTTTTTAGCTTTATTGTATAGAAAGTGACATTATTATTCGCTTTCATTTTCCGTTTTGGTAGTATTAGTTTCTTCTATATCAAAGTCTTTTACCTTATTATCTAAAAGTTACATTCTTTATATATTTGTTTTCTTTTGCAGCTCTCACCCAATCATCAAGTAATACTTATGCTTCCATAGAATTAAAAGACAAAGTAGATCGTTATTCATCTAATATATTGCCTCCAAAATTAAATGTTCAATAATCTTATCACCGGAGAAAGAAGAGAAAAAAATGAATTTGAAATTACAAAATCAAAATCAGTCTTATTTGTTAAAGAACCTAAGCTTATAAACTCAAGCCGCCAATGGGACTAGTTCGGCCTAGCTTCCAGTGGTCCGAAAGTGGTAACAGGAGTGTCGAGTCTGAGTCCAAGTCAGGCGAGTATGAGTCCAAGTCAGGTGAGTACGAGTCCAAGTCGGGATGTCACCTGACTATAAATTAGCTACTTGTCTGAGTCACCTAGTGCTAGGTTGGTTGAGTGTTGAGTGTGTCACCAAGTACCCGAGTGGGTTGTTAAGTTGTTGTATTGCCGAACACCAAGTTGGCCAAGTACCAGAGTCATCCGACCACCAAGTCGGTCGTATAGCAGAGTCGCCTGACCACCAAGACGGTCGTATAGTGTCGGGACGAGGTAGATCGGCAAGAGGGTGGTGAATTGCCACTGTAAAATAAAAAAAAATCTTTTGTTCGTTTCACAAAGATTCCAAATTAGTTGCTACAATTAAATAAGATAAGCATCAACTAAATCAACTAGTAGAAAGGCTAAGACACAGAAATTACTTGGTTGTAACCTAGGTGGTTGCTAATCTAAGACAGTTGAAGCTCACTATGAAAATCTCCTTCTAACGGAGAAGTCATTTACAAACTTTGTAGCACAAGACAGAAGCTAGAAGAATTACAATCAATTTGTTGAAAATCTCTTTAACTTCTAAGCTTATTTATAGGCTAAGAAAATTAATCATTACCGTTGATCATAGATAAATTTAATCCTTAACCGTTGATTAAAAGATAAATTTTATCTTTTATAAAGCTTATCGTTTTAAAAGATAAAGTTAATCTTTTAAACGGTAGAAACTTCTGTCCGATTAAAGGATAGTAGTTATCCTTTAATTGAATGTAAATAAATTTAATCCCTAACCGTTGATTAAAAGATAGATTTTATCTTTTATAAAGTTTATTATTTTAAAAGATAAGGTTAATCTTTTAAACGGTAGAAATTTCTATACATGCAAGTTGTCCACGTGTGTTGCTTGGTCAAAGTCTTCGGACAAGCCTCCATTCTTCTCCAACAAATTTGGTTAAATATGGTCCAAGACAAAACTTTGACTTGGTCAAAGTCAACAAATTGGTAGACGCTTTGTTTGGGTGATTTCTGGTCAACCGGAGATAGACTAACCCGAACCCGACTCCGACCTTTCGCTTCTCGAGTGTCCTTCCTCTCGGCTTCTCATCCCTTGGACGTCGTGCATGTCCTTCTCGCTCCACCGGTGTATTCTTCCGTAGCTTCCACATCCCTCGGATGCACCAAGCCCGATGGCTCACTTCCCCATGCAATCATTCTCGTCTGCTGCTTCTTACGCTTGACTTCATCAGCTCTTAAGCTCCTACACACTTAGACAGAGGGATCAAAACCATAACAGGACCTAACCTAACTTGGTTGATCACATCAAAACCAACCGGGGCTCCAATATATAGCAGACACTACAACAAATATGGCTTTTCGCAGCTTACAATTTTGCTATCCGCAGCGCGCATTGCATGCTGCATAACTGCAAGTTGTTAAAAGTAATAAAACATCAACAGCGTGCAACACGCGCTGCGGTTAAGAACAATCGCAGTGAACTTTATGCGCTGTGATTAATAGTATTCACAGCCTACATTGCGTGCTGCGATTAATATTATTCACGACACACATTGCGTGCTGCGATTAATATTATTCACAGCACACATTGCTCGCTGCCATTAATATTATTCGCATCCCTCATTGTGCATTGCGATTATTATCAATTGCAGCGCGAGTCGTGCGCCGCAGTTAAGAACAATCAATCACATTCGCAGCGCGCGCCGCATGCTGCGATTAAGAGCAACGAACAACATTCGCAGCGCACTGTATGCTGCGATTAAGAGCATGCACAACATGCAACACGCACTGCGATTACGATCATTCAAATACGACATATAAATATCATACACAAATTATACCACATACATAATACCACACACAAATACAATAATATATAACCAAAACTCAAACAACTAATTATATTATGACATTTAACCATAAATATCACACTTAAGTAAATCATCCAAAGTACTAGCAAAAATTCACTTAGTAACATAATTTCTTGCCTACAAAAAAGTATATTCTCCTCAAGTAGACTATATATCAATCATACAAAACAATAAACTTAGATAACCAAGCAACTGTACTTCCTATTGCATCCTCAAGAAAAAGCATTTCATCATTTGGTCGAATTAGGTCCACCTTCTCCACAAAAACTCTATCAACCCAAACTTTCCAACAAGAACTACCAAGAAGAATATGATGCACTTTTGCTTTTGGATTTGTAAAAGCAATTCAACCTTCTGCAACAACTCCATCAACAGACCAATGAAGTAGCTTACACTTAGTATTCTCGCTGATATCTCCATGACTCACATCATTTATTTTTGACTGCATAACAATACAAAGTTATTAATTTATCATACCTATTTTTATAACAAAAATTTAATTTATCATACCTTTAAGTGTTTTCATAAATCTAAATAATAAAATAAAATGAGATGAAAGAAGTGTTGATAACAAAATGTGATTCGTTGTATAATATTTATTACCTCTCAAATGGATACATCCAGCGGAATTGGACTGGTCCACACAAGCGAGCTTCTCTAGCTAAATGAATTGTTAAATGTACTGAAATGATAAAAAAAAACGGGTGGAAAATACCTTTCCAACATACATAGAGTTTCAACAATATTCTCCTCAAGTTGTTCTAAACGGTTCCTGTCTAATACTCTTTGACATAATTCATTGTAAAATGCACACAGCAGAAATAGAGCATTGCGTAGACCTTTCGGTAAGAGATTTCTCAATGCAACTGATAGCAATTGTTGCATTAGAACATGACAATCATGAGATTTCAGCCCAATAAGTTTGCGCTCTTCTAAAGAAATACAATTACCAATATTTGAGCTGTAGCCATCAGGTAACTTTATTTTCTTCAACCTAGAGCAAAATATATCCATTTCTTTTTTAGATAATGTGTAAGGTGCAGCAGGTAAGTAATACATGTTTTCTCCTTTTTCTTGAGGATGCAATTCTTCTTTAATTTTTAAGTGCATCAAATCTTTGCAAGCATTAACACCATCTTTGGATTTTTTTTCTTCACATTTAACAATGTGCCTATGATATTCTCGCAGACATTCTTTTCAACATGCATGACATCTATGTTATGACGTAACAGAAGCCCCTATAAGTTAAACACATAAAGGCATTTCATAGTATTAGCTAAGGAATAAAACAAATAATTAAAAATAAATAAATAGAAAGCCAAATAACTTACACTCCAGTATAGTAAATCGAAAAAAAAGATTTTTTCTTCCACATTTGAACTTGTTTTTGTACTTTTTTTGAACTATCTTGTGTCTTCCTCTTTTTCTGATAAGTACTGATAGTCTGACTTTTTGTTTTTTACCCCAATCATTTTTAATGTCTTTCACTGCATTGAGAATTTATAAACCTGGTCAAAGGTCTAGGTTTTCCCTTTCTCTCTTTTTTCCCATTAAACCACTTTTTTTTCTGACGAAACAGATGATCAGGAGCAAGAAATCTCCTGTGGCCTAAGTATACAAACTTTCTACTATACTTAAGCCACGTTCAACATAGGTCTTCCGCACATATTGGGCAACCAACTTTCCCTTTTGTGGCACATCCAGCTAGATTTCCATAAGCTGAAAAATCATTAATCGTCCACATCAAAATAACCTTCAAATTGAACATTGATTTGGTGAATGCATCATAAGCCTCTAGACCTGTGTCCCATAACTCTTTCAAATCCTCCACAAGAGGTTCCAAGTATACATCTATATCATTTCCTGGTTGCTTTGGGCCTGGAATCAGTAATGTCAGCATAAGATTTTCCTTCGCCATGCACATTAATGGAGAAAGGTTGTAATTTACCAAAATAACCGGCCAGCAACTATATCTGGAACTAAGGTCACCAAAAGGGTTGAATCCATCTGTAGCAAGACCAAGACGGAGATTTCTAGGATCTGATGCAAAAGCTAGCCACTTATGATTTATTGTATCCCAAGCTACTGAATCAACTGGATGACGCATCATACGATCTTGACTTTTATGGTTGAAGTGCCAAATCAAGTCTTCAACCTTTTCTTCTAGTGTAAACATCCTTTTCAATCTTGGTATCATGGAAAAATACCGTAGTACCTTTTCAGGAACTCCTTTACGAACTTTGGTGGTGATTTTTTCTACCTTCCATCTTGGGGAACCACACTTTGGACATGACTCCAAATTTTTAAACTCCTTTCTAAATAGACAACAATCATTTGGGCAAGCATGAATCTTTTCGTATCCTAAATCAAATGGTTTCAATAGCTTTCTCATTGAATAAACAGTTTCTGGAAGTGTGTTTTTTTTCAGGAAGCATGCCACGTAAGATCCTAAGGAGCTTATTGAAACTATTGTCAGTGTGACCATTAGTAGACTTGTAATTGTATAATGTGATGGCTGCCGATAACTTTGTGTAAGTTGTACAACTAGGGAAGAGAGGAGTTTCTGCATCTTCTAATAAATCAGCAAACTCACTATCTCTTGCCTTTGATTCAGTGTGTCCAACCCTTTCTTCTGGCAAAGAAACATTCATATATAAATGATATTTCTCTCTACTTTTATCATCCTTTGCTTGAACTCCTCTCAAACTATCTTCGCCTTGAAATTGTGAGGTATAACTTTCACCATGGAAGACCCAACTAGTATAAGAAGGATCAATGCTCTTAATAATTAAGTGTTCATACACTTGGTCAAATTTCATATACTTCTTTTTTTTACAATGCTTGCAAGGGCATAATATTACTTCATGTGTTTTGGAATAGTTCCTAGCTTGAGTAAAAAATTTTTGAATCCCTTCTTCATACTCGGGTACAAGCCTTGAAGGCAGAAACATCCATTCCTTATCCATTTTGTAAATAATCAAAACTCTAACATACAAGTTACAATCTAATACTGATGAAATTGTTATGTACAATTTCTGCACAATTTCAGAGATGAAATTTCAGAAATTTCAAAGATGAAATTTCAGAGATGATATTCCACAAATTTCAGAAATTTCAGAGATGATATTCCATAAAATTCAGAAATTTCAGAGATGAAATCTCAGAAGGACGTCACTGTTGGTGCTTGGATGGCTATAGAGGGGGGGTGAATGTAGCCAGACACAGCTTTTTCACCTCTTTTGAAAACTTCTCAGGTTTTTCTGAACTTAGGGTTAGAGGTAGCGGAAACACAGAAAAACAGAGACAAACAGAAATCACAATACAAGATCGCTAACAAGGAGGATTTACAAGGTTCGGGGATAACATGCCCCTACTCCTTGGCGTGCCCGTGAGGTGGGCGATCCCTTGATCGTCGGCAGATCAAGCCCCGAAAAATCCAAATAAAATAACACCTCCTTCTCGGTGGAGAAACCTCTCCGCAGCAAGTCTCAACATATATGTAATAAAAGCACAGAGATGAAAACGAGAAGGCTAACAGAACACTCAGACAGAAGGAACACAAGAGCTCTTCCCTGAGCTCCACTCAGCACAAACTTCACGCAAGAACTCCCTGCTCTTCGTGTGCTTGCTGATGGACTCGCCAAGCTCTCTTCCTCTTCCAAGCGCTCAAGTTTTCAGAAGATTCAAAGTATTAGAGTGTATGCTTCAAGGTGAAGGATGAATCAGAGTTGTCGCAACCTCAGAGCCCCCTCTTTCTTTCTCTTCATCGCCAGCCAACTTAACCTACTGTTGCTATCGCCAGACGCTCCTCTGCAGCTCCCAGCTGCTCATCTGAGATAGTCCAGCTACCCTGACCTCTCCTGGACTCCCCGAGCTCTCCTCAGCCGAGCCCCAGTCGAGCCCCAGTCGAGCCCCAGGTCATCTTCCAGTCGTTGCCAGCAGCGCCAGCGTCCATTGAAACCTGAGAAGGAGAAACAGCCAAACCTGATACATGGAAAGTCCCCAATTGACTCTCCTCCTTTGTCTGAATCCTCCTACATCACCTGCACACTTAACAGACACTTAGCAAATAAAATCAATGAGAATCTGTAAGTAGTAGAGAAAACACAGAGCAAAACAGATGCGATCAGAACTCTGACAGTGGATTTGAATTAAAGTTTACTGCTACTGATCGGTCACCAGACCGATCAGAGAGGACCCTGATCGGTCACCGGACCGATCAGGGTAAGCCCAGACCGATCAGGCTCTAGCATGATCGGTCCACAGTGAGAAACCAGGGATCACGAGCTTATCTGTGATCGATCACACTGACCAATCACATCTTAGGGATCGGTCACCAAACCGATCCTCAATTAGCTGAGTTTCTTCCAGCTTCCACAGCCACAAGGGCCTGATCGGTCACCTGACTGATCAGGGTGTGCCCTGATCGGTCTGGTGACCGATCAGGTCACTCCCTGACCGATCAGGATCCATCCTGATCGGTCATAGTGAGGAACCCGCGATCTTTGAATGGTCAGCCTGACCGATCATGGTTACTCTCTGATCGTTCACCAGAATGATCAGGTGCTGAACAGAAGCCAAACAAAGTCTCTGTTCTCTCCCTGATCGGTCACTAGACCGATCAGACTTCTTTGGATCGGTCACCAGACCGATCCACAACAGGGAGTTCGTGCCAACTCCCTGATCGGTCACCAGACCGATCCAGAGACTTCTAATTCAACCCTAAGTCAAGAAAACGGGCTCCCTAGCCTTCTCTAACTCGTGCTCAGTCCCCCGGACCAAGACTCCGTGCCCAGCTTCACTCACCGGGACTACACCTAGTCCCACTTGGTGTGTCTAGTCCCACTAGGTCTTTTCCCATGCTAGCGTGCGATCTCCCCGATCCACCTGGACATCACCTAGTCCCACTAGGTCTTTTCCCATGCCAGCGTGCGATCTCCCGATCCACCTGGACTTCACCTAGTCCCACTAGGTGTGCCTAGTCCCACTAGGTCTTTTTCCATGCCAGCATGCGATCTCCCGATCCACCTGGACTTCACCTAGTCCCACTAGCTGTGCCTAGTCCCACTAGGTCTTTTCCCATGCCAGCGTGCGATCTCCCGATCCACCTGGACTTCACCTAGTCCCACTAGGTGTGTCTAGTTCCACTAGGTCTTTTCCCATGTCAGCGTGCGATCTCCCCGATCCACCTGGACTTCATTCGAATTTATTCAACCAAACTTAAATCGTTGTCAACACCAAAACAACAATCGGACCAGACTGCATCAACATTCACCAGATAGGGCTTAGCAGAGAGGAGAGGAATATCCGGTGGAGAGGGCTTCGTTGAATAAAACTCTGTATGGTTGGCGCACGGCAGAGATGAAGGCGGAAGAGACCAAGGTTCGCGTGAGGAGATCTCGAGGAGATGAAGGCTCGCGTGAGGAGATCACTCGCATGAGGAGATCGCGAGCGTGAGGGGATCACTAGTGTGAGGAGATCGCGCCTGTGAGGAGATTCGCCGTGAGGAGATCGTGAGGAGAGGAGGCACAGTGTGATCGGGAGATTTCTAGGGCTCGCCAGCGTGAGGAGATCGGGAGGAGAGGGGGCAGTGTGATCGGGCGATTTTTTTGGGCTCGGCGTCGGCGGGCGTGAGGAGACGGGGATGGGGAGAAGTTATAAGGGTTTAAAAAATATGTTAAGGGTCTAAGGGTTAAGGTTTGATATTTAATTTGCTTAATAATTTTGACACAATATTTTTTAAGATGTAAGATTATTAACAGCTCATATTATGCGCTGTTATTATTTTATAATTTTTATTAACAATGCATATTTTTTGTGCACCATTTTTAATAAGTATTGATAGCGTGCTCTGTACGTTGTTAATATTAAGTTTTAACAGCACATTTTGTACACAGCAGATATGTTTGTTAACAGCGTACTTTTTCTGTGCGCCGTCGTTTGTTTAAAAATTATATTATCCGCAGCACACATAATTGGGCTCGCCATAAAAGCTATTATTAACAACGCACTTTAACTGCATGTCGTCAATGATGCACTGTGGAAAATCTTATTTGTTGTAGTGAGAGTCACGTGACCACCAAGTCGGTCGTGTAGCGGAGTGCTTGGGGAACGACGCAAAGTGCTCGGGAACAATGTAGAGTGCTCGAGAAGATGTTAGCCCGGTTTGGAATTGATGCAAAGTATTCAGGAAACAGTTCTGAGTCTGGAAAAGAACAAACTTGAGGCCTGCGTCAACACAGTTTTTTTAAAATAGATTCACCCCACCTCATGTGGTGTTTCGAGGGTGTTGTGGGTTGTCTATTTCCCATGATACAATGGTAAACAACAATCAGCATAAAGCACTAGTGATCGCAACAAACTGAGTTTGTACTAGAATGCTCTCAAGATGATTCTGCCTAGTAGAACTGCTCAATAAGAGAAGAAAGATTGGGGAAAGAATGAAGGCGGAGCTCAACCTTTGGCAGCAGTAAATGGCCTTGGCAGTAGTAAATGGCCAAATAATGACATTCAATGCCTTTACTACTAGCCGCGCGTTTGCTATTGGACAACATTCGACGCGCACAAGTTATGCTCGCAGATGAGTCAATTGTGTTTAATATAATTTAAGCCCTAGATTTGTGATCCCCTGTGAGCTCATACATGAGAGAAACTCTCTCCCCGTGCATTTGTTAACAATTATGATGTTATGATACAATATAAACCAATAAACTTAGATTGAAACTTTCAATGTGGGACTAAAGTCACATTTACAATAAAATCTTCTTTTTTCCTTTCAACCTCTTTTCCATTTACATTTTTAACATTAAATATTTGTTCTACAACAACGGTTAACATTAGACAATCTTGAATTTCTTTTGCTACAATGGAGAGGATGGAAAAAATTTTTTGAGTGTTCTATAACCACTATCATAGAATATCAAATTTTAGTTGGCTATATGTTTCACTAAAATCATAATAAGAAGTTATAAAATAATTTTCAAATGTATGTTCCAAACTTAATAATCTTTGTAGATATTTCGTCCATTCTCTTAACAAAACTTAAAATTTTGTAAATTTTAAATTACTATTGTGTCTAATATTTTATATTTTGGATGTAATTTCTAATTCATATTTTAAACTATAATCTTTATAAATATTATATAAATTATTTATATTATTTTGTATAATATTAGTAGAATCACGAGAAGATTTTTTAAATAAAAGTAAAATATCATAATATATAATTATTATTTCATATAAAACATCTAATTTAACTTTAGGATGTAAACAAAATTTTAAATTACTATTGTGTCTAATATTTTATATTTTGGATGTAATTTCTAATTCATATTTTAAACTATAATCTTTATAAATACTATATAAATTATTTATATTATTTTGTATAATATTAGTAGAATCACGAGAAGATTTTTTAAATAAAAGTAAAATATCATAATATATAATTATTATTTCATATAAAACATCTAATTTAACTTTAGGATGTAAACCAAATACAACAAAATAAATATTTAAAATATGATAAAATTTATATATATATATATATATATTATATTATATTATATATATATATATATATACAGAACTGATCTCCTGCGGATCGCTTCCTGCAGACCGCGTACATGGCACCTGCCTGATCGGTCAACCACCTACCTGATCGGTCAGGCAACTCTGACCGATCAGGCAGGTGCCACGTACGCGATCTGCATACTGTCCGCAGGAAGCGGTCCGCAGGAGATCAGTTATATATATATATATATATATATATTGCTCAAGCTCCTCGATAGAGGACTCACCGATATACGAGTTGGGTGAGAGAAAGATGGATCCTTGTGTGATTGATGACTAGACTCAGCATGAAAAATTCATGAGAAGATGAACACAAGTTAGGAGAACAGTCGGAGGGTTTCCAGCGCAATCACTCTGACATTCAAGTTAGAAGTGAAGACCAAAGACAAAATGCAGTAGAATTGAACTAAGGTTGTTCGTGCATACCTTTCCCTGAAAGAGGTGAATACCTTTTTATATGGGGCTGGTGGTGGACATCTGTCCCACGATCTATAGGTTTTGGCACCCTGTAAGGATGAAATTTATAGTGCACTTAAATGTGTTTATGGTGATTGTTTCGCAATGAGGCACGTCTTCTAGAACCATGTTAGCCCACGTCCTCATAGTCGTTGCTACTTTTCCGGGTATGTGAATTTATTGGTCTTCTCGTGACGAGAGCACGGATGTGCTAAATGGCTGGAAGAGTGGCAGCTCAGGGGTTTTGTCCTCAGGGGTCATCGGGGACTTTGTCCTCGGGTGCCGACTTGACGAGCCGAGTTGTTACCGGACTCTAATGTTCTTTAGGACTCAAATGTAGGACATCGGGATGGGATCTTAACCTGAGCTTGCCCCGAGCTCTCGACTCGGGCCCGACTCGAGGTCTTGGCCCAAGCACGACTCGTGGAACTTCTTGGAGTGTTAGTACTTATGATAGATGAAGTGTTTCTATCCAAGGCGACGTGGCCTCCTTAGTTGACTTAGCGCCCGATCCCGACATCATTAGTCTCCCCCTTTAGTTTGGTCGAAGGAGGGTCAGTGGGTCCGACTGACTAGACTTCTTCAAAGGCGGCTAAGGTGGCCACGTGTCAGTAACTTGTGGTGGTTCAGGAATTTTTTAGGATTTGTGCTTTAATGGCTGCCCACACTTTCTTAATGACGGGATGATCTACTATCTTTGTTTACTGTGTTTGAGATACGCTTTATCCTTTGAGGTCATGTTTCCTTAATGGTGATAAGACGGTGAGATAGAATACGAGGCGTCATCCGGAGACGTCATGATTGCGCAGAGGTTGGTAGTCTTTTTCGTCCCAAATTGAACGGTTATGGCTCGGCGCCAGGATAAGAGAACCTAGATCGAATGGCTCATTTATACCTCGCTAGGGCATATAACTCTAGAAAGCGCAGCCCTTTGGCCTAACTTGCCCTCTACTAGTATCCTTTTAAGTGTCGTCATCATCATCTTCTCCCCAGAGGACTATTTCTGCTGCATCCCCATTTTAAGTTTTGCAAGTAAGCCTTTGTTCCTTTTCTCTCTTTGGGTAGAATCTGTGTCTATGTTTCTAGTGAGTGAATGGTCGCGGGATCCTCATCGCTTCCTTGGTACCGCACTGTAAGCTCGAGCTTTTCGAGTGCTTCATTAGAGAGGTTACGCCAGACTTATCAAGTGTCGGAGGACCACATTCTGATTGTGCCTAACGGGAATGATCGCCTAGACCGCCCTCCACCGAGATGTGTGACTTTATTCCGGAGTCATTTGCTTAGTGGCCTCCGCTTCCCTATCCATCCTTTCTTCCTGGACGTCATTGTTGTTGGAACCCGGATGGCTAGAGAGGGGGGGGAGTGAATATAGCCAATCACTTAAACCTTTGGTACAAATCAAATTTCTGCACTCAAACTTATCAGTAGCACAGCGGAAGAAATAATCACAGAGTAAGCAGAAAATCGAAAACGAAAGCAAAGTCGACACACTAGTAAGATCGCTAACAAGGAGGGTTTACAAGGTTCGGGGATAACTTGCCCCTACTCCTTGGCGTGCCCTTAAGGTGGGCGATCCCTTGATCGTCGGCAGATCAAGCCCCGGTTATCACCGGATAGAAAGCAACCTCCTTCTTGGTGGAAAAACCTCTCCACAGCGTTTCAATCACAGATTTAAGTTTAAGCACAAAGAAACAACAAGAAGGATCTTACTCAAACACTTAGCAAGGACAAGAACACAGCAAGCTTTCCTGAGCTCCACCCAGCGGCGATCTCACGCAAGAAACCCTTCCTCGTGTCTTCCCGCTGTCAGACTCCAAGCCTCTTGTTCTCTCCTTCAGGTGCTCAAGTAATGGATGATTGCTTTGCAGTAGCTTGCTCAAGGTGATGAAACTTCAGAACGCGCAAGCTAGATATGGAGAACACAAGGCGCAGCAAGAACTTTGTTCGCAAAGACTAGAACACAACCTCTCCTTCTACGAACCCTTCTTCCACCCTTTTGTTTCTCCACTCAGCACCAGGTGACAGCATCTCCTGTAGCCTCCAGCTGCTTCCCTACCAACGCCAGCTACCACTGAGCCCTTCCTGGACTTCCTGAGCTCCCCTCAGCCAAGCTCCAGTCAGCAGCTCCAGTCTGCAGCTCCGGCCGTTGTAACCTGAGATGGAAAACGGACAAACCTGCTCCAAGGAAAGCCTCCATTGACTTCTCCTTGAGTGTTTGAATCCTCCCCTGTCACCTGCAGCTTAATCAGAGTGTTAGAGCAGCATATCACACAGTAAATCAAGTATCAGATGTAAGCAGCAGAGAATCGGATACGGTCAGGCGCGATCAGAGCGTCTGACAGTGCAATTTGAATTAAGGTGATCGGTCACCGGACCGATCGGAGAACCTCCTGATCGGTCACCAGACCGATCAGGCTGGGTCCAGACCGATCAGGCTCCGTCCTGATCGGTCCCCAACGCTCGATTAGAAATTGTGATTTCTTTGGGACTCTCCTGGATCGATCACCAGACCGATCCCAGGTTGTGGATCGATCACCCGACCGATCCACCCCTTTATCGGGCGATTTCTGAGCTTCGTAGTCCAGACCTCCTGATCGATCACCGGACCGATCAGGAAACATCCTGCTCGGTCACCAGACCGATCAGGCTGGGTCCAGACCGATCAGGCTCCGTCCTGATCGATCATAGAGAGTAACCTGCGTCACTGGATCGTTCTCCAGAACGATCTGCACAGTGATCCTGATCGGTCACCAGACCGATCAGGAGCAGATTAGCAAGGGAACTCAACCTCACTGTTTGCTCCCTGATCGGTCACCAGACCGATCAGGAGCCAAGCAATGGGTGAAATGCATACTCCCTGATCGGTCACCAGACCGATCAGTCATCGCTGGATCGGTCACCAGACCGATCCACGAAGGAGCACCGTGCCAACTCCCTGATCGGTCATCAGACCGATCCAGGGGCTCCAACCACCTTAGCCCTCCAAGCTAAGGATTTTTCACCTAACCCTCCAAGTTGGGAATTTGCACCTAACCCTCCAAGTTAGGACTTTTCACCTAGCCCTCCAAGCTAGGACTTTTCACCTAGCCCTCCAAGCTAGGACTTTTCACCCAACTCTTCGGATTAGGACTTTTCCAAACCTAGCCTTCCAAGCTAGGACCTGACCCTCCAAGCCAAGACTTTTTCACCTAATTCTCCAAGATGGGAATTTGCACCTAACCCTCCAAGTTAGGACTTTTCACCTAGCCCTCCAAGCTAGGACTTTTCACCCACCTTTTCCGAATTAGGACTTTTCCAAACCTAGCCCTCCAAGCTAGGACCTGACCCTCCAAGCCAGGACTTTTTCACCTAACTCTCCAAGTTGGGACTTTTCACCTAACCCTCCAAGTTAGGACTTTTCACCTAGCCCTCCAAGCTAGGACTTTTTACCTAGCCCTCCAAGCTAGGACTTTTCACCCAACCCTTCCGAATTAGGACTTTTCAACCTAGCCCTCCAAGCTAGGACCTGGCTTCACTCGCCAGGGTTTCGGTCACCCGGCTTCACTCACCGGGATTTCAACCAAGCTTCACTCACTAGGATTTTAATCACCTGGCTTCACTCACCAGGACCCGGCTTCACTCACCGGGATTTTAACCCAAATTCGCTCAACCAAACTTAAATCGTTGTCAACACCAAAACAATCAATCAGGCCAGACTGCATCAACAACTATCTATTTCCGCATCCCTCTCTCTCTCTCAATTGGGCCCTAATTCTTTTGGCATTCTTTCTAGGATGGTTATTCTCTTTCACTTGTATCGCCTTCCCCTCTCTCCTCATCTCTTCCACAGCTTCTTCTACCCCATGAGGGTGGAAGAGGTTGTTTTTTTATTTTTCAGCCCGTATAGGCCATGGGCTGATTAAGGGTATACCATCCTTGCACAAGGGGTGCAAATCACAGCTCTTTTACATTCGACTTCCCTAGGGCCCATTGGCCCCTTTTCGATGGTAGAAGAAGCTGTCGGCCTAACATTCTACAAGGGATATTCACCAGGAGAGAGGGCACTCTAGAGCCCATGCACAGTTTGCGGGCCTGAGCTTTGATAGCAATTTCTTGCTTGAGGAAGTCGTGTTGCACTACTTCGGCCTATGTCCCATCTAAGCTATGGCACAATCTTTTGGTAAGTCTTCTATTTGGACGGTAACATCAACATCTGACTGAGCATTATGTTTCTTTGTATAGTCAAGATCATGTTGCAAGCAACTCTGAACCAGTTAACTTGGCTCTCCGAGGCAGAGTTGGCTGCCCAAGGAGCAGAAATTATCGACCTTACTTGGGAGGTCGAAACTTCAGTCCCTGCAAGGAGAAGCCCACACCAATTGCTACACCAGCATGGGCTACCCGTGCCAAAGAGGAGTCCTTCTCCCCTTCGGATATCATGCAAGAGGAAGTGTCATCCTTAAGAGACCTCCTGCCCTGACGTGTCTTCCGAGGCTCCTATGCCTCCCCAAGTGGTGGTTCCCGAGGGAGCCTTGTCGCTTCATATTCATCTGTCATCCCCCCTCCTGAGATGAGGGATATGTTGGGTGGGTTGTCTGCTTTCTCGGGGGGGTCCTTCCTCGGAATTGCTTCCGCTCCATCCGGGTCTACCTCAACCAAACCTAGATCGATCCGATCCACTCCGATCGGAAATGCCCGAGCTATCACCGATCTCCGTTGAAGTTCCTATGAAACCGACCATTTCGCTCCCTCCTCCTCTTCCCTTGGTCTGTCGGGAAGGGGGTGAGGCTGGTCCTTCCTAGCTACCGGAGGAGTCTACTCCTCTTCCGAGCACCTCCGATGCCTGGACCTGACCCTTCTAGGCCTTGTGGATACTCGATGGCAAGACAGAGAGGTCGCGATGGAGGGCATGCCTATAAGGGCCCTGCTTGAGGAGCCGATAGAGGCCGACGCGGACCATATGTCCAAGCTGATGCTTTTCTACTGTAGATATCCTAAGCTCTTTCAGGCCTGCCGCGAGCTACGGGAGCAGGTGGCCAGCTTGTCCTCACAGCTATCTTCCTGCCGAGTCACCATTACCAACCTGTGGATGGAGGTGTTCAGCCTCAAGTCCTTGTTCGAAGACCCCACTAGCCAAGATCAAGCGCCTACAAAGAATAATAAGTGAGAACAAAATCTTGGTTTCAGACACCAAGTATGCCCTAAGCAACACTAGAATGAGATCGATTCTCTGACGGCTCAGGTCAAATCCTTAGAGACAGAGGGGAAGAAGAAAGGCAAGAGGGTTATGCGCCTGAAGGCCGAGCTGGAGCAGGGAGCCGAGAAATGAACTTCCTTAGAGGCAGCCAAGGAGGCCGCTAGTGTCGAGCTGGAGGTCAACCACTAACAGTTCCATCTCCTAGAGGTGGAATTGAAGGCGACTCAGGAGGAAGCTGAGTTCCTTCTCTCGACGGTCGAAGGCCTTTAGCCGGCTCCAAGAACTGGAGGTTGTGCGGGAGGAGTCTGAGGCAGCGCGGGCTACGCTGGAGGGCGAGCTGCATTCCGCTCGAGTATCAGCTCGAGTGGACGAGGAGACGGGTCGGGTCCATGTGGCGGAGCTGGAATGCCTCCATACGGAGGTGCAATCGGACCAAGTGGAGGTGGCAACCCTCCACTCCTCCGTCTCTGAGCTCCACTTGACTCTGGGGGTGCAGCAGGATCTTCTAGAGCGCAAGGAGGCCAAGCTGCAAGAGCACTAGTAGAGGGAAGCCTCTCGCTGGGAGGCTCAGAAGGTCTTCCTTGCTTCAAAGGAGTTCTATGCCCTGGTGGGGGGGGAGGGGGGGGGCCTCCTTCGGATAGTGGAGCACAGCGTGGCGAGCGCCATTCAACAATTGACTAAGGCTGGTCTCCTCCCGGTAGACCAACCTCAGACCGGCCTCAGATCTCCTTGTCCCGGATCGCTAACAACCTCCCAGACGAGGACTTGGCAGACCTCTGAGGTGGGTGATATCTTTTTCTTTCCTTTTGTTTTTTATTTTGTAGTTCCTGTAACTTAAGAAATTTTATGAAATGAAAAATAGAACTTGGGGGGGGGGGGGTGCATTTAACTTGTGTCACGAGTCGATCATGATTAACTATGGGTATACCATCTCGACCTGGGCTCCAGCGGAACTGATAGGTGTTATCGGTAGCTAAACATAGGATCTCGACCTCGACTATGTGTCATTGTAAGAGAGTTTAGGCCCTGAAAAGGACACAGACGATACAGCATATGCTCAACCCGTGGAGGGTGACGTTGCTACCGCAGCCCGAAGATCTCGATCATGACTATGTCCCAGTCTGGGGGAGTTTGGACCCTGAAAAGGAGGCTGGCGATACGACATATGCTTGACTCAGGGAGGGTGAGGTTGGTACCGCAGCCTAAGGATCTGACCCTGACTATGTCCTAGTCCGGGAGAGCTTGGATCCTGAAAAGGACGTAGACGATATGACATATGCTCGACCCAAGGAAAGTGAGGTTGCTACCGTAGCCCGACGATCTCAACCCTGACTATGTCCCAGTCCGGGAGAGTTTGGGCGCTGAAAAGAACGCAAGCGATACGGCATATGCTCGACCCGCGGAATGTGAGGTTGTTACCACAGCCTGAGGATTTCGACCCTGACTATGTCCTAGTGCGGTGAAGTTTGGGCCCTAAAATGGACGTAGGCGATACGGCATATGCTCGACCCATGAAGGGTGAGGTTCTACAACAGCCCGAGAATCTCGACCCCGACCATGTCCTAGTCCAAGGGAGTTTGGGCCCTAAAAAGGATGAAGGTGATACGACATATGCTCGACCCCTAGTGGGTGAGGTTGCCACCGCAGTCTGAAAATCTCAACCCCGACTATATATGCTTTTCCCAACAAAAAAAAATCACCTATCTTTGTTTCATCAAAGAAAAAGCAATAGAGTAGTTCTGGGATAATGAAAAAAAGAAAGCAGATACAGAAGAAAATAAAGAGGAGCGAAGGTTACGATCGTGAGGTGGCCATGGTTGGTCAGGAGTTGTAGGGTTTCAGGTGATAAGCATTCCACATTCTATTTAAGCTTTTTTCCTTTGTCGCCCTCCATGTAGTAGGCTCCTGAGCTTAGTTTTTCCACGACCCGGAAGGTGTCCCTACTAAGGGGGATCCAACTTGCCCACCTCTCCTGCGGGCTTGATCTTTTTCCAAACTAAGTCCCCCATCTGGAAGGAGCAGGGTATTACTCGCCAGTTGTAACTGAGACGCATCTGCTGTCGGTAGGCGATGAGCCTGGTGGCTGCCATCTCCCAGGCCTCTATTAGGAAATTCAAGTCTAGTAGGTGCAACTGGTTGTTCTAGTCCCTATAGGCAACCCTTCAAAGGGGTTCATCCCTGACTTCTACGAGGACTACAGCTTCTCCCCCGTAAACTAAGTGAAACGGTGTCATTTGTGTGCTCTCCCTAGGAGTTGTCCGATACGCCCTGAATTACTTAACACTGCTCGAGAGAAAATTATTCCTTCTTTTGCCAGACCAGTCAGACCTCGAGTCGAGTATTTAGTCGATGCCCCATCACAGAATACGAGACTCCGGTGAGCTCCTTAGCTGGCCAAACGAATACACCGTGATTGCGTTTGAGGCACTCTATTAGTTCTTGCTTGTGGGCTGCTTCCAGGCCCGCTAGTACCCGGGTCATCCCTTCTGGTAGCTGCAAGTGTATCCTTATCTCCTGGTGCCCCTCCTCAGGTCGGGACAACAGAGATTTTTTACATACCTACATGAAAACATGGGAGATCTTGCGCGCCTTCTTGGTATCGATCCGAACAATGTCCACGCAGCATTTTCGAGTGGCGAGTTAGCTTCCTTTAACTTCTCCGACCCGAGATCCGACAGAGAATTTAAGCTTTTGATAGAAGACCGAGGTGACTGCTTGAAAGGCACTCAGAGATAGCGTCCCCGGGATGACGTTATAGGCCTACTCAGTGCTCACCACCAGGAAGGGAGTGCTCCGGGTTCACTGGCAGGCTCTTCTTCGAGGGTTAAGGAGACGTGGATTTGTCGTATTGGCTCCACCCGATGTCCTATAAACCCGTAGAAGGGAGTATTGATGGGAACCAGCTCCTCTCTGAAGGATCGTTTATGGTGTGCTAGAGGGGGGGTGAATAGCACTTTTTCGTCGTTTTGATCTCTACAAAGTTGTTAGCGCAGCGGAAACAATAACATGCAAAGTAAATAAGAAATAAACAATGCTAACAACCTGATTTACTTGGTATCCACCCCGGTCGGGTGACTAATCCAAGAATCCTTCGGTGGATCAACCCCCGGATAACCTCCGGCTAGATCTGTCGCTCCTTGTGGGTGGAAAAACCTCGCCACAATACTTCGGACGCTCTCTGATCACAGTAGACTACTAACCCACTTTATCCAAGCGAGTTTCGTCAAGCAAGTTAGTAGGAAACGAGCCCCTTTAAATAGGGCTCGAATCTGAAACAGCCGCTACCAGTCGACTGCCCCTGGGGCAGTCGACTGGTCTCACTCAGATTCGACCGTTACAGTACAACATTCAAATCTGCCAAGCTATTCCAGTCACCACCATGTTGATGCAGTCTGACCCTGATTGTTGTTTTGGTGTTGACACCGATTTTAGTTTAGGTGGATGATTATGATGATTATGATTAAGTCCTGATCGGGGATTAGGCATGGTATGGAAAATCCTAGCTTGGAGGGCTAGGTGTTGGAAAATCCTAACCTGGAGGGTTAGGTGTGGAAAATCCTAGCTTGGAGGGCTAGGTGTTGAAAAGTCCTAATTCGGAAGAGTTGGGTGAAAATTCCTAGCTTGGAGGGCTAGGTGAAAAGTCCTAACTTGGAGGGTTAGGTGAAAAGTCCCAACTTGGAGAGTTAGGTGAAAAAGTCAAGGCTTGGAGGGTCAAGTCCTAGCTTGGAGGGCTAGGTTTGGAAAAGTCCTAATTCGGAAGAGTTGGGTGAAAGTCCTAGCTTGGAGGGCTAGGTGAAAAGTCCTAACTTGGAGGGTTAGGTGAAAATTCCCAACTTGGAGGGTTAGGTGAAAAATCCTTAGCTTGGAGGGCTAAGGTGGATGAAATCCTAGCTTGGAGGACTAGGTTTGAGTCTCTGGATCGGTCTGGTGACCGATCAGGGATATTGGCACGCTGCTCCTTCTTGGATCGGTCTGGTGACCGATCCAGCGATGACTGATCGGTCTGGTGACCGATCAGGGAGCGCACAGTTAGGTTGGTAACCTACTGTGTGGCTCCTGATCGGTCTGGTGACCGATCAGGGAGCAGGTCGTTGCCTCGTTGCTTGGCTCCTGATCGGTCCGGTGACCGATCAGGGAGCAGGCAGCTTCCTCACTGCCGTGCTCTTGATCGATCTGGTGACCGATCAGGGAGCCCACAGTGAGTTGAGTTCCCCCACTGATCAGCTCCTGAACGGTCTGGTGACCGATCCACGACTTAGGATTTGATTTTCACAGTTACTGTTCACTCAGACGTGGACCGATCAGGCTTGAGCCTGATCGGACAGGGAGCTACCTGCTCGGTCTGGTGACCGATCAGGCTTCACTCTGATCGGTCTGGTGACCGATCAGGCTTGTGTCGCCGCGAGAGCTGAGAGTCCCAGCTAAGCGGTGGATCGGTCTGGTGACCGACCCACAAGCCCTGGATCGGTCCGGTGACCGATCACTTTAATTCAAATTGCACTGTCAGATGCTCTGATCGCGTCTGACCGTATCCGATTCTCTGCGCTTAACATCTGATACATGATTTGCTGCTTGATATGTTGTCCTAATACTCTGATTAAGCTGCAGGTGACAGGGAAGGATTCAAACACTCGAGGAGAGTCAATGGAGACCTTTCCTTGGAGCAGGTTTGTCTGTTTTTCCATCTCAGGTTGCAACGGGCGCTGGCGCTGGCTAGAACTGCTGTCTGGGGCTGGTCTGAGGGAGACTCAGTGAGTCCAGAGGAGCTCAGTAGTAGCTGGTGGTTGCAGGTAAGCAGCTGGAGGCTGCAGTGAGATGTTGTCACCTGGCAGTCAAGAGGGGAACAAAAGGAGCGGTGTGGAGCAGAGCAAGATGAAGTTGTTGTTGTCTTGGTTTTGAGCTGCGATACTTGCTGCGTGCTTGTGCTCCTTGTTGATCATCCACTCTTGAGAAAGGTACTCTGATCTTTGAAGCAACCAGCCCTTGCTTGAGCACTTGGAGGAAGGAACAAGAAGCTTCGAGTCCAACAGCGAGAAGACACAGGGAAAGGGTTCTTGCGTGAGATCGTCGCTGGGTGGAGATCAGAGGGAGTTTGTTGTGTTCTTGTCTTTGCTAAGTGCTGAGTAAGATCCTTCTTGTGTTTCATTGTGCTCAAAACTATATCCTTGATTGAAACGCTGTGGAGAGGTTACTCCACCGAGAAGAAGGTTGCTTTCTATCCGGTGTTAACCGGGGCTTGATCTGCCGACGATCAAGGGATCGCCCACCTTAAGGGCACGCCAAGGAGTAGGGGCAAGTTATCCCCGAACTTTGTAAACCCTCCTTGTTAGCGATCTTGTTTGTTCTTTCTAGTTGTTTTTGTTTTCTGCATTTCTGCACTTCTCTGTTTCCATTATTCCTTCCGCTGTGCTACTAACAAATTGAGTGCAGAAGTTTGAAAAGCTTAAAGTCCAAGTGTTTGGCTATATTCACCCCCCCCCCTCTCTAGCCATCCGGGTTCCAACAAGTGGTATCAGAGCTTGGGGCTCTGTTTTTGCGGATTAACAACCGAGAGCTATCATCCATGGCGTTGAGAGAAGGCTTTAGCACCACTCGACCTCCTTTCTTTGATGGCGCTGATTTTCAATATTGGAGATCAAAGATGGAGTATTATTTGAAGATGGACATCAACACTTGGTTCGCGGTGAAGGAGGGCTTCACCCCTCTAAAGGATGATGAAGGCAAGGAACTTGAATTGTGGCGGTGGATGGCCGAACAAACTCGAAAGAGTGAAGCCGACGCGAAGGCGGTTGTCACTCTACAATGCGGCATGAACAAAGACCAACTCATCAAGGTTGGTCCTTTCACAAGTGCAAAGGACTTGTGGAACAATCTCATCGAACTCCACGAGGGCACCCGAGATTCAAGAATCGCCAAGAGGGATTTGTTTCTCAACCAATTACAAAACCTTTTCATGAAGGAAAATGAATCGGTAAGTGAGCTACATAACCGGTTCAAGGAAGTCCTCAATGGGCTTCATTCGATTGATGAAAAGGTCGAGAATCGTGACCTTGTGAGGTATGTACTAAAAGCATTTCCAAGGAATGCTTTGTGGTCATCCATGGTGGATGCCTACAAAGTATCCAAGGACTTATCAATTGTTAAGTTAGATGATTTGTTTTGTGAGATGGAATTCCATGAAATGGCTAACAAAGGCCCCAAGGAAAAGGGGATTGCCTTAGTTGCAGGGGAACGATCCAATAAGAAGAAGAAGGAGAAGGAAGTCTCTTCATCTTCATCCTCTTCCGAATCCGAGTCCTATTCCGAGGAAGATGGCAGCGGCTCCTCATCCTCTGAGATGGCGAATTTTGTGAGAAGGATGATGAGAAGGGGTCGACGCTTCAAGGGTAAAGGTAATCCTAGTGAAGCTAAACTTGATAAGACTAATGCTTCTTGCTATGAGTGTGGTAGGAAAGGGCATTTCAAGAATGAATGCCCGAAGCTAAAGAAGAAGGAGGAGAAATCCAAAAAGAAAGAGGAAAAATCCAAGAAGAAGAAGAAGACTTTGAAGGCCACTTGGGATGAATCCTCCTCAAGCTCATCCGATGAAGAGAAGAAGGAGAAGAGCACAAGGCATGTGGCACTCATGGCTCTTGGAGAGGAAAGCAGTGATGAATCATCCAACTCCTCAAACGCGGCTTCATCATCTTCGGATGATGAAGAGGTAACTTCTCCCGAACTTGAGAAATGTTATAGAACAATTGCATGTTTAACCAATATGCTAAAGAAGTCTAAAAATAAGGTTAAATCATTGCAATTGGAAATTGAACAATTGAAAGCATCTAGGGATGATAATATAGATGACTTGCATGTTGAAATGTTAGAAGATGAGATTAAGTCATTGAAACTTGAGGTTGAAAATTTGAAATCCTCTAAGGTTGAGGCTATAGATGATTTGCATGATGAATTGCTAGAAGAAGAGAACAAATCATTGAAGAGTGAGGTTGAGAGACTCAAGAATATTCTTGAGAAGTTCTCAACTAGCTCTAAGACCCTAGACATGATATTGAATGCTCAAAGGGCAGTCTACAATAGGGCCGGTATTGGTTACCGACCCAAAGAACCTTCATTTGTGTCTCTTATGTCTAGGACTGATATGAGACAATCTAGGACACCCAAGGTTCAAAAAAAAGTTGTCAAGGCATGGGTGCCTAAGACTTGTTTAGTAGGTGCTTTAGGTCCCAAGGTTTGGGTACCTAAAACTTCTATTTTTCGAATTGTGTAGGTTATGATTGACGGGGAGCATCTATCAACTTGGTTCGTTGATAGTGGATGCTCCAAACACATGACCGGGGATAGATCATTGTTTACCACACTTCACAAGAAAAGTAGAGGTAATGTTTCATTTGGTAACAATGGTAGTCTTAAAGTCATAGGAATAGGAGACATTCAAATATCCGAATGTCTTAGAATCTCAAATGTTCTTCTAGTCAAGGGGATGTCATTTAATCTCCTAAGTGTCAGTCAATTGTGTGACACGGGTTACACAATTGATTTTCAACCAAGTCAATGTCTAGTTAGACAACATGACACCTTGGACACGGTACTAGTAGGAGCAAGAGTAGACAATATTTATCAAGTTTCATTTAAAAGTGCTACTAATGCGTTTGCTAAGTGTTTCATGTCAAAAGAAGAAGAGTCCACCCTTTGGCACCGGAGGCTAGCACATGTTAACATGAAGAACATCCGGAAGTTGGCCAACAAGGGATTAGTTCGTGGCTTACCAAGCATCAAGTATGAAAAGGACAAACTTTGTGATGAATGTCAAATGGGTAAGCAAACAAAATCTGCACATAAAGGTAAAAACGCTGTAAGTACATCTACCGCTTTAGATTTACTTCACATGGATCTATTTGATTGTAGTACTATCATATCATTGAATGGAAGTAGTTTTTGCTTTGTTATCATTGATGATTTTACTAGATATACATGGACTTACTTTTTAAAATATAAGGACCAAACCTTAGATGTTTTCATTTCTTTTTGTAGAAGAGTTGAAAATGAAAAATCATCGACAATTAAGACAATTAGAAGTGATCATGGAGGTGAATTTCAAAACCAACGATTTTTAGAATTTTGTCAAGATAGAGGGTATAGGTATGAGTTCTCTACTCCTAAAACACCACAACAAAATGGTGTTGTAGAGAGGAAGAACCGTGTTCTACAAGAGGCTACACGAAGCATGCTTAATGAGTACTCACTACCGAGTTACTTATGGGCTGAAGCTGTAAATACAGCTTGCAATGTGCAAAATCGAGTCCTCATCCATAGGTTTTTAGGAAAGACTCCCCATGAACTTTGGTTTGGAAAACCACCTACGGTTAAACACCTTAGGGTGTTTGGTTGTAAGGTATTCATTCTAAACACCAAGGACCACCTTGGAAAGTTCACGGCAAAGGCGGATGAAGGGATACTAGTCGGGTACTCCCTCGTTAGCAAAGCCTACCGAGTCTACAATAAGAAGTCTAGATTAGTTGAAGAATCTTCTGATGTTGTCTTTGAAGAAATTCCAAAAGTCAATGGTCAACCAGAAGATGAAGTCCAATTCGAACTTAGGGGACTAAGTTTGAATGAGAGTCCAAATGTTGTTGATGGTGATGAATCCGATGATGGTGAGCCTAGACAACCCATAGATCAGCCGATCCTGAGGCTGAGCTTGTGTCTAGTGAACCCATTCAAGAAGCACCACCAACACCTAGGCAAACTAGATTAGCCTCTAGTCATCCCCAAGACCAAATTGTTGGAGATATCCACCATGGGGTTAGAACTAGATCATTCTTCCGGAATGAGGCTAACGAAGTTGCCTTAATTTCCGAAATTGAACCTAGGAAAATTGATGAAGCATTAAATGATCCCGATTGGATCATTGCAATGCAAGATGAACTAGGTCAATTCGAAAGGAGTCAAGTTTGGGACTTAGTCCCTAGACCTAAGAAGACCACCATCATTGGAACCAAATGGGTCTTCAAGAATAAATTAAATCATAATGGAGAAATCATTAGAAACAAGGCACGCTTAGTAGCCAAGGGCTACAATCAAGTTGAAGGCCTTGATTATGATGAGACATATGCTCTCGTGGTACAATTAGAATCCATCCGATTGATGCTTGCATTTGCAGCACATCGAGGCTTCAAATTATATCAAATGGATGTCAAATCGGCCTTTCTAAATGGTTTGATTAGGGAATAGGTCTATGTCAAACAACCTCAGGGGTTTGAGAGTACCGAATTCCCAAACCACGTGTTCAAGCTCAAAAGGCACTTTATGGTCTTAAACAAGCACCCCGAGCTTGGTATGAGCGGTTGTCAATTTTTCTAATTGAAAAAGGCTTTGTAAGAGGCCAAATAGACCCTACACTATTTCTATGGAGAGATGATGACAATATTTTTTAGCCCAAGTATATGTCGATGACATAATTTGTGGCTCAAATAACAATGGCTATTTAAATGAATTCATTGGACACATGGAAAATGAATTTGAAATGAGTCTAGTGGGAGAGTTGACTTTCTTCCTTGGACTTGAAATCAAACAAACCCGAGATGGGATCCATGTGCACCAATCGAAATACACACAAGAAATGCTCCGTAAATTCAATATGAGTGATTCAAAAGAGGTAATCACTCCCATGGCTACAAACACAAGATTAGACAATGATGAGAGTGGTAAACCCGTTGATTTGACTCAATATCGGAGCATGATAGGTAGTTTGCTATACCTCACAGCTAGCCGACCTGATATTCTTTTCGCTGTGGGTATGTGCGCTAGGTATCAACTTTGTGCCAAAGAATCTCATTTAATCGCTGTTAAGAGGATTTTGAGATATCTTAAAGGTACAATTGGAGTCGGACTTTGGTACCCCCGTACCGAATCTTTTGATTTAATTGGCTATACCGATTCTAACTACGCTGGATGTAAGTTGGATCGGAAAAGCACAAGTGGGGGTTGCCAATTCTTAGGTTCATCCTTAGTTAGTTGGTCAAGTCGGAAGCAACATAGTGTTGCTCTCTCCACGACCGAGGCAGAATATATTGCTATGGGAGAGAGCGTATCACAATTGTTGTGGATGATTCACACTTTGGAGGACTATGGATTAAGTTACAAGAGTGTGCAAGTGTTGTGTGACAACATTAGCACAATTAACCTAACCAAGAATCCAGTCCATCATTCTAGGACCAAACATATTGAAGTGCGTCACCACTTCATTAGGGATCATGTTGCTAGGGGAGACATTGTACTCTCACATGTAGAGTCCAAGTCAAACCTCGCTGACATTTTCACTAAACCACTCCCCGAAAATGAGTTTAGCTTCTTAAGAAGGGAGTTGGGAATGTGTCGCGCTTCATAGTTTTCAAAATGCTTTCAAAACCCTTCATGATAAGTTCTAATTGTTGGGAAACAATTGGGTAACTTTGGGGACATCTCACACAAACTATAAGGTTTACCAAAACGTTTTTTGTTTGCTAGAAATGGGGTGAGATGTTAGGATCAACTCAATTTCTCAAAATGTCAATGCATCCCTTGAGAAATTAAGTTGACGAGATAAAAATCACTTCGGTGACCAAGTATGGGGAAAACCAATGCATAACATATGTGTATTTGGCTCCATGATCATACTTGGACATTCCAATCAAGGAAACTTGATTGGAAACTTGATTTTGGCACAACCTTGTTTGAATGATTGTTGATTGAGTTTGACTTCACTTGGGTGGAGCAAAGTGATTGTTGAACCTATAAGGACCTTTGATCCTTGTTTAGGGATCAATCATAGTCAGGGGATCACATCCAAGTTCGATATTTTCCATCAGATTCCCTCAGAAGTTGTGTAAATATCTGAAACTGAAAGTTTCAGATCGTATCAGGGAATTTCAGGAACCCTGATCGGTCACTGGACCGATCAGGCATAGGGCTGATCGGTCCCCGGACCGATCTGGTTCCATTCTGCGTTGATCGGTACACAGACCGATCAGAGGGGTCGACAGAGACTTAACGAAATCCTAATCAAACACTCTGTGCTAGCCTGGATCGGTCCCCAGACCGATCTGGCACCTTGTGGTGATCGGTCCAGAGACCGATCAGGAGGGCCTCTCGAAAATCATCTGACCCTACTGTTCGCTTCCTGATCGATCAGCCGATCGATCAGGAGCCTGCCTGATCGGTCGCCCGACCGATCAGGACCAGGCCAGTCCGATCAGGCTGGAGCCTGATCGGTTTGGGCGTTTCCAGATCGAACGGTGATCCGTTCAACCGCATTAAAGTGCGGTTGGTGGACCGATCCACCAACCGGTTTAATCACGTTTTCTCCTCATCTTCCAAAGCCCTAGCCGACCAAAACCCCTCAGCGCCGAAACCCTTTTTCCTCCTTCCTTGCGTGAGCGATCCCTCCTCACTTGCTGTACGTAAGGTTCTCTTGCGCTCCTCTCTGCAAGTGTGTTTTCTCCTTCTGCACGAGAGTTCTTCCTCTTGCTGTTGGTGTCGGCAACTGCTAGCTGCAAGCTTCCCTTGTGTTGCGATTCTCTCGTGCGTAGAAGTTCCGAAAGAGTTCTCCTCTCAACCAAGTCAACATGGCACCAAAGTAAGCTTTATGGTTGATTTTTCATTCCGAGCTTATCATTCTAACGGCTAACCATGTTTTGGTGTTTGCCTGTTTTGTGCCGTGATCTTTGTTTTGGCCGTGACCTTCTTGATCAATGTCTCACCTTGTGATTACTCTTCCCATGATCAAATCTTGAAATTTTGATTCAACCAATGTTCGATTTAACCTTGTCCAATTGATTCAAACTATGTGTGTGATCAATTCCTGATTAAATCATGTTCGTATGAACAATTCGGCCTTGCTCACTTGATTATCTTATACCATGACCAATTCTTGTATGGTTCTTGTGTTCCTTTAATCTTGTGTCATGACCAATTCAAATCTTTAGAAAATCTTCTAAGGGAAAGGAACCATTGGAGGGAAGCTCAAAGGGCAAAGGCCCTTCAACATCTACACCTCCCTCAAGGCCTCCACCACCTCCACATACTCGATTTCAAAACATTCATTATGCTCTAAACTTTCAATGGCATAACTTCAAACTTATGCCATGTCGATCGGTGGATCAAAACTACATTTATGAACATTGTCCCACGATACGACAAATTATTGAATACTATGAGCTTCAACCCATCCTTTTCTTAGAGAGGCCAATAAACTTTGATTTGGTCTCTGAATTCTATAATAATATGGTTAGTGGAGAGGGCACGGGGTGGAGGACCCGTGTAGGTAGTGTTGACCTTGACTTTACTCTATCTGCTTTCACTACCTTTCTTGGATGTCGCCGGTCCGAGAATGCCTTTTCACTCTATCCCTATCTTCTGGATCCCTTACCGGTTCCCTTTGCTGGAACCACTCCTGACTCCATCTATGAGCATTTTCTAAGTCATCCCAGGCCAAGGGGTTCCAGTGAGCATGACCGTGACTTTCCCACATTTCCTGCTCTTCATCTTTCTCCCATTAATTATGTTTTATTTAAGATTATCACAAATTGTCTTATTCCTACCACTACAAAGCACCTAGACGAAATTCATCCATTCCACTGCTTGATGCTCTATGGGATGCATCAGCAGTTAGACTTCGATCTAGTGACTTCTCTTTATTTCTCCATCATCGTCCATAGCCAGATGTATGGTCAGATGGTTTATATGCCCTTTGGCCATATCATTACTGCTTGGCTGCAGTCCGTAGGTATCGATGTTTCACAGGGCCGCATTGTGCCCATGATTCGACAGGACTGCCGCTTGGATCGTCGCATGCTCGCTCAGTCCGGCATTGTTGTCGGGCCGCAGGGGCTACGGTGGAAGGATCGAAGACGAGTGGGGGAGTTACCAGGAGCAGACCATGCTCAGGAGCGGCCCGCTGTTACAGCAGATTACGATGAGTGGGCCCCTGACCTCCGTTGGCAGGTTGCAGAGCTAGAGCGGATGCTACAGCACGAGTTACACATTTCTGAGCTCTAGCGCTAGGAGGTCAGATCAGAGTTTCAGTCTTTCGATCGCCGTCTCGATGCTCTAGCATCTGATGTCTCTGAGATCAGCGCACTACAGGACACATGGTATGAGGAGTGGTATCATCATACGTTTCCTGATGGTGCGTCCCCCAGCAGCCCTCTACCAGGGGGTGTTATATATATTGCTGATTCTTCAGACGATGACCACGCGGGGGATTGATGACATTGACTGTTATGATGAGCGTTATGTTTGATTGTACTCAGTTCTTTTGAGGTGTCTTGACCTTGTTGTGACATGTCTTTGCCATGATATTTTTCTTGTAATTCATACTTGGCTTACCATGTTTTGCTTATTATGCATGCTTATGATTTTGATTATGTTGCCTTGCCCATATGATACATATGCCTGTTTTTCCATGCCTTATCTTTGTCATATGTGTTCATATGTTTGTCAAAATTATTCATTCATATCCTTGTTGTTTTGGGATACCACTAGGGTTGAGGGGAAGTATGGTTAAACTTAATAGCCCTTCTAGACCCTTTTTGGTGTTCGACAAAGGGGGAGAGTGTGGTTGGTTAAGTTTAGGATGATTATGTTATAGGGGGAGGATCCTGATTCCCCTATGATTCTGAATTTGAGAAAATTGATTGAGAATCCCTAAACTTAAAATCGGGTTGTCAAACAACAAAAAGGCAGAGATTGTTGATGCAGTCTGACCCTGATTGTTGTTTTGGTGTTGACACCGATTTTAGTTTAGGTGGATGATTATGAGATTATGATTAAGTCCTGATCGGGGATTAGGCATGGTATGAAAAATCCTAGCTTGGAGGGCTAGGTGTTGGAAAATCCTAACCTGGAGGGTTAGGTGTGGAAAATCCTAGCTTGGAGGGCTAGGTGTTGAAAAGTCCTAATTCGGAAGGGTTGGGTGAAAATTCCTAGCTTGGAGGGCTAGGTGAAAAGTCCTAACTTGGAGGGTTAGGTGAAAAGTCCCAACTTGGAGAGTTAGGTGAAAAAGTCCTGGCTTGGAGGGCCAGGTCCTAGCTTGGAGGGCTAGGTTTGGAAAAGTCCTAATTCGGAAGAGTTGGGTGAAAAGTCCTAGCTTGGAGGGCTAGGTGAAAAGTCCTAACTTGGAGGGTTAGGTGAAAATTCCCAACTTGGAGGGTTAGGTGAAAAATCCTAGCTTGGAGGGCTAGGTTTGAATCTCTGGATCGGTCTGGTGACCGATCAGGGATATTGGCACGCTGCTCCTTCTTGGATCGGTCTGGTGACCGATCCAGCGATGACTGATCGGTCTGGTGATCGATCAAGGAGCGCACGGTGAGGTTGGGAACCTACTGTGTGGCTCCTGATCGGTCTGGTGACCGATCAGGGAGCAGGCCATTGCCTCATTGCTTGGCTCCTGATCGGTCCGGTGACCGATCAGGGAGCAGGCAGCTTCCTCACTGTCGTGCTCCTGATCAGTCTGGTGACCGATCAGGGAGCCCACAGTGAGTTGAGTTCCCCCACTGATCAGCTCCTGAACGGTCTGGTGACCGATCCATGACTTAGGATTTGATTTTCACAGTTACTGTTCACTCAGACGTGGACCGATCAGGCTTGAGCCTGATCGGACAGGGAGCTACCTGATCGGTCTGGTGACCGATCAGGCTTCACTCTGATCGGTCTGGTGACCGATCAGGCTTGTGTCGCCGCGAGAGCTGAGAGTCCCAGCTAAGCGGTGGATCGGTCTGGTGACCGACCCACAAGCCCTGGATCGGTCCGGTGACCGATCACTTTAATTCAAATTGCACTATCAGACGCTCTGATCGCGTCTGACCGTATCCGATTCTCTACGCTTAATATCTAATACATGATTTACTGCTTGATATGTTGTCCTAATACTCTGATTAAGCTGCAGATGACAGGGAAGGATTCAAACACTCGAGGAGAGTCAATGGAGACCTTTCCTTGGAGCAGGTTTGTTTGTTTTTCCATCTCAGGTTGCAACGGACGCTGGCGCTGGCTGGAGCTGCTGTCTGGGGCTGGTCTGAGGGAGGCTCAGGGAGTCCAGAGGAGCTCAGTAGTAGCTGGTGGTTGCAGGTAAGCAGCTGGAGGCTGCAGTGAGATGTTGTCACCTGGCAGTCAAGAGGGGAACAAAAGGAGCGGTGTGGAGCAGAGCAAGATGAAGTTGTTGTTGTCTTGGTTTTGAGCTGCGATACTTGCTGCGTGCTTGTGCTCCTTGTTGATCATCCACTCTTGAGAAAGCTACTCTGATCTTTGAAGCAACCAGCCCTTGCTTGAGCACTTGGAGGAAGGAACAAGAAGCTTCGAGTCCAACAGCGAGAAGACACAGGGAAAGGGTTCTTGCGTGAGATCGTCGCTGGGTGGAGCACAGAGGGAGTTTGTTGTGTTCTTGTCTTTGCTAAGTGTTGAGTAAGATCCTTCTTGTGTTTCATTGTGCTCAAAACTATATCCTTGATTGAAACGCTGTGGAGAGGTTACTCCACCGAGAAGGAGATTGCTTTCTATCCGGTGTTAACCGGGGCTTGATCTGCCGACGATCAAGGGATCGCCCACCTTAAGGGCACGCCAAGGAGTAGGGGCAAGTTATCCCCAAACCTTGTAAACCCTCCTTGTTAGCGATCTTGTTTGTTCTTTCTAGTTGTTTTTGTTTTCTGCATTTCTGCACTTCTCTGTTTCAATTATTTCTTCCACTGTGCTACTAACAAATTGAGTGCAGAAGTTTGAAAAGCTTAAAGTCCAAGTATTTGGCTATATTCACCCCCCCTCCCCCCGCTCTCTAGCCATCCGGGTTCCAACACACCAGTCGACTGCCCCTGGGGCAGTCGACTGGTACACACCTAAGCCTAAGGTTTTACTCCCGAGTACAAGTCTCTCCGCACTCAAACCCTCCCGGCTTAGCCCCTGAGTACACACACTCATACTCAGACCCTTACAACTCAGTTGACTCTTCACCAGCAGTCTTGACTGTTGCCTTCACGCCCTCTTCATCTTTGGCCCTAGTCCCTCGGATGCGCACGCAAGCCTCCATCTTGCCTCCATGCCACCCTTCACGTACGCCTCGAAGTCCACGTCCCTCGGCTCATTATCTCTGCTATCCAATGGTCCCTCGGATGCGCACGCAAACTCCAGCTTGCCTCCATGCCATCCTTCACCTGAAGACGTCAACTAAGTCCATGTGTACCTGTACACCTGCACACTCATGTACACATATGAGAACACCACAAATCCTAACTTAACCATATTGCCCACACATCAAAATATCATGATCGTCCAGATCATCTCAGGGTCGATTGCCCCAACAATCTCCCCCTTTTTGATGTGTGGCAATATGTTAAGTTTGGTAAACATATAGCAATAATAATAGCAAAGGCAATTGAAATTCAAGCATAACACACAAGAGGCAAACTCCCCTTTAACCTATGCTTTTTCTCAAATTTCAATTCTTATTGATAATCCCAAGTTAAGTTCTCCCAACTTAACTCTAAAGTTTTATAACCAAACCTAAGTTAAGTTTCAACCCAAACCTAACTTAACACCCATGTTTTCCCTCTTTGACACCATCAAAAGATTGGCCAAGTAACCCTACCCTTGGTGCCAAATAGAACATAACCCAACTTCTGAAAAACCCTTCAGAAATCACAAAACCTAATCTGCCCATATTACCAGTCGACTGATACAGCAGATTTCATAATTTCAGCCGAAATTCAGAAATGAATAAAAAATTCTAGAAAATCTGGAAAAATGTGAAACTTTGCAAGCACGATTGTTAAGGTATTCCCTACCCTAAAAAAATTTGGTTCATGAAAAAGATCAATCGTGCTTGACTTTTGGTACAAATTCAAATATTCCCAAATAAAACCAACTTTGTATCAACCTAGAGTTCTAATCATGGTATCCTATACTTGTCATTCTCTAGCACCTCCATTTGACATTCAAAATGATTCCCAACCTCCCCTTTTTCATATAAATGTATCCATTTTGACAAGATCTCCTCCTTATTTTCTCTTGAGTCTAAAAGAATATTCCTTTTATATAGGAAATCATTATTTGATTTGCAACCAAACCATGTTAGATGATAGACAATATAAAACTTTCAAATCATATCATGAACATATAAATAAAAGCATAATAGAAGCATCCATTAGCACTGAAAAATTTTCAAGGAAATTTTAAAATAGCATCTAGTCATAATAACACTTCAATATCTCAATAGAAACATAGGAAAACAAGTCACATGTCATAACAACTACAAAATGAAGTAATATATAGAACCTAAAATAGTATCTAGGGCCAACGCCCCGAAATCATCCACATAAATACAACCATCAGAATATAAAGCGTTTGAGAGGTATAAGAAAACATCAAGACAAAACACTCTCAACACTGGAATCACTCTCAACAGCTACATCCACTGGTCAGAAGTACATGTGGTCGTCACCGTCTGGAGGAGGAGGAGGAGGAGGACCCTGATAGGCGAGATGTCACTGCTGCATCATCTCGTACATCTCATCTTGACGACTGGTCATCCTATCAACTTTTACTTCAAGCCTCTGCTCCGTCTGCTGGCATCCGTGAATGTCCTCGCGGATGACGTGAACATCCTCCCGGAGCCCATGAACATCCGCCTAAAGCTGGGTAATCTCTGCACGGGTGACAATCTCGGTGGGCTCCTCATCTGCATCAGTGGTCTCTGGGCGCTCCCTACAAACAAATGCCCCTGTCTACACTCAATCCCTGCCAAGGACAATTGGCGTGTGCCAATCTGATCATAGTCCTTGGACAGGTGCCTGACCTGACCACTGGTGACACGAATGCCAAATCGTAGCTGGAAGAACTCAGTCAACATGTGGCAGAAAGGCATGTAGATTTTCCCATTAACACTCTGGAAAAAGTGACAAATGGAGGTAAAAGCATGCAACGACACATCTATGTCCAGCCGTCTCTCAAGAGCATACATCATCACTAAGTGAGGCAATCTAATCCTTGCCCTCCCCTTAGTAACAATGGGTAGGATGCACTCTACCACAATCTTATACAAAACATGGCTAAATGGACTCATGGGCTTTACATCAAAGGTACGCTCAGATTCATGCCTATGTCTTCTAAAATAGTACAGATGAATCTGATCAATGGTGATGTTTTGAAACTCAAGTGGCTCAATGACATTGGGAAAATAGGTGTTGACATTGTTTGACGCCCGACACTCTAAGAAACTGGCTAGAATCATGGCTGTGAAGGGAATGGTAACGTCGGCTACTCTTGATTCATAAATATTATTTTCTGAATCAACACAAGTCAAATTTACATAGAACTCTTTGCATAGATCAATGTTAATGTCATGTTGGCAATATACCAATTGTTCTATGCCAAAGTGAGTCACCATCTCAATAATTTATGGTGTTTTATCCTCGAAATAGGTTTTGTTAAGATACCGACAAGGCAATGGAACAAACTCATTCTCCTCGAACCTCTTTTTGCACTCTAGGCTCCTAAATATCGACTCTTCTGGAGCTTGGAGACCTGGTCGGGATGAACCCTCACCCCTAGACCTCTTAGACACACCCCTAATATACCAAACACATGGATGCATACCAAGAAAACCCCCCAAAAGAGAAAATACCAAAGAAAATATACACAAATCGTCATATTAGTACCAATACGAAGTCTAAATGGAGAAATAAACTTTAAATCATCATACCTCTTTGCTAATCTTTTCATGTTGTTGGTTTTGAGAAAATGGCTTGAAAGGAGGGATTTTCCACCAACCCTAGAGATAGATCGGAGTTAGGGGAGGCCTTAGAGACTGATTTTAGGGCTTGAAAGGGCCTAAGATCGAAGAAGGAGCTCAAGAGAGGTGATGATCACCAGGAAATTGCTAAAACCCTAGAGTTTGGCTTTCTCCCTGCGCGCCCTTTCCTTTTATAAAACCCGCGCACTAGTCGACTGCCCCTGGGGTAGTCGACTGGGCCAGAGTGTAATTACATTCTGTGGGTTTTGCCAGTCGATTGGCCTCTAGCCAGTCGACTGGTGTCTGATGTTCTGAATTTCAGATTTTCAATCCGAACTTCAGAAATGCCTAACTAATTTCCCAAATTCCAAAAATTATGAAACTTCATGGATGGATTTGTGGATCCTAGGTCTACTTGGGAAAAATATAATTTCAACCAAAATTATCCTGATTTCTATGAAATCTTTCCCAAAAGTTCTAATTTTGACCTTACCTTGATGCTTCTTCCCATACTCATTCATAATACATTCTTAGCATCAATTTATATGGTAGTTAGACATTAAAACCACTTTCTCTATTAAAATCCTCATTTCTTCCTTTTACTCCATAATTCTCCCTTTAGTGTGACAATTCTCTAGGACTAAGACCAACCCTAGCCTTTTAAGCCTCTTGGCACACCCTATAGTCCTCTTCAATCTTCTAGAAGGAAATCACCTGAGATCCATTGACCATAGAACCCATTTTGGCTTCTAGAGCTTTCCCTCGAGCTCCTAACCCTAGTTACCTCCCTAGGCAACTCTTCTACAAAGGCAAGACCACACCAGTGCTCCTCCGGTGCCTCTTGACCTTCCACTATTACTCTCTTAACCCTATAGACCTTTTCTTTGGTCAATTTCTTTTCTTTTCCTTTAAATGGCTTTTCCTTGCCATTTTTGACTTTTTCTTTACCATAGTTATAGGGCATCCTTGAATATGATACTCGACCAACATTAGCCCTCCTAGAATGGTATCCTAAACCCGGCCTACCATTTCTATGATTTTGGTCCTTTGAGATCATGTTCACATCCTTGGCCCCTTGAATAACTCTACCTAGGTTTCTTTCTAATTGATCAAGTTTTGCTCTTAAAACTTGATTTTCCTTTTCTAACTTCCTAACCTTAGGATCACTAGATCTAACTTGATCATTTCTAGGTTTACCTATTTTTCTAGACATGTTTCTTCCTTTCTTAGAGTTTATGTCTTGGTCCTTATTCCTAGAGTTCCTAGATTTATCATGAAACATGGAATTGTCGGTGTTTTGGCATACAAAATTGTTTCTATTCCTATCATGATATTTGAAACCAAACACACGCATGGGCACACAATTGTCATTAATTCTATCATTTATACAAGTATTTTGAGCATTCATGAAATAATTTGAACCATAAGTAGAGTTAGAGGTTACCTCCCTTACCCTTGAGGCTCTCCCTTGATGAGTGCTCCTCTTTCTTTCTTCTTTCTCCCATTTCCTAAGGTGCTCCATCTTCTTGAGCTCTCTACTTCTTGGACATTTTGTGTGGTAGTGCCCGAGCTCCCCGCATGTGAAACATCGAATTCTCCTTCTTTTGTTTTGAGCTTCCTCATTCCTACAACCCATGTTAGTTTTAAATTGAATTGATTTGGGCTTAGGAATTACCTCCTTTTTAACTAGTGAGCACTTATCCTTGTAGTGCCCCTTTTTGTTGCAACCAAAGCATACGATATGCTCTTTTGATTTAGCCTTGGTGGAGGTGGAAGTCTTTTCTAGCTCTTGTGTGGATGAGGGTCTCTCCTCCCCCTCAACCCTTGATATTGATGCCTCTTCTTCTTCCTCTCTTGATGAGGTGATTGGCTCCTCACTTGAGTTTTCAACTTCACTTGATGAACTTGACACTTCCCTTTCATTTTGATCTTTTTGGACCCTTGAGCTTACTTCTTTAGACATTTCAACTAATTTAGCTTGTGAAGGGTTTTGTGAAGTTCTTCTAGTTTGCTCCATAATTCACACGCATTTTTATATTCTCCTACACAACTCAACACATTTTTAGGTAAAATATCAATCAAAACATTGATTACCTTTTCATTTGCCCTAGATTGCTCTCGTTGTTCATTTGTCCAATATCTAGGCCGAAGCCTCTTGCCGTGGTTGTCACTCGGAATTTCAAAGGGGACTTCAATCATCATTCTACACTCCCAATCCATCCCTAGCCAATTTTCCATCCTTGTCTTCCGATGATCAAATTCTTCATGCTCATACGGTGGTGGTGAGTTTATATCGTCCCCTAACTTATTTTCCAGTATTCCCTCTAGCTTTGCGTTGCTCCCTTGGCGGTTATTCCAATCAAGAGCGAACCTGGCTCTGATACCAACTGAAGGATCGTTTATGGTGTGCTAGAGGGGGGTGAATAGCACTTTTTCGTTGTTTTGATCTCTAAAAAGTTGTTAGCGCAGCGGAAATAATAACATGCAAAGTAAATAAGAAATAAACAATGCTAACAACCTGATTTACTTGGTATCCACCCCGGTCGGGTGACTAATCCAAGAATTCATCGGTGGATCAACCTCCGGATAACCTCCGGCTAGATCTATCGCTCCTTGTGGGTGGAGAAACCTCGCCACAACACTTCGGACGCTCTCTGATCATAGTAGACTACTAACCCACTTTATCCAAGCGAGTTTTGTCAAGCAAGTTAGTAGGAAACGAGCCCCTTTAAATAGGGCTCGAATCTGAAACAGCCGCTACCAGTCGACTGCCCTTGGGGCAGTCGACTGGTCCCACTCAGATTCGATCGTTACACACCTAAGCCTAGGGTTTTACTCCCGAGTACAAGTCTCTCCGCACTCAAACCCTCCCGGCTTAGCCCCTGAGTACACACACTCATACTCAGACCCTTACAACTCAGTTGACTCTTCACCAGCAGTCTTGACTGTTGCCTTCACGCCCTCTTCATCTTTGGCCCTAGTCCCTCGGATGCGCACGCAAGCCTCCATCTTGCCTCCATGCCACCCTTCACGTACGCCTCGAAGTCCACGTCCCTCGGCTCATTATCTCTGCTATCCAATGGTCCCTCGGATGCGCACGCAAACCTCCAGCTTGCCTCCATGCCATCCTTCACCTGAAGACGTCAACTAAGTCCATGTGTACCTGTACACCTGCACACTCATGTACACATATGAGAACACCACAAATCCTAACTTAACCATATTGCCCACACATCAAAATATCATGATCGTCCAGATCATCTCAGGGTCGATTGCCCCAACACTCTCCTTCTATTTGGATCTGGTCAAAAGTAACCTGTTAGGATCGGTGGCTCGGCTAGAGTGGGGTGAATAGCACTTTTCGGTTTTTCTCTACAATATGGTTAGCACAATACAAAATATAATGGAAAACAAGATATTCAATGCTAACAAGAAGATTTTACTTGGTATCCACCCCGAAAGGTGACTAATCCAAGGATCCGCACGAGTACACCACCTCCACTATGAAAAGTCTCCTTCAAGGTGGAAAAAATCTTTACAAGGTTGCCTTCTTCCTCTTTACAAGATCAAGATGAAAGCTAGAGGAAGAGTAGATCAATTGAGGCACTAGCAGCACTTTGGTACAATAGAGAACCGTACCTTCCTCGTGCCAAAAAGTCCCCTTTAAATAAGAGAACAGGACAACTTCGCAAGCTGTCCAGCCCCGCACCAGTTGACTGCCCCTGGCAGTCGACTGGCCTAGCTTTAAATGCCAGCCAACGGCTAGCCAACGACAAGTTTTTGGGGATGACCCGAGGCTGAAAACTTTCTGTGAGTTTTGGCAGTCGACTGCCTTTCTACCAGTCAACTGCCCAGCCTCTCCACTCACTTACATTCACTCCGAACACTCTCCTTCACGTGTGCCTTCAGGTATACTCCCTTGGCTTGCCCCTTAAAGTCTTCTTCCTCTAGCTATCGTCCCTCGAATGCACACACAAGCCTTCCCTTGGCTTGCCTCCATGTCACCCTTCACGTGTGCCCTTGAAGTCCACTTCCCGGCTTGCCCTTGGAGTCCTCCTCCCTTAGCTCTCATCCCTCAGATATGTTCTCCATGTGTGATTCTCCAAGTCCTGCAAACTCAATCACACATATCAAATACAACACAATACCCTAACCTTAAACATATTGGCACACACACAGACACATCAAAATCATGATCTTCCCGATCATTCTTGGGCCGATTGCCTCAACATAGCCTTGAAAATTATGTTTACCGAGCTGCATGTATCAACGAACACTCATTTTATGACATAATTAGCAATCAAGGCCTCGATTATCAAGGCGTTCTCATGAGGGATTTTGACCCCTTCCAGGTTAGTCGTTCCGAATAAGAGAAGGGGGTAATCGGTGGTGCTTCCCCTCGAGTTGATCCCATAACTTTTCAAGCGACAAGCACGGGATTTTCCCGCTCCAGTGGAATCTACATCCGTAGGACCACCAGATATGATACTGACCATTCCTGACAGCCCCACCTTCTACTTGACCTTGTCTTTGTCCCTCTACTAGTGCTCAAGTGATGCTCGATTCGGTGTCGTGATTCAGACCTCCATTCCACGGTGCGACCTCTTTGATCGGTACGGGGCTGAGCTTCATCTCTGTCTGAATTGCGTTTCCAAGGGTAAGGCTCAGTCAAACTATAGGCTACTATCTTCCGAGTAGCCATCTGCTTGTCTGCTAGTAAGCACAGCTCCCAGGCATATTGTTAGCAGTCACGTGTGGAGTGGGTATTGGTCTGGTGAAAGTCACAAAAATGTTCGGCTGAGAGGCAGCCTCCGAACCATGGCTTGGCGAGTTCACCATCTAGACCGCCCATTCTCTCGGAGCCGCGAGGTCTCTATTACGGAGAGGAGGTGGAGCCTTCCTATCGACTGGGATGCTTGAAGGAGCTGGGGCTAGAGCTTCTTTTCTCTTGGTGTTTTGGGCTTCTTCAACTTGGACATACTTGAGGGCCCTAGCCTGTAGGCCGTCAAAGTCGTGGGGAGGCTTTTTGACCAGAGATCGAAAGAAGTCTCTGTCCACCAACCCTTACGAGAAAACACTGAGTTGGACCTCAAGTGCGATTGAGGCCTGAGGGGACATCCGCTACCCGGTTGAGTCGTTGCAAATACTCATTCAACGACTCCTTAGGCTTTTGTTTGAGGGTGAATAGGTCGTGGGGAGTCTTTTGGTATCTTCGGCTGGGGGCAAAATATCGGAGGAAGACTTCCTTGAAATCCTCAAAGGTTTTGATGGAGGAGACCGAAAGGCGATTGAACCACCTTTGTGTGGGTCTGGCTAAGGTAGTCAAGAAAACCTTGCACTTGATCCCGACGGTGTATTGATGCAGTAGGGAGGCGTTCTCGAATTTGTAAAGATGATCCTTTGGGTCCATGGCGTTGTTGTACTCCCTGATCGCTAGTGCCCTGAAGTTTTTTGGCAAGGCGTCTTGCAGAACGTGGGGTGAAAATGGAGTACCTAACCGCCAACAGCTTTGTTTATGGTGGCAGTAGTCTTGGGAGTCTTTGACGGAGATCTTCCCCAGAGGACCTGAAGGATTCTCCCCCCATGGTCGAGACGCCCGGAGGAGAAGGGGTGTTCCCCTTGGGCACATCCGCGGAAAGAGCTGCTCAAGGGAGCACCGACGGAGGCATCTCCATGGACGACGGAGCGGTCATGGGTACAGGGGGTGTAAGCTACACCGGACTTAATTGCAAATCTTTACATATTTGAATTATTTAGCCACTAAATTTTTTATCTATTTTTGTAGGCATGAAAGGATCATGGACCTAGGCTATGCTGGGTCAAATTTGAGTCGAAAGTGGACCCGAATCGAGTGATCAAGTTTTAGACAAATCTGAGCCGTCCGATTCAAAAATGGCTAGATCTGAGCCATCTGGGACCATCTGAGGCAATCCGAGCTAGGGTTAGGGCTGATCAAGCACTAAGGTCAAGATCTGAGATTTTCATCCAAATCAGAGATCATTCCACCGTTGGATCAAGCCAAGAGGATCTACATCGTCCATTCAAAGATCGGGTTGATCTAGGCCATCTATTGCAAATCTGGAAGATCTGAGCTACCCCGAGGCAGATCTTGACCTTTGATCAACATCATCAAATTTTGGTCCAGATTGGAGAAGATCCGACCGTTGGATTCATGAAAAGCAATCTCAGCCGTTCATTCTTAAGTATTTAATCGAAAATTCTCCACACTGCAGCTTTGTCGCATCTTCTTCGCTGCAACTTTCTTCATCGATTGTTCTTCACTTTTCTTTAGTAATTTCTTCATCTAAGGGGCGCGACCCCTCAATTCTTTGTTTAGATCAAGTGCTCGGTCATTGGGAAGGTCTCTCGGTGAGGTTTTCAGCTCAGATTTGCCCAAGAAACGGAGCTGATGTGAGGTTTCCTTGGCTCTGCTGTTTGTTTCCTTTGGATCAGTTGTGCGCCATTTCCATCCACCTGAGCAGTTCAGAAGGGTTCCCTGGATTGCTTGGATCATCCACAAGCTGCAACGCAATCGGACACAACTGAATTGAAGGAATTCGAATGGAAATTTCAGATTTGAGCAAGCTGAGGTTGATTTGATTGCAGAGACAATTTTTCAATGGTTTGTGGAGCTTAGGGGTTCGAGGCTCACCCTTGTGTGACGAGCAAGGAATACTTGAGTTAAGAGAGTGATTGAGGATTAGTTTTTTTAGTTAATTTTCATTGTATTAGCTGTAATCTCATTTCTGCGTACATTTCTGTTTTTGAATTTTGTATCAGCCACTTTAATTTCATTGTCTGAATCGTTTCATCTCTAATTAGTGTTTCAATTCCGTAAGTTAATCAGTAGGTAGCTTGTCTAATGAGCAATTGTTTTCAATCACAGTTTATTTCGTGTTTAAGTGCTTGCGTGCCAGTTTGTTTAGCTGCATATCAGCCCTTAGTTTCTGCGCATCAGTCCTTTAGTTTCTGCATTTTATTTCAGCTAGTCTAGTTTATTTCTGAATTGTTTTTGATACTAGTTTGGTAAAATCGATTTCAGTTTGCTTTGTGAGTTCTTGAGTTCAGCTGTTCCCTGATTTTAGTTTTCGGTTTCTGCACACATACCCTTTGTTTCTGAATTTAGTGTTCTCCTGCGTATCAGTTTTGTTCTCTTCCAGTTCCTGAATTCGTACCAACTGAACTTAGTTGTTATCTTTTAAATTCCCCTTGAAGATTGTTTCAATTTGCATAGCAATTGATTTAGAGTTCTGAATTTGTTTTCCTAAGGCTGCGAATCAGCTTGCGTATCAGTTCTATTTCAGCATGGTTTCAGCTCATTACTTCTGAAATTTGTGTCAAGTAACATCAGCTCTTTTGAACCTCTCATGAAGTTAGATGTGTGCACTCGCTATCAGTTGCTTGTTTGACTTCTTCTGCACTCATGTTCTGCTTCGAATTGTTGCTGCATTCATGGACAGTTTCTGCAGAAACATGAATTGTTTCTGAGCTGATTAGTCTAATTTCTGAGCATCAGTTTCTGTGTAACAATGGATTGTTTTTGAATTCATGCTTCTGCACTCTTGGTCTGCATTTGATCCATTTCTGCACATCATGTTTGGTTTCTAAATTTTAGTTTCACTTGAGTTAGTTGCTGCACTCGTTTGCTCCTGAAATTTGCCTTCGATTTGTTTGTTTCACATTCACTTGCTCCACATCAGTTGTAGATTTGCTTTGTGTATCAAGTATCAACTCAAAATGGCAGATTGTCATTTCTAAACTTTGTATCAGCCTTCTTCTTGCATATCAGCTTGTCATAGCTGAGTTGTGTTTCAGCTTCCTTTCTTGACAACATATTGTTTAGCACTCAATTATTGCAAGACATAATTCCTGAAGTTAAACCTGGTTATTAGTGTGATAGTGCACCTGAATTCTGCTTGCTTTGCATGCGGTTTGCTCAGAAATTCAGACTTCATTCCTGCATTTCAGAATACAGATGTTGTTCCTGTGTCAAGAAACAATTTAGCAATGATTAGTAACAAGTTGAACATGATTGTCAGTGAATTATAGCACGTGATTTCAGTTTGCTTAGCATTCAGTTTGCTTCGAATTTCAATCCTCAATTTTTGCAAATCAGTTAATAGCTTCTGCAGTTGGTGTTAATTGAAACTTAGCATTAAGTGGTTACTGCTTGCTTAACATTCGGTTGGTTTTGAATGATAATTCCTGAAGTTGAACACAAGGTGTAGTGTGGCATTGCATTTTGTATCAGTTGATTCCTAAAGGTTGCAGCTTTACATTAGTTGGTTAAAGTTGTCATTTGGTTAAGTTCATTAATTGCCATCACCTTGTTTAAATTTGTCCAGCTAGGTGTTTCCTTTTCTTTGTATTCTCATTTCTAAATTGCAAACCAAGACCAGTTTTTATTTGAAACCCAAAAACATTTAACGACACATAAACTCGAGTTCGAATCACACAATCTCAACTAGCCCTAGGAAAAATACGACCTGTGGCCCCTTTACTACGTTTTCATTCTTTGATAGCAAAAAGGGTTTCCAGCTTTTCACACATCTAAATTTTGAGACCCACATTCTGTTGGATCGAGAGAAATGATAGAGGGGGGGTGAATATCGTAAAACGTTCGGATTAAAGTTAGAGCAATTACGCAGAGAAATTTAAATCAAACACACGCAAACACCAAGTTTTTTACTTGGTTCGGAGTCGCGGTCGGCTCCTACTCCAAGGCCCACGGTCGTTGACCGTTTACTATGGGCAATTCTATATTTGCGCAAAATCATTTACAGAGAGATATTACAAAAGTAGTATAGTAAACTTAAAAATAACTCTTCGTTACCGACGTCCGGTGTAGATTGAATTTTCGGAGCGGAGGGACATCGTCGGCGCTTGTATCTCGAGTTGGGAGGTTTCCGGAGCAGAGCGCGGGAGCAGAAGAGCGTAGAAGCGTTGAAAGAATTGTTGTTCGAAGCCTTGGGGTCGAGGGCCTATTTATAGCCCCTGGGGTCGCCCGAAACGTTGGGGGCGCCCCCCCCCCACGTGTCGGCCGATCCGAGTTCCACTCGGTCAGCTCTGATCCCTTCAAACTCGGGATCAGATCTTGATGGGGGTGCCCGGGACGCTGGGGGCGCCCGGGTTGACCGGGTCAACTCTTATCCCTTGGCTTCACTGGCTTCTGCTTCGTTGGCTTGCACTGGGGGTGCCCGGGACGCTGGGGGCGCCCGGGAGCATTGGGGGCACCCGGGAGCACGGGGGCGCCCCACCCATGAGCTGTCGAAGCCTGTCTTTGCTTCATGTGTTTTGTGTTCACCTTGGGGGTGCCCGGGACACTCCGGGCGCCCTGGTCAGCTGCTGCCTCACTCCTTTGAGGCTCTCTGAGCTGCAGACACTCGTTCCTTCGGTCCTGCATCCAGGGTTAGTCCAAAACAACATAAAGCAGTAAGATGTTAGTTTATATAGCCTTAGCTGTCTTGGTTCTGACTTTGGGCCTCCAAAATGGAGCCCTAGGTCGAACCGACGCCTACTGTTCCCTCGACGGGGAACGCGTCCTCACCTACTCCTCTCGGGAGAATGTACCTGATGCCAACCGGCTCCTCCGGTTGGACTTTTGCCCAGCTGTCCTTCGCCAGGTGCCTAGCTGTCCTTCGCCTGGTGCCTAGCAGTCCTTCGCCAGGGCTTCAGTACCAAGCTGTCCTTCGCCTGGTGCCTAGTAGTCCTTCGCCAGGGCTTCAGTACCAAGCTGTCCTTCGCCTGGTGCCTAGCAGTCCTTCGCTAGGGCTTCAGTACCAAGCTGTCCTTCGCCTAGTGCCTAGCAATCCTTCGCCAGGGCTTCAGTACCAAGTTGTCCTTCGCCTGGTGCCTAGCAGTCCTTCGCTAGGTCTTTGTATCCTGCATTCCTTCGCCAGGTGCCTAGCAGTCCTTCGCTAGGACTTTGCCTGCACACTTGAGTAACATGTTAGACAACCATTATACCTAAACTTTTGAACTCTATTGCCATTATCAAAACATAGGTTTAACTTGGGTGCTTTCTGCACCAACAATCTCACCCTTTTTGATTTATGGCAACCCTGGTTCAAAAAGTTAAGTTAATCAGAGCATCTAAAGATGAAATTTCGTTTCCTCCCCCTGGAAGGAATCTCTCCCTCAATTTTTCAAATGTTCGTGGGTTTTTGAAAATAAATTCTAAGTCTAAAGATGTTTTAATTTTGCTTAGAGTAATTTTCAACATAGACTTTGTATTTTCCAAAATAATTTTGGTTGTACACTTTGTAGAAAATTTAAGTTTTAAATACTTAGACACATTGAAGACTTAAGTTTAAATATCACGAAGGATTTTGAAAACTTAGGTTTGAGTACTAAGGAAAATTTCAAAAATTTAAGTTTAAGTACTCAGAAAGTTTTTGAAAACTTAAGTTTAAAATACTTAGAGGGTTTTTGAAAACTTAAGTTTGAGTGCTTAGAGAAATTTTGAAAATTTAAGTTCGAGTACTTAGAAAATTTTGAAAATTTCAGTTCAAAGTACTTAGGAAAATTTTTGAATGAAAACTTCAGTTCAAAGTACTTAGAAAATTTTGAAAATTTTAGTTCAAAGTACTTAGAGAAAATTTTGAAAATTTCAGGTCAAAGTACTTAGAGAAAATTTTGAAAATTTCAGGTCAAAGTACTTAGAGAAAAAAATTTTAAATATTTAAAAAACTTAGTACTTTTTGAATAAAGGATAGAGTTTGAAGTTTTGGATTTTTAAAAAAATTTAAACTCTTTTCCTTTCCTATCTCTCCCCCTTTGTCATATATCAAAAACAAATAAATATAGCAAAAATAGGATAAATAAATTGCATAAGAAATAATAAATTGCATAATTTGCTGTACTGAGCCAATTCAAGATATGAACTAAACCAAATCAGTTTCAATTTTCTCTTTTAGGGTCCTGTCTAACCCAATTAGCTATTTACTAACTGTTATAAACAGTAGTTTTCACTAGGGTTAGTCAAGTTAAGTGTCAAGTTAAGTGTCAAGTTTATAAACAGTAGTTTTCGTTAGGGTTACTAACTTGAACAGAACACTTAACTTGATTACTGTGTAAGTTGTATTTAGTGCCCCAATTACTGCAGATACACTGACTTAAAGCATCTTAAATTAAGGCAAAGACCTAAGCATCTCAACCCATTCTAGGTTATCAATCAAAAGTACCCTAAGGTGCTTGTGAGATGCTGGCTTCTAAATCTATTGGTGCATGCATTTCTAGGGTTAGGGCCTAGGCTAAGTCCATTTGCGAAAAAGCCCTAGTTTTAAAAGGGGTAGTTTTTTTTTAAAATAAAACTAAGTCAAAAATTTTATTTTTCAAACCTTTTCAAAACTAAGTAAAAGTTGATTTTGAAAGCATTTAAAAGTTATTTTAAAACTGATTTTGAAATGGACAAAGTAGTAAGAAAACCAAAAAAAGAGAGTAAACCTATTCTACCAAGCATAGTCCTAACTGCTGATCAAATAGAAAGAAAACAAGTACTCATTTCCATAAGTCAGCTAGTCAACAGAGAAAAATTAACACAGTCATACAAGTCACACATGAGTCAACCCTACTGAGTAGGGGCAGTCAAATAGTCTCTAATACAATGCTAATCAAATCTAGGACGAGGGACCGGGATGATCAGAAGAGTCTGGCTGCCAGGATCGAAATAGTGTCATCATCTCGTGATACTGTGCGTCTCTGGCCTCCCTCTCAGCTCTAAGGGCACTCATATAGTCAGTGTAATAGCCTAGATTTGTCTCCATATCTTCAGCATGGTTTGCCTCCACTTCCTCTCGGAGGCTCTGGACCTGTGTCTCCAGCCGTGTCACTCTCTCGTAGAGTGTCGGTGGAGGGGGCTCGTCTATGTGTGCTCGGGCCTCTGCTGCCAGATCTGCAACATCAACGTCTACCTCCTCGTCTGAGTCGATCTGAGCTCCGGCGCGCTGTCGTCTCCAAGTCAAAACCCCGGTGGCCAATACATCTATACCAGCTAAAGAGAAGTTCCTAAACCCTATCTCGTCAAAATCGATCATCGCGGATATTTCACCTACGGTAATGTCACGACCGTGGTGATGAAGGATGGAGGTGATAATGTGGCAGAAGGGGGTGCGTACCCGACCCTGAGTCGTGACACTGGAGGCATGTAAAATAGCGTGGAACATGTGAAGGCCAATGTCAATGTCTAAATGATGGATCAGGGCATACAGAAGGAAAGCATGAAAAGGTCGCATAGTCGCGACATCCCTAGTGGATAGTGGTAATATGCAGCGGACCAGGACTCTGTACAGGGCGTAGTCCTGGACCTGAAGGTCAACGGACTGAAATCGTCTAGCTACGGGGAGTCTAGCTTCCCTATAGAAATAGGAGTGGAGAGTGTCTAGAGTAATGTGGGAGTAGGGAGCATCAAATGGAGGATCCTAGGTGGATAGCAACAAAAGGTGGACTGGGAGGGTCGTAGTCCAAGAAATCGATTTAGTAAAACAGGAGTGATCGACAAGGGTATTCCTTGAACAGTAGTGACAAACATGAGATCGTTCTGTCGAACTATGTTATTATAGAATTCTGCACATAAAGATGTATTAATTGAATGAGTGTAGAATACTAGATTATCTAGTTGATAAAAGTTTATGACATTCATGGCTAAAGGACAAGATTGGGTAAAGAAATGTCTATTGAGATAGCTAGTTTTGATAGGCTTGTAAGTCGTTCGAGCAAACTTATTACACAGTTCTAGAGTCGGGAACCTAGGGTCGGGACTCGGTTCGGTACCGGGGTTTGCTTGGTTTGCTCGGCGTTTTCTAAGTTATGAAACATGCGTTTATAAGAAATGAATTAAGAAAATAATTCAAAATGCAAAAGAAATCATACCGGGGAGGCATGGTTGAGATTGAGGAAGCACAAGTGTCACTTGATCTCCTTGGAAGGAAGGAAGTGAGGAAGGAGGATGGTTTTTGGTGTGGGAAGAAGAAGGGGTTCGGATGCCCTTTTATAGGCAGGTCATTGGGGGCGCCCGGGAGCTCCCGGGCGCCCGGGACAGTGGTCTCTGCCTTTGGCAGTGACTAGGGCTGGTTGGGGGCGCCCGCAGTGGCCCGAGCGCCCCGGTCAGGTTGATTTTGCAGCTTTTACTGCTTTGACTGATATGGGGGCGCCCGCGTGGTTCCGGGCGCCCTGATCAAGGTTTAAAGGCAGCTTTTTGCCTTGAGAGAAGATAAAGTCATGGGGGGGGCGCCCGAGGAGTCACGGGCGCCCGGATGGAGTATTGATTGGCATTTTTGTTCTTTTGTCATCATTTGACCATGGTTTAATTGGTTTGACTATGGTTTGAAATGATTTGACTATGGTTTGACTACTTTGACCATGGTTTGACTTCTTTGACCATTGTTTGACTACTTTGACCATGGTTTGACTTATTGTTAGGTCAATGCCTTTCTAAACTAAAACAACAATGCAGTTATGAATTCTGATTAAGTTAAGTTTACTGTCTCACCCAATTTTAGGGTTATCAATCATGTTAGCCTTACAGGTTTGTGAGACAGGTTTTGATAAAAGAATTTTTGAAAAACATGATTTATTTTGAAAAACTTAATTAATTTTGAAAACAATTGAATTTATTTTGAAAAGAATGTTTAAATCTACAACTAACTGAAAATTTGTGTTAGATTCGAATTTGACCAAGAATAATTTGAATTTGAATTTCAAAAATTGGCTTCCAGGTCTTGGCGAGGCACTAGGCCTTCTTTGGCCGTAGCCTTATTGGATCATCAACCCTTTCCTTGACAAAGCCTTTTAATAAAATTTCATTTTCAAAATTAATCTTTGAAAAATTCTGGTCTAACTAGTTTGGGTTTTGGATCGGTAGCTTCGGCTAGTTTCACCAGTCTAAAGAGACCAAGTAGAGTATACTTGACCTTATTAGAATTGGTTTCCCTAACGTACTATCATCTCACCGCCACCCAATACTATGTTGTTCAAATTTCAGTTACGTTGGTTCCGTCCTTAAACTAACCATTCATAAGTCTAAGCATGGTAAATTGCAGAAATTAAATAGACAATCAAGCAAGCAAATTGCAATCAAGAATTGAATTTTATCTAACAATAAATATAGTTTTTAATTTGGCTCCCCCTGGATTAAAGCCACGATAATGGTTAGGCAAGATGTGAATCTTGTCCTTGGGGATCCAATACTGATTTGATCCAGTTTGTTCATTCAGGTACAGTTTAGGTACCCATGCCTGAACTTTATTTCTGGACTGATTCAGTACAGCAAAGTAGGATCTTTATCTAGATTTGGTTCTATAGCCTAGTCCGGATCGATTTAGAACTGATTTCTGTTTTCCAAGAATCATGTCAAGATTCTTGGAACCAGAAGTAAATCGTTCTAAAGCTGATCTAAGATCCTTAACCTGAGTTTTCAGGGAGGAGTTTGTTGGATCGATAAACCGATAGAGGGGGGGTGAATATCGGTATTCATTTTTCAGAAAATTAAGAGCAAGTGCACAGCGGAAATAAAAAACAATAACACAGAGACGCAGTCGTTTTTACTTGGTTCGGAGCCTGGGTCGACTCCTACTCCAAGGCCCACGGTCGTTGACCGTTTACTTTGGGCAATTCTATATTAGGCGCAAAATAGTTTACAAAGGATTACAGAATTAAGTACAATAAACTTTTAAATAGCTCTTTTACCGACGTCCGGGGTAGATCGACTTTTTCGGAGTAGCGGGACGTCGTCGGCTCGAGTTAGAAGGATTCCGAGGCGAAGCGCGAGAGCAGAAGAGCTTTGAGACGTAGAGAGAGTTGATGTCCTGAAGCCTTGGTCGAGGGCCCTTTATATAGGGCCTGGGGGCGCCCGGGACGTCGGGGGCGCCCCCCCCCCCCACGTGGCCTTTGATCCGCCAAAGTCTTGGTCAGCGTCTGATCCCTTTATCTTCGGGATCCGCTTTGACCGGGGCGCCCGGAGCGCTCGGGCGCCCGGATTGACCGGGTCAAAGTTCTATCTTCTGGCTTCGCGAGGGTGTGCTTCGGTAGTTGCCCTGGGGGCGCACGGGACGCTGGGGGCGCCCGGGAGCAGCGGGGGCGCCCGGGAGGACGGGGGCGCCCGCAGGTTGTACTGTCGAAGCATACTTTTTACTTGGGTGTTTTGTGTTCACCTTGGGGGCGCCCGGGACACTCCGGGCGCCCTGGTCAACTGTAGCCTCATTCCTTTGAGGCTTTCTGAGCTACAGACACACGTTCCTTCGGTCCTACATCCAGGGTTAGTCCAAAACACAATAAAACAATAAAGTATTAGATTATACAGCCTTAGCTGTCTTGGTTCTGACTTTGGTCTCCAAAATGGAGCCCTAGGTCGAACCGACGACTACTGTTCCCTCGACGGGGAACGCGCCCTCACCTACTCCTCTTGGGAGAATTTACCTGATGCCAACCGTTCCTTTGGTTGGACTTTTGCCTGATGGTCCTTTGTCAGGTCTTGGAGGCCGAGCTGCCCTTCGCCCGGTGCCTAGCATTCCTTCGCTAGGGCTTCAGTCCCAGGTTGTCCTTCGCCTGGCGCCTAGCAGTCCTTCGCTAGGGCTTTTGACTCTGGCATTCCTTCGCCAGTGCCTAGCAGTCCTTCGCTAGGGCTTTTTACCCTGGCATTCCTTCGCCAGTGCCTAGCAGTCCTTCGCTAGGACTTTTTACCCTGGCATTCCTTCGCCAGTGCCTAGCAGTCCTTCGCTAGGACTTTTTACCCTGCACACTAGAGTAACCTGTTAGAAAACAAGTAAGACTTAACTTTTGACCTCTGTTGCCATTATCAAAACACAGGTTTGACTTGGGTGCATTCTGCACCAACAATCTCCCCCTTTTTGATTTATGGCAACCCTAGTTCAAAAAGTTAAGTTTAAGCAAGCATAAAAGTGTTAAATTTTGTTCCCTCCCCCTGGAAGGAATCTCCCCCTAGATTTTTCAAAAATTCGTGGGGTTAAAAAACTTTACTTGTACTTTGAAAAACTTAAGGTTTTAGGTATTTAGAAATCTTTTAATAACTTAAGTTAAAAGTACATAGGAGAGTTTTTGAAGAATTATTTTAGAGTACTTAAAAAGTTTGAAGCTTTAAGTTTTAAGGTACTCAAAAAAATTTTGAAAGTGTTAGCTTAAGTACTTAGTAGGATTTCAAAAGCTTAAGTACTTAGTAGGATTTAAAAAGCTTAAGTACTTAGTAGGATTTAAAAAGCTTAAGTACTTAATAAATAAAGTACATTTGGAATACTTTAAGTACTTAATAACTTTGAAAAACCTAAGTACTTAGTAACGTTGTACTTATACAGTTTTGAAAAACTTAAGCTTTTAAAGTACTTATAGAAGTTAAAAAATTTGACAAGCTTAAGTAAGAAAATTTTGAAAGACTTGAGTACTTAGCAAAATTTTGAAAGCTTAAGTAAAGATTTTGAAAGCTTTAAGAACTTGAGTACTTTAGTCAATTGTGAAAAGCTTGGGTATTTTTGAAAATTTTTGACTAAAGGATAAGAAAATTTTTGAAACCTTTTTGTATAAAGAACTTTTTGAATAAAGAACTTTTTGAATAAAGATAATTAATTTTTGAAAACTTTTTGAATAAAGAAAATTAATTTTCCTATCTCTCCCCCTTTGCCATATATCAAAACAGATAAATATAGCAGAAATAAGATTGCATAAAGGAAATGAATAAGATTTTGCTGTACTGAACTAATTCATAATTAGACTTAAACTAAATCAGTCAATTTTCTTTGTAGGGACCTGTCTAACCCAAATAGCTACTTACTACCTGTTATAAACAGTAGTTTTTGCTAGGGTTAGTCAAGTTAAGTGTTTCTGTTCAAGTTAGATTTTCTAGACTTGACACTTAACTTGATTGCTGTGAAATTTGTATTTAGTGCCCCAATTACTGCAGATGCACTGACTTAAAGCATCTTGAATTAAGGCAAAGACCTAAGCATCTCAACCCTTTCTAGGTTATCAACCAAAAGTACCCTAAGGTGCTTGTGAGATGCTGGCTTCTAAATCTATAGGTGCATGCAGTTCTAGGGTTAGGGCCTAGGCTAAGTCCATTTTCGAAAAAGCCCTAGTTTTGAAAGGGGGTAGTTTTGAAATAAAAATAAAACTAAGTCGAAAATGAAAACTGATTTTGAAATCAAGTAAAACAGTTTTTCAAATTCTATTTTTAGAAATAAATTTTTAAATCAAGTAGAGCAGTAAAAAAATCTATTCTACAGAGCACAATCCTAACTGCCTTCTTAGTGACCTGAACTCAGATTCAGGTAAGGGTTTTGTGAATATATCAGCTAAGTTGGATTTAGAGTCAATATGCTTAAGTACTATTTCACCCCTGGCTACATGGTCTCTTACAAAATGATGTTTGACTTCTATATGTTTGGTTCTGGAATGTTGGATTGAGTTCTTAGTTAAATTAATTGAACTTATATTGTCAATAAATACTTGAGTTTGGGTGTAGTTGAGCTGGAAGTCCTTAAGTGTGTGCATCATCCATAAAAGTTGAGCAACACACTCTCCTAAGGCTACATACTCAGCTTCAGTTGTGGATAGAGCTACACAGTGTTGTTTTCTGCTGCACCAACTAACTAGACTCTGACCTAACAGTTGGCAGCTTCCACTTGTGCTCTTTCTATCTAATTTACAGCCAGCATAGTCAGAATCTGAGTATCCTGTCAAATCAAAAGTTGAGGTCCTAGGATACCAAATCCCTACATTTAGGGTGCCCTTTACATATCTTAGTATTCTTTTTAGGGCTGCTAAGTGCGTTTCCTTAGCACAGGTTTGGTATCTAGCACACATCCCTACAGCAAAAAGAATATCAGGTCTACTGGCTGTAAGGTACAGTAGGCTACCTATCATACTCCTATAGAGTTTAAGGTCCACTGGTTTACCATCAGGGTCACTATCTATTTTTACATTAGTGGCCATGGGGGTACTTATGCTTTTAGAGTTATCCATTTTGAATTTCTTTATTAACTCTTTAGCATATTTGAATTGATGAACGTAGTTACCATCCCTAGTTTGTTTGATTTGTAGTCCTAGGAAAAAGGTAAGCTCACCAACTAAGCTCATTTCAAATTCATCTTCCATTATCTTGACAAATTCTTTTAGGAAGTTGGTGTTGGTGGATCCAAAGATTATATCATCTACGTAAATTTGGGCAATAAATATATCTTTTCCTAGGGTTTTAACAAATAATGTTGAGTCAATTTTTCCTTGTTTAAATTCTTTAGAAGTTAAGTAAGTTGATAATCGTTCATACCAAGCCCTAGGTGCTTGTTTTAACCCATATAGTGCTTTAGTTAATTTGTAAACATGGTCAGGTTTGTCTAAGTCCTCAAACCCAGGGGGTTGTCCTACATAAACTTCTTCTTTAATGAATCCATTTAGGAAGGCTGACTTTACATCCATTTGGTATAGCTTAAATCCTTTATGGGATGCAAATGCTAACAACATTCTAATGGACTCAAGTCTAGCTACTGGGGCGTATGTTTCATCGTAATCTAATCCCTCTACTTGGCTGAATCCCTTGGCTACTAAGCGGGCTTTATTTCTGACTATTTCTCCTTGATCATTTAGCTTATTCCTAAAGACCCACTTAGTATCTATGATGGATTTGCCTTCAGGTTTAGGCACTAGTTCCCAGACTTGGTTCCTCTCAAATTGGGCTAATTCTTCTTGCATAGCTATGATCCAATCAGGGTCAGGTAGAGCTTCATCTATAGTTTTGGGTTCTATTTTCGATATCATAGCTATTTGACTAAGGTTTCTATAGGAGGATCTAGTCCTGACTCCTAGAGTTGGATCACCCACAATTTGATCAGTTGGGTGACTGAGTCTGGGTTTCTTGGTTCTTCTAGAGCTTGGTTCAGCCTCAGGTCCGGCTGGTCGGTTTGGTTCACTATTTGATTCGACTCTTTGGGTTGGTTCATTTGTTGGTTCGATACTTGGTTCAGTTGACTCATTAATTTGTTCAATGGTTAGTTCGATGAATGGTTCAATTAAGGGTTCAATAGTTTGTTCATTATTTTCTTGGTCAGAGTTTGATGAAGTTAAATCTGGATTATTAGATGTTGAGTTGATTTCTTCATCAAAAATTAAGTTTGTTGTTTCTTCAATTTTCTTAGTTTGTTGGTTGTAAACTCTATAGGCTCTACTTGTGGTTGAGTATCCTAGGAAGATACCTGGGTTTGACTTGGACTGAAATTTTCCTAAATAGTCTTTGGTGTTTAGGATATGGACTTTGCATCCAAAGACCCTTAGGTAATGTAGGTTTGGGAGTCTATGGTAGTACAGTTCATAGGGGGTTTTGTTGTGTCGCTTGTTAATCAAAACCCTATTTTGGATATAACAAGCCGTACTAATCGCTTCTGCCCAAAATTGGTTTGCTAGATTAAATTCGTTGAGCATAGCCCTAGCGGCTTCTTGTAATGTTCTATTCTTTCGCTCGACTATCCCATTTTGTTGGGGGGTTCTAGGACATGAAAATTCATGTAAGTACCCATTTACCTTACAGAATTCCTCGAATCGTTGATTTTCAAACTCTCCCCCGTGATCACTCCTAAGTCTTTTAATTTTAGTGTCGTTTTGATTTTCAATTAGTTTACAGAATTCATTAAATAGGTTTAGGGTTTCATCTTTGGTTTTTAGAAACCTAACCCAGGTAAACCTAGAGTAGTCATCAACTATTACTAAGCAGTATCGGTTCCCGCTTAGTGACTTGGCTCCATGTGAATCAAATAGGTCAAGGTGTAGGAGCTCAAGTGTAGTTTGAGTTAAATCAGATTGGGTTAGTTTGTGATTGGATTTGGTTTGTTGGGTAATTTTTGGGGATACCTTTGATTAAGCCAAGTTGGGTAATTTTTGAGATAGTTCTCAGATTTGTATGGCCTAATCTCCTATGCCAGAGGTTTGATTGTTCTAATTGTGTTAACATACATTTGGGTACAAGAGGGAGGTTTATAGTGTATACATTGTTTTTCCTAGTGCCCTTAAGCATGATTTCTGAGTCTCGTACATTTCTAATTAGGCAGTTAGAATTGTTGAAAGTAACTATATAACCAGAATCACATAACTGACTTATGCTAAGCAAGTTAAAATTAAAGTTTTCAACCAATAGAACTTTCTTAATAATGAAATCGGATTTAAGTTCAATATTACCTGACCCAATTACCTTGAGTGTAGCATTATTGCCAAATGCCACTGAGCCTAGGTTTTTGAACTTGAGCTTGGTGAACTTCAATTTATCTCCAGTCATGTGTCTGGAGCAACCGCTATCCAACATCCATTGGTCCAAATCTTTATGTTCCTACACATAAAGAGTTTTCTTGATTTGGATCCAATTTGAGTCAGGAATAGCTTAAATTGAGTTTCACTGCCTAATCTGTCTCACCCAAATCTAGAGTTTTCAATCACGTTAGCCTTATAGGTTTCGTGAGACAGGTTTTGAGAGTTAAGATTATTTTGGAAAGCATGGTTTATTTTGAAGACTTAATTAATTTTGAAAATAATTAAATTTTGAAAACTTAATTAATTTTGAAATTTTTGAAAAGATGTTTAAATCTACAAATAACTGAAATTTTGTGTTAGATTCGAATTTGACAAAAATTAATTTGAATTTGAATTTCAAAAATTGGCTTCCAGGTCTTGGCGAGGCACTAGGCCTTCTTTGGCCATAGCCTTATGGGATCATCCACCCTTTCCTTGACAAAGCCTTTTAATGAAAGTTCATTTTCAAAATTATTCTTTGAAAAATTTCTGGTCTAACTAGTTTGGGTCTTGGATCGGTAGCTTCGGCTAGTTCCGCCAAATTGGCTTCCCTAACGTACTATCATCTCACCTCCACCCAATACTATGTTGTCAAGTTTCAGTTAAGTTTGTTCAGTCCTTATACTAACCATTCCTAAATCTAAGCATGGTAAATTGCAGGAATTTTAAATAGACAATCAATCAAGCAATTGCAATCACGAATTAAATTTTTATCTAATAATGAATATTGTTTTCAGTTTGGCTCCCCCTGGACTAAAGCCACGGTGATGGTTAGGCAAGATGTGAATCTTGTCCTTGGGGATCCAATACTGATTTGATCCAGTTGGTTTGTTCAGGTATAGTTTAGGTACCCATGCCTGAATTTTACCTCTGGACTGATTCAGTACAGCAAAGTAAGATCTTTGTCGGGATTTGGTTCTATAGCCAAGTTCGGATCGATTTAGAACTGATTTCTGTTTTCCAAGGATCATGTCAAGACCCTTGGAACCAGATGTAAATCGTTCTAAAGCTGATCTAAGATCCTTAACCTGAGTTTTCAGGGAGGAGTTCTCCTTTTCAAGTTTTTCAACTTGAGTAGGAGTTCCTTCCTGAACCTTCTCGGTTAAGGGTTTAGAGTCAGCTCCCTCTTTCAGGAGTTTTACTTCCTGTCGGAGGGATTCGACTCGGAGTTTGGCTTTTGCCAAATCTCGAGAAAGAAATGAAATTAATTCGCTTAATTGACATCTATTGAAACCAGTTACCTTAATTTCGCCGTCTTCTGTAAAGGTCAGCTCGCCGTCGTCCTGTTCTGATTCTGACTCAGTCTCGACTTTATCTGAGGCGGTCAGAGCTAGTAGGTTTGATTGGGGTGCTTCTTCTTCTTCTTCTGAGGAAGATTCGTCCCAGGTTGCTTGGAGCGCTTTCTTTCTTCTTGTCTTTTTGATTTCCTTTAAGTTTGGGCATTCTGTCTTGTAGTAGCCCTTCTTCTTGCACTCGTAGCAGGTTACGTTGGGCTTGTTTTTATCATTCGCGGGTTCAGCTGGTTCGTCCTTTCTTCGGCTGATTTTCCGTTTGTTGGTTCGGTTCTTCAGCTCCTTGTAGTAGCTTCGGGCTAGTCGGACCAGCTTAGTTTGATTTCCTTCTTCGTCTTCCGAGTCTGAGTCTGAGTTAGACTCGGGTTCAGGTTCAGGCTTCTTCTTTGTTGTCCTTCCAGTTTTACATGCAACGAAAGCAATACCTTTCTCGACCATATTGGTGTTAGTTTGTTGGTGCAGTTCTAGTTCGGAAAACAATTCGTCTAATTTTATTTTTGAAAGATCCCTTGAGACCTTGTATGCATCTACCATAGATGCCGACAAGGTGTTTCTAGGGAAAGCGTTTAAGGCATACCTTATTAAGTCACGGTTTTCAACCTTGTGACCTATAGTGTGAAGACCGTTCATCAACTCTTGGATCCGTGCGTGGAGCTGGGCTGCTGTTTCGTTGTCGGCCATCTTGATGGTGTACAATTTGTTCAGTAGCAGATCCCTCTTACTGATCCGAGTATCTGATGTCCCTTCGTGCAGCTCGATCAACTTTGCCCAAAGCTCCTTTGCACTGTTGAAGGGGCCCACCCGGTTCAGCTCCTCTTTTGTCAATCCGCATTAGAGAGTCTGAGTTGCTTTTACGTCGGCTTCTATCTTGCGTTTTAGGGCGTTGTTGTCCCATTCTGAGTAGCTTTGAGGAAGTCCTTCGGCGTTTCTGGGGATCTCCAGACCGGACTAGATAATGATCCACATATCCACCTGAGTTTTCAGGTGGACCTCCATGCGACTTTTCCAGTAAGAAAAGTCTTCTCCACTGAAAAGTGGAGGTCTGGCGGTGCTAAAACCTTCTTGCATGGCCATTTTAATCTGTAACAGAAAACTAACAGAAAAACAAATTTTCCAAGACTAGGTCTTGGATTAGTAGTGCTGGATAAATAAAATAACGAGGGGTGTTGCACCAACCTCGCAAAAAAATTCAAACGAAATATATAACGAAAATTTGAAAAAAAAATAGAAAATAAAGATCCGAAATAAAATTTCAAACTGGTGGTTACACCAGGTTTGAATTTCCCCGCTCTGATACCACTTGTTGGATCGATAGAACCGATAGAGGGGGGGTGAATATCGGTATTCGTTTTTCGGAAAATTAAGAGCAAGTGCACAACGGAAATAAAAAACAATAACACAGAGACGCAGTCGTTTTTACTTGGTTCGGAGCCTGGGTCGACTCCTACTCCAAGGCCCACGGTCGTTGACCGTTTACTTTGGGCAATTCTATATTAGGCGCAAAATAGTTTACAAAGGATTACAGAATTAAGTACAGTAAACTTTTAAATAGCTCTTTTACCGACGTCCGGGGTAGATCGACTTTTTCGGAGTAGCGGGACGTCGTCGGCTCGAGTTAGAAGGATTCCGAGGCGAAGCGCGAGAGCAGAAGAGCTTTGAGACGTAGAGAGAGTTGATGTCCTGAAGCCTTGGTCGAGGGCCCTTTATATAGGGCCTGGGGGCGCCCGGGACGTCGGGGGCGCCCCCCACGTGGCCTTTGATCCGCCAAAGTCTCGGTCAGCGTCTGATCCCTTTATCTTCGGGATCCGCTTTGACCGGGGCGCCCGGAGCGCTCGGGGCTCCCGGATTGACCGGGTAAAAGTTCTATCTTCTGACTTCGCGAGGGTGTGCTTCGGTAGTTGGCCCTGGGGGCGCCCGGGACGCTGGGGGCGCCCGGGAGGAAGGGGGCACCCGCAGGTTGTACTGTCGAAGCATACTTTTTACTTGGGTGTTTTGTGTTCACCTTGGGGGCGCCCGGGACACTCCGGGCGCCCTGGTCAGCTGTAGCCTCATTCCTTTGAGGCTTTCTGAGCTGCAGACACACGTTCCTTCGGTCCTGCATCCAGGGTTAGTCCAAAACACAATAAAACAATAAAGTATTAGATTATATAGCCTTAGCTGTCTTGGTTCTGACTTTGGTCTCCAAAATGGAGCCCTAGGTCGAACCGACGCCTACTGTTCCCTCGACGGGGAACGCGCCCTCACCTACTCCTCTCGGGAGAATTTACCTGATGCCAACCGTTCCTTTGGTTGGACTTTTGCCTGACGGTCCTTTGTCAGGTCTTGGAGGCCGAGCTGCCCTTCGCCCGGTGCCTAGCATTCCTTCGCTAGGGCTTCAGTCCCAGGCTGTCCTTCGCCTGGCGCCTAGCAGTCCTTCGCTAGGGCTTTTGACTCTGGCATTCCTTCGCCAGTGCCTAGCAGTCCTTCGCTAGGGCTTTTTACCCTGGCATTCCTTCGCCAGTGCCTAGCAGTCCTTCGCTAGGACTTTTTACCCTGGCATTCCTTCGCCAGTGCCTAGCAGTCCTTCGCTAGGACTTTTTACCCTGCACACTAGAGTAACCTGTTAGAAAACAAGTAAGACTTAACTTTTGACCTCTGTTGCCATTATCAAAACACAGGTTTGACATGGGTGCATTCTGCACCAACAGAGTTCTCTTTCTCAAGTTTCTCAACTTGAGTAGAGGTTCCTTCTTGAACCTTCTCAGTTAAGGGTCTAGAGTCAGCTCCCTCTTTTAGGAGTTTTACTTCCTGTCGGAGGGATTCGACTCGGAGTTTAGCTTTCGCCAAATCTCGAGAAAGATAAGAAATTAATTCATTTAATTGACTTCTAGTAAATCCACTTACCTTGATTTCGTCGTTCTCTGAAAATGTCAGTCTTCCGTTGTCTTGTTCTGATTCTGACTCGATCTCGACTTCTTCTGAGGCGGTTAGTGCGAGTAGGTTCGACTGTGGGACCTCTTCTTCGGAGGAGGAGGAGGACTCGTCCCACGTTGCTTGAAGTGCCTTTTTCCTTCTATTCTTCTTGGTCTCCTTTAGGTTCGGACACTCCGTCTTGTAGTGACCCTTCTTCTTGCACTCGTAGCAGGTCACGTTGGGCTTATTCTTTTCATTTGCGGGTTCAGCTGGTTCATCCTTTCTTCGGCTGACTTTCCGTTTGTTGGTTTGGTTTTTCAATTCCTTGTAGTAGTTTCGAGCCAGTCGGACCAGCTTAGGTCGATCTCCTTCTTCATCTTCTGAGTCTGAGTCTGAGTTAGACTCGGGTTCAGGTTGAGGCTTTTTCTTTGTTGTCCTTCCAGTTTTACCTGCAACAAAGGCAATACCTTTCTCGACCAAATTGCAGTTAGTCTGTTCATGTAATTCTAATTCAGAGAACAATTCATCTAATTTAATTTTTGAAAGATCCATTGAAACCTTGTATGCATCTACCATAGATGCCCACAAGGTGTTTCTAGGGAAAGCATTTAAAGCGTATCTTATTAGGTCACAGTTTTCTACCTTGTGACCGATGGTGTGCAGTCCGTTCATCAGTTCCTGAATTCAGGCATGAAGCTGAGCTGCTGTTTCGTTGTCGGTCATTTTGATCGTATACAGCTTGTTCAGGAGGAGATCCCTCTTGCTGATCCGAGTGTCTTATGTTCCTTCGTGCAGCTCGATCAGTTTCCCCCACAGCTCCTTGGCACTGTTGAAAGGACCCACCTGGTTCAGCTCCTCTTTTGTTAAGCCGCATTGGAGGGTCTGGGTCGCCTTTGCATCAGCTTCAATTTTCCGTTTTAGAGCGGTGTCCCACTCTGTGTAGGTTTGAGGTACTCCTTCAGCATTTTACGGAATCTCCAGTCCGGACTGGATGATTATCCACATGTCCACCTGAGTTTTCAGGTGGACCTCCATTCTGCTCTTCCAGTAGGAGAAGTCCTCCCCACTGAAGAGAGGTGGTCTTGCAGTGCTGAAGACTTCTTGCATGGCCATTTTATCTGAAAAAATAAACAAAAAAAAGAAAATGTCTCAAGACTTGGTCTTGGATTAGTAGTGCAAGATTAAGAGAAGTAATTATCGAGGGGTGTTGCACCAACCTCGATTAACGAGAAGAATTTCGAAAGAAAAGAAAAAAAATTAAAAAAAATCCGAAAAATTCTCAAACTGGTAGTTGCACCAAATTTGAGCTTCCCCGCTCTGATACCACTTGTTGGATTGAGAGAAACGATAGAGGGGGTGAATATCGTAAAACGTTCGGATTAAAGTTAGAACAATTACACAACGAAAATTTAAATCAAACACACGCAAACACCAAGTTTTTTACTTGGTTCGGAGTCGCGGTCGGCTCCTACTCCAAGGCCCACGGTCGTTGACCGTTTACTATGAGCAATTCTATATTTGCGCAAAACCGTTTACAGAGAGATATTACAAAAGCAGTATAGTAAACTTAAAAACCACTCTTCGTTACCGACGTCCGGTGTAGATTGAATTTTCGGAGCGGAGGGACATCGTCGGCGCTTGTATCTCAAGTTGGGAGGTTTCCGGAGCAGAGCGCGGGAGCAAAAGAGCGTAGAAGCGTTGAAAGAATTGTTGTTCGAAGCCTTGGGGTCGAGGGCCTATTTATAGCCCCTGGGGGCGCCCGGAACGTCGGGGGCGCCCGGAACGTCGGGGGCGCCCCCCCACGTGTCGGCCGATCCAAGTTCCACTCGGTCAGCTATGATCCCTTCAAACTCGGGATCAGATCTTGACGGGGGCGCCCGGGACGCTGGGGGCGCCCGGGTTGACCAGGTCAACTCTTATCCCTTGGCTTCGCTGGCTTCTGCTTCGTTGGCTTGCACTAGGGGCGCCCGGGACGCTGGGGGCACCCAGGGACGCTGGGGGTGCCCGGGAGCATGGGGGGCGCCCGGGAGCACGGGGGCACCCCGCCCATGAGCTGTCGAAGCCTGCCTTTGCTTCATGTGTTTTGTGTTCACCTTGGGGGCACCCGGGACACTCCGGGCGCCCTAGTCAGCTGCTGCCTCACTCCTTTGAGGTTCTCTGAGCTGCAGACACTCATTCCTTCGATCCTGCATCCAGGGTTAGTCCAAAACAACATAAAGCAGTAAGATATTAGTTTATACAGCCTTAGCTGTCTTGGTTCTGACTTTGGGCCTCCAAAATGGAGCCCTAGGTCGAACCGACGCCTACTGTTCCCTCGACGGGGAACGCGTCCTCACCTACTCCTCTCGGGAGAATGTACCTGATGCTAACCGGCTCCTCTGGTTGGACTTTTGCCCAGCTGTCCTTCGCCAGGTCTTCAGTACCAAGTTGTCCTTCGCCTGGTGCCTAGCAGTCCTTCGTCAGGGCTTCAGTACCAAGCTGTCCTTCGCCTGGTGCCTAGCAGTCCTTCGCTAGGGCTTCAGTGCCAAGCTGTCCTTCGCCTGGTACCTAGCAGTCCTTCGCCAGGGCTTCAATACCAAGCTGTCCTTCGCCTGGTGCCTAGCAGTCCTTCGCTAGGTCTTTGTATCCTGGCATTCCTTTGCCAGGTGCCTAGCAGTCCTTCGCTAGGACTTTGCCTGCACACTTGAGTAACATGTTAGACAACTATTATACCTTAACTTTTGAACCCTGTTGCCATTATCAAAACACAGGTTTGACTTAGGTGCTTTCTGCACCAACACATTCGTGACACCTAGTTAGCGGGCATCAAAATTTTTGACGCCGTTGCCGGGGAAGCAACTAGAGTTGTTTGATTTTTGCTTGTATGCTTATGGACATATCATTTGATTCTATTTTCTTTTGTTTTATCTTTTGTATACGGTTGCTACCATTTTTCTTGTCTGTTTTGTAACAGGGCTGTAAGATCAAAATGTTTTCACCAGAGGACTGTAAAGAGCTCAAAAGTGCACTGTCAGAGTTAAAGTTTTGGGTGAATCATGTGACCCAACAAAGATCCAACAGTGATTCATCTTCTTACCAGCAGCCATGTCAGCAATTTCAGCAGCAAAACCAATATTTTCAACAATCCCATTCAAATTTTCAGCAACCAAACTATCAATTTCAGCAAGGGCAGCCACAATGTCAATCTTTCCAACAATTTCAGCAGCCTTATTCGAATTTCCAGCAAACAAATCAGTTTTTTTAGCCACAAGTTCAACCATCATTCCAAAAATTTTAGCCAAGTATACCAAATTTCCAGCAAACTCAGATTGGGCAGCCACAATTCCAGAATTTTGAGCAACCAATTCAGCAATTCCAGCCCCAATTTCAGCAACCCTATCAACAAAATCAATTACCTTTTCAAGGAATTCAGCAAGGGTACCAAGTTAATTCGAATTTCCAGCAACCATATCAATTTCCGCAGCAATTTCAGCCTTGCAACCAGAATTTCCAGCCACAAAATCAGAATTTCCAGCCCACTCAATTTCAGTTTTCACCACCACAATTTCAACCTCAGATCCATGATTTCCAGAGCTACAATTCTCAGCAAATTCAACCATCATTCCAGCCCAATTTTCAGCAGTTTAATCAGCCCATCCAACCATTTGAGCAGCCCCAACAGCTCCCATTTCAGAATGCACAGCCTACTCTTGGTCTTCAGCAGCCTTATGTTACATTTCAAGACCAACAGGAGTTCCACACTAACCAAGGAGGCTTTGACAATCCTAATGAGAATGAGGCTCGACAACAAAGGATAAAAGAGATGTTGCAACAAATTATACAAATGAATCAAATGCAAATAGAACAATTATCTTCTCAAGCTACTCAAGATTTTAAGGGGTATGATTATGCATCAACTTTGGGGAATGAAGAGGTTGTGTCAAGTTTAAACACTCCAAATACCGAATTTCCTGAAAAATTTCCAGCATCCCATTTTCCCATTCAAAACAACCCCGGAGTTGAATTTTCATCAGTTCAAGGTGACCCTAGTGCATGGCCAAGTCCTTCTTCAAGTGATCTTGCAAATTTGGTGGAAGAAGAAGAAGAAAACATCAAAATTAGGGCACCTATAGCATGCATTCCTCCTGAAGCACCACAGGACCCTTCTTATCTTTTATTTTGTGATGATATTGCTATTGATGGTCCTAATTTTTCTAATATGGTTGTTGCAGAAATTACAGAGGAAGCATGCATAGGAGATTATTCCATTGGTGTAGGGGATTGCACTAAGCCCCAGGGACCACCATCATTGACTGATGCATTAAAAGATTCAGAGGATGAGCCAGAAAGTATAGGGACTTGCATGGTGGAAGCAAGAACCCAAGAATCACTTGTTTTAGTTGAGTGTCAACCTGAACCTGAACCTGAAGTGGCACATGTACTTGACCAGGAGGAGGCCACAGTTACATCTACTCTTGTAGAACCTCCAGGTATTTTTCAGCATGATCAGGTAAGTATTCTTCCTATTTCTTTGGAAAAATTTATTGAGGTACCTCAAACTGATTTTATTGTTTGTGATATACTTAGGAATGCATCTTTTGTAGAATTTGATTGTGAAAAATCGATAGAGGTACCTAGTGTTAAATTTACTGAATATGAAGCATGTGGTGATACATATCATGAAAATGCTGAATGTGAAAAATTTTTAGAAGTGCCTAGAATTGATGTCGTTCGTTGTGATGAGTCTCTTGAAATATCTTATGCTGAAATTGATTGTGAAAGACTGATAGAGGCACCTGAAGTTGATTTCATTGGTTGTAATACATTGCTTGATACATCCTTGGTGGAAAATAATTGTAAAATTTCTATTGAAGTGTCAAAAATTGATTTTATTGTTTGTGATGAGTTTCTGGATGCATTTTTTGTAAAAAATAATTGTGAAAAATTCATTGAGGTACCAAGAATTAATTTCATTGGATATGATGCAGTTTTGGATACATTTCATGCAGAGACTGATATTATTTCATTTCTTTCTTACCCTGCACGCTTGAGAGGTGTATTACATGGTTTTGCAGGGTCTAGAAGACTTCTGGAGTGGGTGCTCCATCTGAACAGACTCCAACCTCCTGGAAGAACTTTCAAAAGGCATCAAGAAGGAGGAGATGATTTTACTTTAATTCAAAGCACTCCACCTCTTACATGGGTCTTGTACCTAAATTGCCTGCGGCCACCTGAACATTTTTTTGTAAAGTTCAAGTGTGGGGGAGACATGCACCATGACATAGATCAAATGAAGGAAGCTCTCTCAGCCACCCATACTCCTCCACTACCACGATGGAGGCTACTTCTTGATAGACTCCGTCCATCAGAAATAAAGGGAGTTTGTTCTTTCTTGTATTTTCTTTCGTTGCATTTTTCACTTTTATGACTTCTAGAAGTGAATTTTCTTTTAAATTGAGTCCTTGCTAATAAATGCGTGAGTAGAGTAGAATGACTAGGAGTCATTGTAGATACCATTTTAGTTTTCTTGGAAATTTGTTTCGTGCATGACTAGGAATAAATGTATCCCTTTAGGTTATCTCCATAGCATTTTAGAGTCTTTCAAAAATAAATTAAATTTGATTGTTAAAACTTGAGGTTTGAGCTAATGGATGAATTCTTGGATACTTGAGTACTACTTGGCATTGGATTCCTAATTGATGACTTGAGATGAATCATTTGCACCTAGTGAGAATTAGTCTTATTTTTGTGATACACATATGTAATTGTACTCTAGAACTTGCTTAGGTTCTTTCAAAACCATATTTCAATGATTGGATCGCATCTATAGAGACTAATCAATTTGTTTGCCTTTCCATATCAATTTCTGGCACTAATCATGTTTATTCTATTTTTCTTTCCTTATTTCCTACTCTTAACCACACTTTTCTATGGACTTATTTGTTTGGAATGTTTCCTAATGCTACTTTGCCTGAGACGGACAAAGGATTAAGTGTGGGGGAGTGACTAGTGTTTTGGAAATATTTGGTATCAAAGAGGTATTTCATGTCAAGAAAAAAAATTTTTTTGCAATTACATGTGCCAAGAATGAGTTTGAGTGAGTTTGAATTCCAAGAAGTGGTTAAGGATGGAAGCAATTGAAGCATCTAGATTCTTGATCATAATTTGAAGATCCAAGAAAGTTGTGCCAAATTGAATTCGGTTGAGGAAAAATCTGAAATGAAGAAAATGGCATGCGAAAAAGAAGAAGAAAAAAATCTGTGCCAAAAGAAAAAAAAATCTGAAATCAATGAAGTTTGTATCACAAATGGATTGGATCAAGTTGGGAAGTTGGAATTATGGAAGTTAAGATCAGCACACTTTGCTAAAGTCTGAATTGAAGTTTTAAAGTCTGAATTGAAGCAGAAAAAAATCCAGAAATTTGAAAAAAAAAATTGCTGCAAATCTGTGCCAAAAACAGAGAGAAAAAAAAACTGCAGTGCAGGCTGAAAAACTGGAATCTGAGACAGTTGATTTGGAGTTGCTGAATGAAACAAACTGAACTCGGAGTAAGCTGTAAGATGCTGAAATCTGTTGAAGAAGTGTTGTTGAACATGTATTGGAAAAATTCAGAATTGAATTACAAGAAGGACTTAAATGATGATACCACAAAAACAGTTTTGTATCAACTTGAGGCTGAATTTGATTTTTCTAGGCTATGAATCAGGGCACAAAGTTCGAAAATGCATCAAAGAGTATTGAGTACACCCAATGCTGACCAAACCAGGAAGAAATGTGGATGCTAGCAACTCTGATCAACACAGAAAAAATTTGGAAACTAAGGGAAGAGCAGATGCATTTTCTTTGGCAAACTTAGAGAAGTGTGAATCTTTTTCAAGTAAACAATTGGAGCTGGTTCGAATAAGGAATTGAAGCATGGCCACAACATACCTGAACCAAAAGAGAAAAATAGAAAAACAAAACAAAAGGAACAAAGTGGCAAGTAATGGAAAAATTCTGTGCCAATTTTACAAGTGAAGAAAAAAAATCTGTGCCAAAACAGTTTGTGCAGATCAGAAATGGGAATGAGCTGAACTGATCTGAATTGAAACCAATGCAAGGATTGCTGACCAGAGATCAAAATTTCTGAAAAGGCAGCAGAGTTATGCTTGTGTAGTGGCCGAAACTTGACTTGCTACTCAACCATTTTCGAGTGGAACACTTAAACTTTCCACTATCATTTGATGCAAGTACTATTGATGTTAATTGTTGGAGAAATCAGAGACTTGACATGATTCTGCCGTGGATGCTGAACTTGAAACAGAAGGAAAAGGAAAAAAAAAATCAGAAAAGAAGAGGGAAAGAAGCAAGGTTGGCACGCAAATGGGAAATTGGCACAAGGAAGTCAAGAAAGGTTTCTTCATCCAAATCAAAGGCATTATTCAAGTTTGACTTCACCACACTTTTTATATCACTAGAGGACTGTAAAGAGAAGCAAAGTACATTGGAAACATTTTTTATCAACCAAGTCTTCCACTTCATCAATTTTTCTATTTTCTTGGCTTTCACTTCATTCTTGCTATTTTCCATGTTTTCACTTGTTTTTGTAGATGTGGAACCTAATCATGAATAATGGTGGAGATTAGATAACAAGCAAGCCTATGGTAGTGCAAAAAGCATGTGTGTTTGAGTGAGCTCCACTTTCATCATGAAGTTAGAATTCAAGGAAAGAGCCACCAAAAATTTTCCTTGGAAGGCTAGTGAGTTAAATTCATCTCAATGAATCATGAAGGATGAAAAGGCTAGGTTGTTGATTTAAGGATGAGATACTAATCCATAGAGCTTAGATTTTTGAGAATTGACAACCTTTGGTAATTTCTTTTCATTTGTTTCTAATTATGCTTGAGAAAACCAAGGGATACATACTTAGTAGTTTCGCGAGACGCTCAAGCTTAAGTGTGGGGGAGTTGATAAGTGCTATTTTATTGGTTATTTCAGATGCCAAAATCCATGTTTGACCCATGTTTTTCTTGCTTAATTGTGAATTTATTCTAGGTTCTAGAAATTATTGCTATTTTGGACTTAATTGCAAATCTTTACATATTTGAATTATTTAGCCACTAAATTTTTTATCTATTTTTGTAGGCATGAAAGGATCATGGACCTAGGTTATGCTGGGTCAAATTTGAGTCGGAAGTGGACCCGGATCGAGTGATCAAGTTTTAGACAAATCTGAGTCGTCCGATTCAAAAACGGCTAGATATGAGCCATCTGGGACCATCTGAGGCAATCCGAGCTAAGGTTAGGGCTGATCAAGCACTGAGGTCAAGATCTGAGATTTTCATCCAAATCAGAGATCATTCCACCGTTGGATCAAGCCAAGAGGATCTACATCGTCCATTCAAAGATCGGGTTGATCTGGGCCATCTATTGCAAATCTGGAAGATCCGAGCTACCCTGAGGCAGATCATGACCCTTGATCAACATCATCAAAGTTTGGTCCAGATTGGAGAAGATCCGACCGTTGGATTCATGAAAAGCAATCTCAGCCGTTCATTCTTAAGTATTTAATCGAAAATTCTCCACACTGCAGCTTCGTCGCGTCTTCTTCGCCGCAACTTTCTTCTTCGATTGTTCTTCACTTTTCTTCAGTAATTTCTTCATCTAAGAGGCGCGACCCCTCAATTCTTTGTTTAGATCAAGTGCTAGGTCATTGGGAAGGTCTCTCGGTGAGGTTTCCAGCTCAGATTTGCCCAAGAAACGGAGCTGATGTGAGGTTTCCTTGGCTCTGCTGTTTGTTTCCTTTGGATCAGTTGTGCGCCATTTCCATCTACCTGAGCAGTTCAGAGGGGTTCCCTGGATTGCTTAGATCATCCACAAGCTGCAGCGCAATCGGACACAACTGAATTGAAGGAATTCGAATGGAAATTTCAGATTTGAGCAAGCTGAGGTTGATTTGATCGCAAAGACAATTTTTCAATGGTTTGTGGAGCTTAGGGGTTCGAGGCTCACCCTTGTGTGACGAGCAAGGAATACTTGAGCTAAGAGAGTGATTGAGGATTAGTTTCTTTAGTTAATTTTCATTGTATAGCTGTAATCTCATTTCTGCGTACATTTCTATTTTTGAATTTTGTATCAGCCACTTTAATTTCATTATCTGAATCGTTTCAGCTCTAATTAGTGTTTCAATTCCGCAAGTTAATCAGTAGGTAGCTTGTCTAATGAGCAATTGTTTTCAATCACAGTTTATTCCGTGTTTAAGTGCTTGCGTGCCAGTTTGTTTAGCTGCATATCAGCCCTTAGTTTCTGCGCATCAGTCCTTTAGTTTCTGCATTTTATTTCAGCTAGTCTAGTTTATTTCTGAATTGTTTCTGATACTAGTTTGGTAAAATCGATTTCAGTTTGCTTTGTGAGTTCTTGAGTTCAGCTGTTCCCTGATTTTAGTTTTCGGTTTCTACACACATACCCTTTGTTTCTGAATTTAGTGTTCTCCTGCGTATCAGTTTTGTTCTCTTCCAGTTCCTGAATTCGTACCAAGTGAACTTAGTTGTTATCTTTTGAATTCCCCTTGAAGATTGTTTCAATTTGCATAGCAATTGATTTAGAGTTCTGAATTTGTTTTCCCAAGGCTGCGAATCAGCTTGCGTATCAGTTCTATTTCAGCATGGTTTCAGCTCATTACTTCTGAAATTTGTGTCAAGTAACATCAGCTCTTTTGAACCTCTCATGAAGTTAGATGTGTGCACTCGCTGTCAGTTGCTTGTTTGACTTCTTCTGCACTCATGTTCTGCTTCGAATTGTTGCTGCATTCATGGACAGTTTCTGCAGAAATATGAATTGTTTCTGAGCTGATTAGTCTAATTTCTGAGCATCAGTTTCTGTGTAACAATGGATTGTTTTTGAATTCATGCTTCTGCACTCTTGGTCTGCATTTGATCCATTTCTGCACATCATGTTTGGTTTCTAAATTTTAGTTTCACTTGAGTTAGTTGCTGCACTCGTTTGCTCCTGAAATTTGCCTTCGATTTGTTTGTTTGACATTCACTTGCTCCACATCAGTTGTAGATTTGCTTTCTGTATCAAGTATCAACTCAAAATGGCAGATTGTCATTTCTGAACTTTGTATCAGCCTTCTTCTTGCATATCAGCTTGTCATAGCTGAGTTGTGTTTCGGTTTCCTTTCTTGACAACATATTGTTTAGCACTCAATTATTGCAAGACTTAATTCCTGAAGTTAAACCTGGTTATTAGTGTGATAGTGCACCTGAATTCTGCTTGCTTTGCATGCGGTTTGCTCAGAAATTCAGACTTCATTCCTGCATTTCAGAATACAGATGTTGTTCCTGTGTCAAGAAACAATTTAGCACTGATTAGTAACAAGTTGAACATGATTGTCAGTGAATTATAGCACGTGATTTCAGTTTGCTTAGCATTCAGTTTGCTTCGAATTTCAATCCTCAATTTCTGCAAATCAGTTAATAGCTTCTACAGTTGGTGTTAATTGAAACTTAGCATTAAGTGGTTACTGCTTGCTTAACATTCGGTTGGTTTTGAATGATAATTCCTGAAGTTGAACATAAGGTGTAGTGTGGTATTGCATTTTGTATCAGTTGATTCCTAAAGGTTGCAGCTTTACATTAGTTGGTTAAAGTTGTCATTTGGTTAAGTTCATTAATTGCCATCACCTTGTTTAAATTTGTCCAGCTAGGTCTTTCCTTTTCTTTGTATTCTCATTTCTGAATTGCAAACCAAGACCAGTTTTTATTTGAAACCCAAAAATATTTAACGACACATAAACTCGAGTTCGAATCACACAATCTCAACTAGCCCTAGGAAAAATACGACCTGTGGCCCCTTTACTACGTTTTCATTCTTTGATAGCAAAAAGGGTTTCCAGCTTTTCACACATCTAAATTTTGAGACCCACATTCGTGACACCTAGTTTGGGTCCATCAACACCTGTCCCACGATCTGTAGGTTTCACACACGTTACCCTGTAAGGATGAGATTTATAATGTAGCTAAATGTGTTTATGACGAGAATTTTGCAATGGGGCACGTCTTCTGGAACTGTTTTAGAACAAGTCCTCATAGTTGTTGCTACTTTTCCGATGGTGTGTATTGACCTGTCTTCTCGTGACGAGAACAAGGATGTGCTCGACCGCTAGGAGAATGGCAGCTCGGGAGTTTTGCCCTCAAGGGTCATCGGGGGCTTTGTCCTCGGGTGCCAACCTGACAAGCCGAGCTGTTACCAGTTTCTAAAGTTCTTTAGAACACAAATGTAAGACCTCAAGACCGGATTTTGATATGAGCTCACCCCGAGCTCTCAACTCGGGCCCGACTCGAGCTCTTGGCCAGAGCACAACTATGGTTCTTCTTGGAGTGTTAGTATTTATGATAGATGAAGTGTTTCTCTTCAAGGTGACATGGCTTCCTTAGCTGATTTAACGCGCCCGATCCTGACATATACATACTAAAAAATTCATCATAACTAAATGAGAAATATGATAATAAACATCAAAATGTTGTCCTGTTGATTAAATCTTTTAAAATTTCACAAAAATTATTTTATATATTTAATTGGTATGAAAATAAATATACATTATTAGTATTTTATGTAAAAAAATAAACATAATAATTCTTTATATTAAAATTGAATCTTATGAATTTCAACATGTTGGTATATTACATGGATATTTTTTAAATCTCATTCTATTAATTTTATAAAATTTACATCATTGTTTCATTATATTAGTATGCGACTATAATTAAAAAAATAAAATTTTAATTGACTTAATTTGATTTTCTAAAAATTTTAATCCCTTTGAATTCTTTAAAATATGGCATATGACATATGTAGTGAATATGAAGAAAAAAATCATCATTAACCAAGTACATATAAATTTAAGTTCATCAATATTTACCGTATTAGAACTAATATTATTAAATAATATTAAAAATATTTTAGAAATTAATTCATGTTCTTTTAAAATAAGTATAATATTGGAGAGTGATATGTGATTTATCAAAAAATTGATATGCTAATAAATATTTTTGGAAGTTATTAGTCTAATGACAAGTAAGACTCATATATTAAATTATTCAATTAAAAATTTTTTGGAAAAATTATCCTAAACTCTCTCCATGTAAACTTAACTTTTTCCTCAGTCCCTGTGTTAGAAAAAATTTGTTTCCACTCCCTACATGCAATGTTTCATGTGCTTCAACTACAAATTTACCAAATTACCCCTTAATTTTTTAGGTACAAAAAGACTGAAATCAAGTATACTTCTTTCTAAATCCAGCATCATTTAACTAAAATTCAGTATATTTTCTATCAAATTGAGTATGACCTAATCAATTCATCCTAAGTTAATCAATTGGTATGAACTCCTAATCAATTGGTCCGGTGGAAAAAGAATTGTGCTCAATTTGATAGAACATATACTAAATTCTAATTGAAATATATTGAATTTAGGAAGAATTATACTTTTTTGACTTTTTATACGTATAAAAAGTATGATACTTAATTTGATAGAAAATATACTAGATTTTAATTATATGATACTGAATTTAGGAGAAACTATATCTCATTTTAGACTTTTTGTATCTAAAAATAATAAGGATAATTAGGTATGAACTCCTAATCAATTGGTACGGTGGAAAAAGAATTGTGCTCAATTTGATAGAACATATACTAAATTCTAATTAAAATATATTAAATTTAGGAAGAATTATACTTCTTCCTGGACTTTTTATACGTATAAAAAGTATGATACTTAATTTGATAAAAAAAATATACTAGATTTTAATTATATGATACTAAGTTTAGGAGGAATTATACCTCATTTTGGTTTTTTGTACCTAAAAATAATAAGGGCAATTAAGTAAAGCAATATTTATTAGGGAGTTAAAGTAAATGAAACTTTGCATGTAGGGAGTGGAAATGAATTTTTTCTGACATAGGGACTGAGGATAATATTTAAGATTCAATTGGAGATTTAAAAACAATTTACAGATATTTTTTCCTTGCCTCACTATTTTTTTATTATACAGGAAATACTTTTAGCTGATTAAGTGATTCTTGATTAAAAATATATATATTAAAATGTGCATTTAGATCCAACATCTTGAAATATGTTTTTTCCTTGCCTTAGCTATTTTTTTTTCCAAGTGTGGTTAAAAGAATAATTTTAGCAGATTGATTAAGTAATTCTTGGCAAAAATATTATCAAAATCTTGAAATGTTCATTTAGACCAAAATTAAAAGAAAAATGTTCTACCTAAACAAATTTAGTTAATAATTCTCTTAATTTATTATCAAAATATTTAAATAAACTTGAATCATTACATCCACTAGTCGATAAAAATTTGAACAATTACGTTTAAGAATATTTTACTTCAAATTTTGTCGAGTGCTTTATTCGATGTGTTGTATTTGAGAATTTGTAGGAGGCTCTACAACATTTACATTTTGCACGTAATTCTCTCGATAGAAGAGTAACATTCTTAAAATATTTAATAAAAATAGTCAATTTTAAATATACAGTATCCCAAACCTTAAAAATTTTGATACTTTCTTGTGACTCAAGTGTCTGGAGTTGCTCTGGTTCAACATTGATAAATTGAATATCATCAAGATCTACATTCAGATCCTTACCCTTCCGAGAACTTCCTTTTATTAGAATTGAAGAATTAAAGTTGAAAGCAATCAGGATTTCAAAATTCAAAGGCGAGAGTAGAAAAAATAGCTTGAAAATAATGAAATGGCCGAGTTTAGAGAACAACAGACATTAAATCATAGTTGTTCCTACTTCGAGACCTTCGAAGGATGAACCACCGGACAGCTGGAGGCAGTGTTGACCGAAGTCACTGAATACACAAGGAAAGGAACTTCACTAGAGAACACATCAAACCTGAGAGTGAGAGAGAAAAAAAAAGAGAAGAAGAATTAGAATGGCGGCCTGGGGTGCCCCGACGTAGCCACTCCGACACTCAAGTAAGTTTCTGCAAGAGATGTGGAGAAGAACGGAGAAGATGAATAGTAATATAATCAAAGATCAAAGCATACCTCTATCCTTATACGCAGACCTTTTTTATAATATTACCACCAAATATATCTCTTAGCATTATTGACATATTAATAACCGATGTAATACCGCCATCAAATCTCTTTCTCTTCCACATTAATGGTGTGTTAAGTGTTGATGTAATGCATATCACATTGCAGTAAATGGAGCATCCCCTTGTATGATACCCCATGTGCTCTGAGCTAGCCCACGAGATCCTTGGTATGGAAGTTGGAGTCCTATTATAGAATAGCATCGGACTACCAAGGCTAAGCAGGACGGGCCTAGTCAGTGCCAATGGTGCACCCCGAATCGATAGGTTCGACTGGAGAGAGACGAAGCGTATCCAATCGATGGGTCCGACCGGAGAGAAGTGAAGCGCATCCGAACGATGGGTCCAACCGGGGAGAGACAGTGTATTCGATTGACGGGTCCGACTGGAGAGAAGTGGAGTGCATCCAATCGGTGGATCCGACCGGGGAGAGACAGTGGATTCGATTGACAGGTTCAACTAGAGAGAAGTGGAGCCCATCCAATTGATGGATCCGACCAGGGAGAGACAAAATTGTTGGACCTTGGATGCTAGAGAGGGGGGGTCAATGTAGCCAGACACAGAAACTTTGCACTTATCGAAATTTCTGCGACTCAAAGATTAGTAGCACAGCGGAAGCTAAAGAAAACAGAGTATGCAGAAATAAAACCTAGCTAAGCACAAATGCAAAACGCTAACAAGAGGATTTACAAGGTTCGGGGATAACTTGCCCCTACTCCTTGGCGTACCCTTAAGGTGGGTGATCCCTTGATCATCGGCAGATCAAGCCCCGGTGAACACCGGATAAAATGCAACCTCCTTCTCTGTGGAGTAACCTCTCCACAGCGTTTCAACAAGGATAAATGTTTAAGCACAATGAAACACAAGAAAGATCTTACTTAGCACTTAGGACAGCAAGAACTCAGACAAACTTCTCCCGAGCTCCACTCAGCGCAGATCTCACGCAAGAATCCCCTTCTTCGTGTCTTCTCGCTGATGGACTCACCAAGCTTTCTGACTCTTCTTCCGAATGCTCAAGTAACAGATGGTTGCTTCAAAGGATTGCAGTTGCTTGCTCAAGATGATGGAACAACGGATCGCACAAGCACAAGCACAAGTTGTAGCAAGAACACAAGCTGTAGCGTTTCTGATTAGAGTTGTAGAGACTTGTTCGCCACTGAGCGCTTAAGTCTCTTCCACTTAGCTCCAGGTCACCACCTCACTGCAGCCTCCAGCTGCTCACCTGCCAACGCCAACTACCACTGAGCTCTCCCTGGACTCCCTGAGCATCCCTCAGCCAAGCTCCAGTCAGTAGCTCTAGTCAGCAGCTCCAGCCGTTGCAACATGAGATGGCAAATGGACAAACCTGCTCCAAGGAAAGGCTTCCATTGACTCTCCCTAAGTGTTTGAATCCATCCCTGTCACCTGCACACTTAATCAGAGCATTAGCATAGCATATCAAGTATAGAATCAAGTATCAGAGGTTAAGTGCAGAGAATCAGATGTGTTCAGACGCGATCAGAGCGTCTGACAGTGTGTTTGAATTAAAGTGATCGGTCACCGGACCGATCAGGACTATCCCAGACCGATCAGCTCCAACCTGATCGGTCCCCAGTGAGAAACTTGGGATCACAAGCTCGTATGATCGGTCACCCTAACCGGTCACCAAATCGGTCACCAAACTGATCCTACAATCAGCTTGCCACAATCCCGCTCAGAATCCACTGGCTGATCGGTCACCAGACCGATCAGGCCGATCCCAACCGATCAGGCTCCAGCCTGATCGGTCAGGGTGAGAAACCTCGCGACAGTTGATCATTCAGCCTGATCGGTCACAGTTTCTCCCTGATCGGTCACCAGACCGATCAGGAGCTAATCAGTAGGTTTGCCAAAAACCTACTGGATGCTCCCTGATCGGTCACCGGACCGATCAGGAGCAAATCAGCAGGGGAACTCAACCCACTTGTGAGCTCCCTGATCGGTCACCAGACCGATCAAGATCTGTGCAGTGAGTGAAACGCATACTCCCTGATCAGTCACCAGACCGATCAGTCATCGTTGGATCGGTCACCAGACCGATCCACGAAGGAGCACCGTGCCAATCTCCCTGATCGGTTACCAGACCGATCCAGGGCTCCAACCTAGCCCTCCAAGCTAGGGTTTCATCCAACCTAGCCCTCCAAGCTAGGACCTGACCCTCCAAGCCAGGATTTTTCACCTAACCCTCCAAGTTGGGACTTTTCACCTAACCCTCCAAGTTAGGACTTTTCATCTAGCCCTCCAAGCTAGGACTTTCCACCCAACCTTCCAAGTTAGGACTTTTCCACACCTAGCCCTCCAAGCTAGGATTTTTCACACCTAACCCTCCAAGTTGGAACTTTTCACCTGACCCTCCAAGTTAGGACTTTTCACCTAGCCCTCCAAGCTAGGACTTTTCCACACCTAACCCTCCAAATTAGGATTTTATCAAACCTAGTCCCACTAGGTATGCCTAGTCCAATACCAGGACTTAAACCCAATCATAATCATAATCAGCAATCTAAACTAAAATCGATGTCAACACCAAAACAACAATCAAGGTCAGACTGCATCAACAAAAATGTATCTGATGGATGGGTCCAACTAGAGAGAAATGGAGCGCATCCAATCAATGGGTCCGACTAGGGAGAGACAAAGCGTATTAGATCGGTGAGTCCGACTGGAGATAAGTGAAGCACATCCTATCGGTGGGTCCAACCGGGGAGAGACGAAGCACCTCCGATCGGGGCTAAAGAGGACTACCCAAACGGATCTGCCTGGCATTGACTTATGTTGACCTTAACCTCCATCTAGGCATATTGTTTGACCCTTAGAAACACATACACCCTGTTTGGAAAGGGGTGGAATTGAATTTCTTTGGGAATTGAAATTCAATTCCATCCTTTGGTATGCATTTTCAGGAAGGAATTGAATTCCAATTCCTTTCAAAACCCTCAAAACAAATCAGACCTAAACACCTCTGATTTGTGAAAGAAATTCACTTGAAAAAATTAAATTACCAAATCGCCCCCTCACAGAACAAATCAGCTCTTTCCTCGCCCTTTCCTCGACGCCGCGCTCGACCGCGTGCAGGCGATGCCCAGCTTCTCACCCTGCTCCGTGCGATCCCTGGCGGAAGGCTGGAAGCTCCGTCGAGGTCGACCAGGCGATGGGTTACTAGCCATTGAAGATCCGCTGAGGTCGGCCATGGATTACCGCACGCTGGAGATCACATTGGACTCGGCCAAGGGCCTGAAGCAAGTCAACATCTTCTCCAAGATGGTTGTCTATGTCATCGTCTCCGTCTCCAGCGATCGCCGCTCGCGCCACCACATGCCTTCTGATCCGCATGGTGGGTGCAACCCGATCTAGCATTCGACCCTGCGACTCACCGTCCCGGCTGAAGGCGCCCACTCCGGTGGCCACTCCCTCCACATCCTCCTCCGCACCGAGCGTCCCTGCCGTCTCTATGATTGCGACGTCGACGAGGTCCGCATGCCCCTCTCCGATCTGTGTACGAGCAGGGGAACGAGGGGCGGCGAAGCGCCCGACACATTAGCTACCAGGTTTGCCCGATCGGGTCAGGCAGACCAAAAGGGGTGCTCAATTTCTCCTACAAGCTTGGCGAGCGCATCCCGGCGCCACCCTCGCAGGATAAAATGGTAAAAGTATAACAATTAAATTGAATTCAATTTTATTTTTATAATTCATTCCAAACATGAGAATTGGAATTCAATTCCAGATGGAATTCAATTCAATTCATCACTTAAAAGATTTCCAAACAAGGTAGTAGAGACTTTCCATACTCGCCATATCAATAGTCATTGATCAAATAATAATCTCAACTATTTTTTTAAAAAAAACCTTCTAACATCTAAGTTTTCAATGTTCAACCCCCCCCCCCCCCAACTCGAATCATTGGTTTGTGATTAATTTGGGATTGGAGCAATAACCAGCCGGTCTAGGTCAAGCTGGTTATGGTTCCGACCTATTTAATCAGGTCAACGGGAAATCGATCCTTTGGCCTGATTACGGATCCGGGCCAAACTGAGTCAGGTCCGATTCCGATTTAGATTGGGTCCAATTCAAACTCGGTCCTTGGTAGGGTCTACATCCAATTATAAATGATCTAATAAATAATCTTTGAAAATTATCATGGTTCTTTAATGACGAACTTCATTAGGGGAATCTATCCTTCTATATATATAATTCTAGACCATATCAAATATCAAATACTGTAATCTTTCTGATTAGCATCTTTGATTTGTGGGATTTGAAACCTAATTATAATATTATAACACCCAATCAATCTCAAAAGATCAGATTGGCTTCTAAATCTCTTCAGTTAGTGAGGTTTATCCCCTGCTCATGTCATGAATGAAACAGTATGAAAATTCTGAAAATTATTAAATTTATTATTATTATTATTATTATTATTTAGATGGTGGTGGTTGTTTGTTTTGTTTGATATTGAGCTCTTTATTCATCTTCTCTCCCATGTTTTTTTTCAAGGGTGACGAGTATTTCCACTTCAAGTCCATCAGATTTGTAGACATCAATCAGGTACACTTTTTTTGGATTCTTGCTCAGATAGGCATGGACCTATATTCTATGTTGTCCAATTTTATTTTATTTTATTTTTAAAAAAATAAAATTCATGTTAAAGAGGAGAGATAAATGTTAAATATTATAAATAATTTAGCTTTGTGAAGAGCTGATAATGTTCATAGGGACCAATATAAATAATTAAAATTGGTGGAAGGACATTGTGATTTGTGAGTGGTATTGCTAAAGCAAGCAATAGCTGCTAGAGATGTGGAAAAACCTGAATGGAATATATGACAAAGCATTACTAGTCCACATCACATTTGGGTCTCATGGGATGGATGAGAATCACAATTTGGAGATATTGTAATTTTAAAAAAAAGTATATATTTTTCAATTTCCTAAAAAAATAAAGGGAAAAAAAGAGATGGAAGTCATTTTATTCAATCATGATCTAGGTGAGTCGCATTTATAGTGACTTGGTAATATCGACTCTTTACGACAGATGAAGAGTTATATACTACTATCGAAAGCCGAATTTAATTCACAATTTAACATAATTTGAGTCTCCTAAGCCTCCAAACTCATTCTATAATATGTGAAACTCACTGAATATATTGCATAAAACTGAGTAAAGAAATTAAGTTTTAAGGTAAAAGAAAAGGAGAAAAAGGCAAAAAAAAAATCAACATAATTAGACTTAGGATATACATGAATGGCATTGTCAAAAGGTCAACTATTTTGGTGCTAATCAAAGCTATCGATCCTTGTCAACTTTCAAGTGCTCTCAACTTAACTAATGAAAGATATTGGAGGAAAGCAATTAAATGGGAATCCCCTTTTTATCTCTTCGAATGACAAAAAAAAAAGAGGATTTATTTTGTTCTTTTCTTGTCGTTGAGAAGGAAAAAAAAAGAATTCAATTTCCTAACTCTCAATGAGATTTATTTTGTCAACGTTGACTTCCCATCTCATGCCATGCCTGTCCTCACAGCTCTTGAACACTCAGCATATATAGAAACAAACAATACCCAAGTTTGTAAATGATGCTTGTCTTATCGTAACCAGTTCTATGATAGAACAAAGTTTGGTTAAAACAATTTACTTTCTTTCTAAAGAAATTTCTTTGCTTTCCTAAGCAAGATTAAGTTTCCTGTGATCTATTGATTCTATTCAGACTTTTTTTTTTTTTTTGTTGATAATTCAGGTATCCAACACTTACAATCCAACTAATCCTAGAGATGAACGGCTCAACCCCATCGAAGTTCCCCATTGACCAACATGGTAAATCAGAAAGCGCAAATGGGTCCTAGCGAGTGGCCATGAGTCACAAGTTTTTCAAAATCTCCAAGTATAATGTGTCTTGGGTGAGATTTGAACTTTTGTTGCCTAGGGAGTCCGCCCCATCTCTTACCATCGCACTATGACTCCGGGGGCTAATCTCACTCTTTTCTTCTAGGTTTTGTGTACAATCTACAAACTGATACTAGAAACCTGGAAGAACTAGCAATTTCTGACATGAACTCCAAAGCTCCAGTGTGCCTCTAGCACTGTCCAGGCCAGATTCTGCTACATGGTCAATGTTTGGTTTGACCAAATTATCGAAACTAGGATTCAGGTCCAACCTACTGATTGAAGTTATCTGCAAGCAGGTCATTGCATCAGTTCAATGATAACATTCACAAGAACCAAAGATTGCACAAAGAGAATTCTCAAAGTAGCAAATGGAGAGAGGGCCAAGAAGCATAGGAGAAAAGAACATCCAAAGTTGTTTGATACACAACATCTTTTGCAGTAATCTAATGTACAGTTATCACTTCTCTAATACATTGATTATGCATGATGATGGGAAGGAAACTAATAAATTTACCAACTAGAACAATTCAAATTTGAGATAAGAAGAATTACTTGGTTTACACTTGCTGCTTGGATTGGCACCAGCGACAAGGAGAATCACTTTTACTGCAAAAGAATGGTATTAGTTCCCTTCAGTTCAGAAAGTTAAACAGAGCCAATATCTATCCATTTAACAGGCATTAGAATTCATATCTAAACCATCATCCGTTGTGTATTGTAAATCTACATTGATTGTTACAATGGGATCACTGGTCTCTGTCTCCGATGACCCCATGCAGAGTGGTGATCAATGCTGAGGAAGATGTTGCCTCTGGAACTTACTACTTTAGGATTAGAGAACCAGCTAGGATGAACACCTGAGCTTGGCCATAAGTCAATTGTCACACTAGTATCGTCTTTGTAACTTATACACATCTTGTTCTTGTGTTTCGGTTGCAAGTTCTCAAATGCCTTCTTTGTATTTGATGCAGGTGTAGTCCATCTCTAGGCCCAGAACTTTGGCTTCCATTATCCTCATTCCTCCTGAAAGTTGGACCAACTTTTTTGCTCCTGGTCGATGCTTCATCAGTCATCTGAAATTCAAACCAACTTCTTTTTGCTTCGATGACTTTTATAAAATTTCCTCAAACAAATGCAAAGAAAATACTCCAATCACAACAAAACTATGAGACAAATGATACTATTATTTGATGATTGCTTCTCCATCAGCAGTTCCAACTGATCCATATTCATCAACTTGGTACTTGTCATGTTGGTTTAATCTTGTAATTCTCTCATTCTATATCTCTACTTGGATTTCTGACCATACTACACCGTGCTGTCCCCGTCACAACTTAGAGAGAAGAATCTCATGTGGAGCCAGAATTCATAAAAAACCTTGAATGTCAAATAGCTTATCACCTTCAACTTTTTTTAACGTTCAATGGGAAATAGGTAAACGGCATTTTCCCCTTAAAGATATATTCTTTCTGCTGGTAAGCAACAGATGGAAACTAAGGCAGTTCTAAACCAAAAAAATTCAACTATTAACAGTATTCAGAGAAATCGTCTCAGTATTTGGAAGATGCAGTCTAGCTAGGCAAGACTGGAAGACAAATTCAGGTACATCCATCGTCACATTGAAAGACCTTAAACTTCATCACTCAATTCATTCAACTATAACAGTATGATAGTAGATTATAGGACCTAATATTTCAATCATGTTGTGGGTGGTCAAAAGTTTGTGATAACTCATCTAAGAATAGTGCAGCATGTTAGATCGTTGACGGTTGCTAGAGGGGGGTGAATAGCACTTCTTCGATTCTTCTACCTACGTTGTTAGTGTGCGCAAGCGGAAACAATAATAATAAACACAAACAACGCTAACAATACCGATTTACTTGGTATCCACCCCTAAGGGTGACTAATCCAACAATCCTTCGGTGGATCACTCCCCGGATAACCTCCGACTAGCCCTTGTCGCTCCTTGTGGGTGGAGAAACCTCGCCACAACACCTCGACAATACCTGAGCACCAAGACTACTATTTGACCTTTAACCAAGACCAAATTCGTCAAACCTTTCAGCCAACACGAAGTCCCCTTAAATAGAACTAAGGCTAAAAACCCTCGCCACTAGTCGACTGCTTCCAGGGCAGTCGACTGGTCCCACTGAAAAACGACCGTTGCAACCCCAATGTTCGAATTTTCAGCCAACTCACCAGCCGCTACCAGTCGACTGCTCCGAGAGCAGTCGACTGGTCCAGAGCTGACTGCCTTCTGTGAGTTTTATCAGTCGACTACCCCAAGGGCAGTTGACTGGTCCACTCACACACCTAAGGTTTCCCTTCCCGAGTACACTTCTCTCAGCAATCGAACCCTAGGATTTCCCGAGTACAATCACACAGCACTCGTACCCTCACGACTCAACTGACTCCTCATCAACAGCCTCGACTATTGCCTTCGCGCCCTCTTCATCTTCGACTCCCGTCCCTCGGATGCACGCAAGCCTCCAGCTTGCCTCCATGTCATCCTTCACACATGTCTCGAAATCCACGCCCCTCAGCTCATCGTCCCTGCTCTCCATAGTCCCTCAGGTGCGCACACAAGCCCGTGGCTTGTCTCCATGCCATCCTTCACCGTAACGAGGTCGTCCAGCTAAGCCAATATGTGTAACCTGCACATCCTGTACACTCACATACACATATCAAATACACAAGGGTAAACCTAACCTAAACCCTTTGCCCAAACATCAAAACTCATAGTCACTCCGGACCACAGATTGCCTCAACACAGCATGTTCCAGCAGCTGATAATACAAATCAGATTATGCACAAACATAACAAAGGGGATTCTTTCTAATGCTTACTATGTTGGGGATCGATAGACCGGCTAGAGAGGGGGTGAATAGCTCGATAATCCTAATCGATGGTTTCTTCCTGCACGTGTTAGCAAGCGCAAGCAGAAATATAAACTACAAATAGTAGCAATGCTAACACAAACCGTTTACGTGGTTCGGAAATAAGGCTCCTACTCCACGGCGTATCCTTGAGGTGGATGATCCCTATCCGTTGGTGGATTAGATCCCAGAAGACCTCTCGCTTGCTCTTGTCGCTCTTTGTGGGTGGAGAAACCTCGCCACAATCCTTGCAACAAACCCTGAGCACCAAGACTACTAATTGGCCTTTGACCAAAGCCAATTTCGTCAACCCTAGCCAGCCAAATCAAGCTCCCTTAAATAGAGCTCGTGGTTGAACTAGCCGTTACCAGTCGACTGGTGGTTCCAATCGAATCCGAACGTTACAACCCAACGTTCGAATTCCCAGCCAACACCAGTCGACTGCACAGAAAATCAGTCGACTGATCTTTTTGGGCCAACTACCAGTCGACTGATCCAAGCATCAGTCGATTGCCCAAACCCTAACAATTGTCTCACACTCGGACCCTCACGACTCAGCTGACTCTTCCTTTGCAGCCTCGACCTGTTGTCTTCAAATCTTCTTCGACTTTAGCTCTCGTCCCTCGGATGCATACAAGTCCGCGGCTCGTCCTCGTGCCATCCTTCGTGTATGTCTCGAAGTATGCTTCCCTCGGCTCATCGTTCCTGCCTTGTCCATGGTCCCTCGGATGCATACGAGCTCACGGCTCGTCTCCTCATGCAATCCTTCATCGGACCCAAAGCAATCCAACTAAGTTTATGTGTATCCTGCAAACCTGCGCACTCAAATATACATATCAAACACAAGAGTAAACCTAACTTAAACCCTTTGCCCAAACATCAAAATACATGGTCCCACGGACCATAGATTGCTTCAACATACTATACAGAAGTATTGTCATACTAATCTACTTCGATGATTTTAACATGTAAAACTTTCGAACATTCAGCTAATGCAACATAAACAGCGTAAACCAGGGGAGATTCTCAATAAATACAATCCTCCCAATATATATATGAAATTGATCGCCCCAAATCATATTCGTGCACTCCAACAAAAACATGATTGATTGGAATCAAAAGCAGGAGGTTGATACACCTACATGGAAAAAGGCAAGCAGCTAACCCACTGTTGACTGAAATTATTCAACACTAATTAATTAACTTGAAACAACAACTGAGCAAGAAAGCAGGGATGGTAGGAAGACATCTTATCAGTATTCAAGTTACTTTCTGTTTTACTATTCCCACTTTGTTTACAGAAGAAAATTTAAAACCCATAAATTGATGGTCTCTTCTTCACCCTTGTTCTCTAAAACTGAATACTATTTTTTTCTTCTTCTGCATTAAAAAAATTTCATGTAAAATAAGTAGAAGTAATGGAGACGTCATGTCATTTTGGTATAACATCTGGTTTTAGGAAATTTTTGTAGAACACAAGAAACCTCAGAATGTAGTCAAAAGGGTTGAACACTGTGAAAGTACAAGCAAGAAAATTATTGTAGTCTCGAGCAAAAATATCGATTTCCATTTTATTTAGTGCACAGAAGTACAACTGCATAATGAATATTGAAGATTATCCTATGCAAAGCAAATGTAGATCGATATATAGCTAATAGCCTCATCTCTCCATGTCTTTTGTTCTCGCAACTTCATGAGCAGCCTTATTAACAAGGAAACTCACAGGGGTTTTCTCCATCTTCAACATCTTTTACAATTTGGAATGGCATCTTTGTTTCTTTAATCTTTGCAAACCTTCCCCTTACTCTGGGTTGATTGTCGGCAAGAGCCTTCCTACAAGCATACTGCAAACCCAAAAAAGTTTATTAATTTATGAAATTTATCGAAATCAAGTGTTAGTTGTATTTGAAATCTAGACAGAACATGTTTTAATGATAAAAGTATCACGGTTCTACCTACAAAGTGATTGTTTGTGAATAAGTGCTAGAATCTGATGAATATGAGCCAGAATTGTATGCGTGTTTAAATCTTTTCATTTTTTTTTCTAGAAATTTTTTGTCCTTAGATCATGAGTTCTTTCTCGGTTTAAGGAGTTGTCATTTCGTTGTGGAAACTGCTGTGCAGTTTGAAAATCATGATGGAAGACACTAATCCTTTTTCATTCTGATTAGCCAAGTTCATGTCATCTTGGCCATCTTTAGTTCAAAACGTGCAACTTATGTTCTTCGTATTGATATCCATCACTTTCAGTCTCTTCTCAAAAGTTTGCTGATAAGAATATTAGCTGTTACTTGAAGTTTGGAGTGTCCAAATAGCCAACAAAGCAATCAAGAAGAAAGAAAAATTAAAGGTGCAAACCTTAATCTTCCTTCCAAAATTTCTCCTACTCTTCTTCTCCCTATATCTGGAAAGTTTTTGTCGTCGCTGTTCTGTCTTGTTATCACTAATGGCTAGGAGCTTCTTAAATGAAGTAGATACAGTGGCTGTATTTCTCATATTTGTGTTTTTATTGCCAAGATTCTGCCAAAAAAAAGGAAATGATGTTACGAACTCATAATATTCTGAGAGAATTTCTTGATGGAAATTTTTAATGAGAATTTTCACTGACTAATCAATGAGAATTTTAAATTTTTGAAGCCACTTTATGGAACAACCTTGTTGTAGAGATTGTTTAGGACATAGGAAGATAGAATTTAGAAACAAGTTTTGCATTGGTTATTATACTTCAACAATATCTATAGAAGGATAAATCAATTTATAAATAGAAAAGTGTAGACCAAAAAATAAATAAAAGGCATAAAAGACAAATAATATCTAATTGTAACTTTATTGAGGGGATAGATTACAAAAGAGGAAACTAAATGAATGATTAGGAAACTAGAAGTTTATTTATACCTGGATATCTCCATCACTGTGTGTCCTCCTCAAACCAAGCACAACTTCAAAGTCCAATCCTTGGAAATCAAGGAAGTCTGGTCCCATAGTGCAACTAGGGATCCATTCCACTGAACTTAAGCACTCAGAACTGATGCTTTTCTGAATTGATCTGTCCACACAGATACATTTTGCAAGAGGTGAAACATCAACCATTTGGACTGGAGGAATCTTCGCAACTAGGAGTTCAGAAATCGTATCTTGTATTTCAGACTTCCCCAAAACATCCTCCTTAAACTCATAGTATATGCCACTCGTGATCTTTTTGAATGACTTTGTATCCGCAGAATTAACAGTTTTCTGAATTGATGTTTCTGCAGAGTTAGCTTTTTCTAATGTTGAAATTTCACCCACTTGGACTGGAGGAATCTTCACGTCTAGGAGTTCAGAAATTGTATCTTCAATCTCAGACTCGTCCATAAGGTCCTTGCAGTCATAGTATATGTCACTTAGATGATCATTTTGAATGGACTTTGTATCTGCAGCCTTGATTGTTTCTGTGATGACATCTCTGCTTGATATAATAGACATCGCAAAGGTCACAGGGTCGAACACAAGATCTTCTAAGATGGGTTCTGGTGCTTTGAAAAGATCTCCTTCTCCTCCCATATCATATTCTGAAACTGTGGGAACTTGTTCAATGTTGATCTATGACAAAAATCAACAAGTTATGAGAAATAACTGAGTATAATAAGCCAAAGACATGTTGGAGTAGCATTTTCAGTGAAAGGCAGCAGTTTATGGCGTTGTAGCAGAAAATTATCAATCTTCAGTAAATTTGATATTGATTCTGATGCTTGAATTTTTAATACAAGTAAAAAACAGTATAACAACAAGGTCAGAAATAATAAAATAGAGGAACAAATGTAGATTCTTCTTTCTCACTGAGACAGACACAACCATTACGTATCTCTATTTTTCTTCATTTCGCATTTCATAGGCATCATTGGAAAACTAAACATTACCAACAATTCAACAGTTGAAAATTATTTTTTCTTTTTTCTCAAAATCTTATTTAAATAATTAAAAAAAAAGATTCAGTTCCATGGATACAAAAGATTTAATTTTTTTCTAGCTTTGAGCTTTTGTCAAATTTCACCAAGCAATACACAGTCTTCGATCTTAACCTACTCAAATCTCAACAACAGAGTCCAAAAACAGGATCAGAAATTTCCTAAAGAATAAAAAACTTCAAGTCCTTATTTCCTTGGTTACCACATGGTTTCTGTCCGATTTCACCAAATACACATTTTAATCTTCCCACATCTTAACAATCTCACCTTTGCTAGTTTTTCCGGAGGACAAAGGCAACTTCAAAATCTAAAGTTTTACCAATAAATTGGGAGTTCTGAAATCAAAGTTTCTACAGTATGTCGTATCTCATTTTCCTATCCCATCCGAATCTCTCCAAGACCTAATAATACAACACCAAATTTAGCTGGAGCCTTTCATGGAAAAGGGAAATGGACACTGGTTTAACCAGGGAGCAAACTTACCAAGTCGATCCAATCATCCTCGACCCCGAGATCGAATCGGGAGATGAATCCCTCGTCGGAGATGGGTAGATCGGAGTAGTGGCTGGTGCCGATGCAGTCGTTGAAGAATCCCTGGGAGAAGGGCGCGGGAAACTGAATCCCAGCCTCGGCATACATCTCTGATCGGAGCAGTGATCAGCTTCTTTTCGATCGCTTCCTTGACTTCACTGCCGCCCTTGTTCTTCGAGGAAGTCGAGGGAGGGAACTGCGAAAATGGCATTTTAAAGAGCGAGGAGCCGCTAAACGACAAATTTCGAATAAATATTAATTTCTTTAGTTCATAAATAAATATTTTACCTAATTGATAACTCCACCAAAACCAATGGGTTCGACCAGGCTAATCGAACCAAGCAAACTAATTAATCTGACTAAACTAACTGAATAATATAACTTATTCGGCATCCCAACAATTGATTAATTGATAACGACAATTTATCACACATTTAAAATTATAAAATTGTTAAAAACACAATTCACTTTTAGATTTCTCAAATAATTCTAATACACTAAATAAAAAACTCAATAAAATACTCAATAAATAACGTGATATTTTACATGCACACGTTCAATTATCGCTCGGGCACTATCAGCAACCTCCGGTCGCCGTCCCGAATCAAACTATACCCTGAGGGATATGGTGAACCATCGAGATCGCTGCAAGTAAAATATCATATTATTTAGTAAATTTTTTCTTAAAATGTTACACTCAACATATCATTTGTCTTTCTCAAAATATATATTTCTTTTTTATTTTACTCAAAATATATATTTCTTTTTTATTTTACTTCTCTTATAAACGACTAAGAGTGTTAGATTCAAAGAATAATATTATTATGGTGTTGAATTTTAAAGAACAACACACTACATTTTACTTTTAAATTTATCATACATTTATTTTTCATTTTACTCCTTTTCGTTAATGATTGTGATGTTAAATTCAGAGAATACTATCATTATAGTGTTTAAATTTGAAAAACAATATCAATGCAGTATGATAATGATTGGCGGGATTGATAAAATAAAAAAATAAATATGCTATTTGAGAAATTTAAAAGTTAAATATATCAAATTTTATGGGTCGTTTGAGAAATTTAAAAGTTAAATGTATAAAATTTCGTAATTTCAAGTGCGCGTTCATTTATTCCGTTCATATCAACAAAGTCCATCAAGCCTAAATGACTCGACCATTCAATCGAATTATTCGGATCGATTTGCTAATTTGGTATGTGTAGATTGAATGACTCATCTATCCCATCTAGATTGACCAAGTCATTCGACTTGACTAGTCTCACTCGAATTGATTGACTTGATTTGCCTGTGCATTTCGCCCAAGTCAACTGATTCATCTTGTTCAATTAACCTATTCAATTGGTTCGTTCAAACTAATAAAAAACTATTAACGAAATTTTTTCAACTTCGGACGTCCGACTCGATCTCACGAAATTTTTCATCGGTCGTTAGAGTAAATCGAGAAATACTCGCGGTAGATCATCTAGAAGTCCAGCATTCCAGGGTTCGTGCCCTATTTTAAAGAAAAAATTTTATAAAATACGTCGTAGCTGAGGATCAAACCATGGATGTCTGAAATGATAAGTAATCACCCTTCCGCTACAACATAAGCTTGGGGGCTCGTTCAAACTAATAAGTACATTGACCCAAATTGATTTGATAAGAATAATTAACTCGTTTAGTATGGACTATTTTATATAGCTTCCAGATTATGATGCAGCAGTTAGATTTTTTATATTTGAAACTCAATCGTTATTGTAAGAATTCAGTTTCACCAGTGCTTCTTAATTTATTTCAACCGTTGATGGGAAATTTTTATAATGTCAAATTGATATTCTCTAAAATTACTCTACTAAGAGAATTAAATATCTAAATTATATATATATCTAATTCATTTACTCGAATTGACTCAATTGACTTTCCACTGTATAAAGTGATTATAATAACTTTTAATTAAATTAATTATATACTCACGCAAATACCACTAACTTTATTCCCTAATCATTTTAAGACAAACACATCAAGAGAGGTTTTTTTTTAATCATCGTTTGTCTTTATTTTTTGATTAGAAGACCGTCCTATTTGCCACCTCTGATTTGATTATTTTCAAATATATTATCCAATATTATTATCTCATATCGTAGATATTAAAACCTGAACCAAAATCAATGACAAATTGTATAAATAAAATAAATATGTATTACACAACAAAAAATATAGAATCGTTATATTAATAATTTTAACGACGATCTTATGTCATATAAAAACCGTATAAGGGAGCTTATCAAAGATATTGATATCTTGAGAATCAATTCCTACCCGATCCGGACACATATTATCCCCGGGACAAATCTGTATTATACTATTACGATCTAATGAACCGGATGAATGAGACATTAAAAATAAAATAAAAAAGAAAGGTGATTATTCAAAAATTTAAAACAAAAAAAGGACTCCTTAGATTTTTGTCCTTCATTTTAATTTGTTTTTTCTTCCTAAGTAAATAAAAACGAATTGCTCCATGTCACATCATAATTATTAATTGCGATTCACCTCGGATTATAGTGCAATAGAAGTATCAAATTAACACCTTAAATATTCATTATTCAACTCCAAACTATATCATATTTATAAATTTTTTTTTAAATAGAATATGCAATCATGAAATATTAAATTTCTAATAATTCACCATGAACATTTTCTAATTCAACCTAACAATAAATGTCAAATCGATCATCTCATCATTTATTTTAAAAGCAATTTCTTTAATTTTTATAATAAATGTAAGACCATACATGTGTTCACAATAATTAAACAAAACATATCTCTCCTTTCGGAGAAATTTTTCATTTTAACCGTTAAAGTTTTGTTCTTTCTCCACATCGCTCGTTTAAGAGTTTTAAAAAGGTTAAACCGCTTATAAATTCATAATTATCGAGAAGAGCAGAATAGTCAAAAGGGCTATGTAATTTTTTTTTTCAAAAAAATACCTAACCCACTAAAACATAACATAATTATCTTCCAGTAATATATTTATTATTATCATATCTCCTCCAAATTGAACAAGTTATAACAACTATAAAATTGTAGTTGCTACACAATTGTAGTAATTACGATTTCATAACTGCTATACCATGAGAAAAAATTTTTAAGACATTGTTCGGAGTTTCATAAAAAATTTAAATAATAATTTTTGAGCCTAAAACTGAATTGTTACGTATAATCGATTGTTAAAATTTAAGATTTAACATTTACATTATAATAACTATGAAACTGTAATTGCTACAACTGTATAACAGCTACGAAATAATAACTACGGTTTCATAACTATTAAAATTGAGTTGCCACGTAGTTATGGTTTCATAGTTGTTACACAGTTATAGCAATTACAATTTCGTATTTGTTACAACATGAATGTTAAATCTTAAAGTTTGAGAGGCAATAATTTTTTATTCGGGTTAAATCATGCAACGTATAATATATCAAATCGAAGCTCGTTTTTTATTTGAGTTGAACCATGGGACATATAATATATCAAAGTTTGTTGAGAGATCTACAACCAGTTATGGGATGAAACTCGTAACAGCCCAGTTTCAAGCTCAAGAATTATAAATCGATGCTTAGAAGGTGCTGATCAAAAGCAACATAGGTAGATAAATTAGGCTTGTGTCTTTGATTCCAGAGACATAAATTTCATTATTGATCATCCCTCGCTCGTAATTGGTTGTAGATATCTAAACGAGTTTCGATTTGATATATTATACATCACATGTTTCAATCTAAATAAAAAATTATAACCTCTCAAAATTTAAAATTTAGCATTCACATTATAATAGTTACGAAATTATAACTGCTACAACTGTATAGCAATAACGAAACCCTAGCTGCTACAATCACACAATTGTTGTAGCTATGATTTTATAACTATACTGTACAATTATGAAGCCATCGCTACTACAACTGTGGTTGTAGCGGCTAGGTTTTATTACTGCAATATAGTTACGAAACTATAACTACTACAATTGTGTGGTTGTAGCGGTTAGGGTTTCATTATTGTTATATAGTTGCAACAGCTACAATTTCATAACTATTACAACGTGAATGCTAAATCTTAAATTTTGAGAGGTCATAATTTTTGACTCATGTTGAACTACGAGATGTATAATATATCTAATCGAAGCTCGTTATATCTACAATTGATTACTAAATGGAACTCATAATGGTCTGGTTTCATATTCAAAAAAATATGATTTAAAGATTTTTCGAAGGCTTCTTCATAACTGGTATAACTGCATAAACTACTACAATACGTCCTATGTAGGTGGGAAATATAAATATGATAATAATGAGAATAGTATTGAAGAATAATATTGTCATTTTATAAAGGGGTGGACGCCCTTTCGATTAAAAAAAACATAGAATACCCTTTTGACCTTACAGTAACACCCCTTCCCCCACTTTTTACTTTTTCCCTAAAATAAATTATGGACTCCAATAAACCTTCTATGCATCTTCTTAATATTGAATTAAACAAAAAGAGAGAAAGTCATGAAAATGGAAGAGAAAAAAAGACGATAAGTTATAGTAGAGAAAGGAAAGGAAAAAGCCGCAAGAATGATAAATTGGTGCTTAGAAGATGTCGACCGAAAGCAACATTGGTAGATAAATTAGGCTTGGGCCTTTGATTGCACAATGGAAATTTCATTATTCGATCATCACCCTTCTCGATCAATCTTACGCAAGTTAATTTAAGGCTCTGTATGATCCGGTCGGGTAAGTTTTTGAAGTTGATTAGAGGCCCGGTCGGATTAGACGAAGTGGGTCGGGTTCAGTATCGGATTAGTGCGCTAGATACTGATCTGGCTAAAAGGATCAGGATTCGAAGCAACTTGAGACGGGACCCAATCAGTGGCACCCGAATAGACGTTCCCGACCGAGAACTTTAGCGGTTGGGGATCACCGGTCGGGAAAGTTTAATCGGGATAAAGCAGAAGCGTTTTGTCGGATCTCTTCATGAGTGTTCGGTAAGCAATAGGCCTCCCAGGCAGAATCTCCTGGTTGGGGTTACCCAGAGTGGTCAACCCAGGGTGGCCTACCCAGAGTGGCCGACCCAGGGTGGCCGACCCAGAGTGACCGACCCAGGGTGACAGACCCAGGGTGGCCGACTCAGAGTGACAGTCTGATAGACCCAGTGTGGCTGACCCAGGGTGGCCGACCCAGAGTGACAGACCCAGAGTGGCCGACCCTAGGGGTGCCAATTCGGGTGGGTCGGGTCGAGTTCGGGTCGGGTTGGGAAAAAAAATTTTTAACTCCCAACCCGAACCCGACCCGAACCCGATTTCAACCCGAAACCCCAAACCCGAACCCGACCAACCCGACCCGACCCGAATAATCCGAAAAAACCGATTCAAAACGTCCTTTTTCGTCATTTTTCCTATAATTCTTCACTTTTATCTCAATATTTCATCATAATCATACTATATTGATATTAATATACATAAAAATATCTTAATTTTCAAAATAAAATTTGATTTAACCCCAAAAAATCCACAAAATATTAAATTCGGGTCAACCCGAACCCGACCCGAAAATTTTCAACCCGAAACCCCCCAACCCGAACCCGACCCGAACCCGAAAATTTTCAACCCGAACCCAATTTTTTTCGGGTCGATTCGGGTTGGGTCGTCGGTTCGTGTTGATTTTTGACACCCCTAGCCGACCCAGAGTGACAAACCCAGGGTGCCCGATCCAAAGTGACAGACCTAGGGTGGCCGACCCAGAGCGACAGACCCAGGGTGGCCGACCCAGACCGACAGACCCAGGGTGGCCGACCCAGGGTTATAGACCCAGGGTGGCCGACCCAGAGTGACAGACCCAGAGTGGCTGACCCAGATTGACATACCCAAGGTGGCTGACTCAGAGTGACATACCCAAGGTGGCCGACCCAGAGTGACAGACCCAGGGTGGCCGACCCAATGTGGCCGACTCAGGGTGACAGACCCAAGGTGGCTAACCCAGAATGACAGACCCAAGGTGGCTAACCCAGAATGACAAACCGAGGGCGGTCGACCTAGAGTGACAACCCAGGATGGCCGACCAAGAGTGACAGACCCAGGGTGGCAGACTCATGGTGGCCGACCAAGAGTGACAGACTCAGGGTGGTAGACTCATGGTGGCCGACCCAGAGTGAGTGAAGGGTCGCAGCAACAGTAAAGATCATCTGAATCTCCCCATTGTCAGAAGAGGATTTTTGACATAATCATGACCTAACAGAGCTGCCAAGCATTAATGGGCATCAGAGGAGACAACTTAGGCAGATTGTCAGGCGGTTGTGGCAGTCTCACAAAGCAACTAAAGCTGCCATTAGCTCAGTCTGCCAACTGGTCAGCTCTTAATGAGATAGGACAGCTCTGACAAGGCAGGTGGCTTCTCCTCCCCTATATAAACCCCCCTTGGGGCTCCAAAGAAGGAGTTGCTACCATTTGGAACCTTTGCCCTCTCTTTGTGTTCTCTCGTTTTTGGTCCGACCCGAGCCACTTGTGTCCTTTTAGCACTCAAGTTCAACTCCGACCCCCACGCTACTGTAAATCGGGATCCTCTTGGTCAGATCGAGTCATCCTAGCGAGGACCTTCTTCACTTGTCGACAGGATCACTATATATCGATGAACTCACATACAAGTTCAATATGGCCAGGTCTTATCTTTTATCCGAATTCTAAATGTAATTTAGATGAATCAAAAACAAACAAAACAAAAGTAGAGCGATAATATTAATCTAATTTTCTTATCCCAAATGAACTAGTAGAGTTTTAGCGCCTTATAATGATGGATGTTGGAGTTAAAAAATAGATGACAAAATCATAAAACACATCTAATCTATTCAATACCATCGATAAAGATGACTACTTGAGTTACAATTTATAGCTTTGAAATCGTTCACGAATCTCCTCTTCTGTCTCCTATCAATTATATTAGCTTACTCGTCCCTTTCACTTTATTAAGCGAATATGATGGCCCTACGACATAGAAAATGATCGAGACATCGGGTTCGGAAGATAGCTCATGGAGGGGGCCATGATCCATCATCTCATCGAATGTACATATGACAACAAATGATGGAAACCTCTTATCACTTTGTATGACACTTTGCCAAGATTCAAACCACTTTCTCGAATTTTAGTTCTTTATTTTTAATTATCATCTCCTAGCATTCCACCGCTCATTCTATTTTTCGTTTGTTTGTGTTCATGTCTCGAGAAGTAAACAAAATTTGGACCCCATTATAATTGTAGAGGAATATTGATGAGGTTGATGTTTGTTGTCTGAATCAAGAGGGCAGCCATTTCATTATTGTGAAAAAAAAAATATATAGATAGATAGATAGGAAATAACTTTTAGACTCTATCGGCTATCTAGTATAGTAGGCAATTCAGAATTCATCGTAATAGTCATTGATCTTTTCACTCGGAGTTAGGTTAGGCTCGTTGTATCGTTATCATTTGAGATAAAACTAGCTAGGACATATGGGTTTAAGTGAGTTTCATGATTGTTATATTTGCTTTCAAGATGAAATGATGCTTAATGGACTTGAATTCTTAATGTTATCCCGATCGATTTGTAGCGGGGGTCTTACGGATACCTCTTAGTCATGTCACTACTACAATGACAAAAGGAGAGGAGAGAGAAGGGACGAGAGAAGAAGAGATAAATACGACCTCATCATCTTTATCCCGTGGTCTTTGATCCCTCGACATTTTTATTATCAATGCTGACAACGTCTTTTTACTCTATTTTAGTCATAATAATAGATTGAGTATTTTGTTCTTGACATAATAGTAAAATTGTTATTGTGTGATTTTGAGGTCACATATTTGAATAGTAAAAATAATCTTGTATAATATTGGATAAGATTGTGTACAATAAGTCTAATGTGATCCAACTTTTCTTCAAACCCTTGTAGAATTTCATACAATCACATAACAATAGATTGAGTACTTTATTCTTTGGCATGCATGATGATAAATTGTCATCGTGTAACTTTGAGATCATGAATTTGTATCGTGAAAACAAGCTTTTATAATATAGGATCAAACTGTATATAAATTCAATGTGATCAGATTCTTCTATGGAATTCCATATTGATGAGAACTTCGAGCATCATAATAACCTATTTTTCCATTTATTTAATGAAGCGAGTACCCATCAAGTATACTTATCGAATTTACCAAGTTGTGCTTGCCATTTGCACACGCGCTTAGAGGGTGTCAACCGGGTGAGGTCGTGTTGGTGTCATGGTGCATATGGGCCAGGCCGGACCAGGCCGGTCCGGATTGTGTCGAGCCCAAAGCCTATGGTTTACTTGCTTTGAACCAATTTGAATTGAATTGGTTCCTTTTCCCGCCACCGCCTCCTCCTCCTTCGCCTCCTCGGTCAATGCAGCTTACCTCGCTTTGCTCTGAGCCGTAATCCTAACCATTCGTCAATGCCAGAACTTGCAATGATCGGAGAGGCAGCGACACGAGTGGTGTAGGGGAGTCGAGTCCAGGCAAGGAGTTGCTCAGGTGGTTCTCCGCCGATAAGGACGCTGATCAAGCCTTAGAGATCATCGCAGAAGCACTTGTGATTTGACAATCTATATTGTGTGCACTTGTTATTTCTTCACATTACAGATCCAAATTCTTCAGCAAGTACACTTTAATTAATTATAGCGGATTCAAGTCTCCTCCACAAACCTCCATCCGTGTTATAAATTCTAAATCGATGTTTTGGCGCATACAATATTAGTTACTTCGGCTTTTTTGTTCGATCTTCTCCTGGTCTCAAAGGATGGTAGATGTGATCATTGCTCTCAAGTCAAAGATATAGGTCTTCTTCAGGCTCAAATCAAAGATAGGTCTGCTTTTTCTTTGTTCTCCTTTAGTAGGCTTTTACATTTCTTAATTTCTCAACAAGAATATGCATGCTTTTCCTTGCAAAGTTACTTATTTATGCTAAGTGGATACTACTGTACATTCATTTTCCATGAAGTATCTTTCATCCTGTATGGGCATTGATCCTGCCTTCTGTGAGTCATATACATTAACTTTAAGTTGATCTTTCCCATATCGAAATCAGCATTAATCATGCTACGCAAGGAATGGATTGCAGTAATGAGGGAAAATAATTGAGTTAGGTTGTGTTCAAACTGTTTGGCAGGACAACCTAGCTAGCAATCTCAAGATCCAGTTCTTGGACAACTTTTGGACATTGCATGATGGTTGGGACCCCATTTGGCAGGTGCAATTTGTCTCTCTTTGAAAGAGTCTTCAACAGCCAACTGAATCATCAAGATGAGGAAAGGCAAGCACTAAAAATATTCGAAAGTGATACTCCTGTCTTCTGTGTGATTGGCTAATTCAATATATACTCTCACATCATTGTCATCATTTGAGACTTGACTCTTCATCTATTGGCCATGTACATTTGAGATCTCTGTTGCTGTGCACTATTGTTGATCTTAACGGACAGATTGATGAAAATGATTAAAGTTAGATGCCTAAAGTTTAGAGATCTTCATTCTTGTGATCCACATTTATTTTTTCCCCACATATTTGTATACCTTAGCCTGTTTATTATGCATAGTGGTCCAGAAGTTCATTTGAATTTGCTCATCTCCCCTGGAATTCATAGCTTAATTGCAAGTTTTTTTTTTAAAATCTCTGGCAGAGTGATTAGAAAGCTTGTAGTTTCTGGCAGGAATCAGACTGAGCATTAGGACAAGCAGCAGGTTCAACTATTACTTGTGAGTTGATTAGTTCTTAAAAGTTGGTAGTCATGCATTTACAGGTTAAGTTGCTCTAGGAGGAACTGATTGATTGCCGAGTTGCCGAACATGATTCATTCAAAATCAGGTGGAGTCAATGCAGAGGAACTCCGAGTTCATTGATGGTGATCACTGAGTTCTCTGGTTAGACATAATTGGACTCATTGACTGTCTTGTTAGTAGGAGCCCTAGAGTCAATTATGTGATGATTGACTAGGGACTTTTTATATCATATTCTATCATTAATAAAGATATATTTGGTTATTATACTTACTTTATATTTGTGTCAAATAACTAAGTATAATAATGTTCTTGGGTAATAGGTTCTTATCTACATTATATCGATTAGTTGAATCGATAGTGAGATGATATAGAGAACACTACACTAAACCATTCCTAGTCAAACATTAATATTCAAGGACAATATTAATGCATGGAGACTAACATGTAGGTCAATTGATGACTTGAGCTCACAAGTCATGGATATGTGATATCAAGTTGACACATGAGTATACATTAGAGAATGTGTACTGAATTGACCCGCCATGAGAAAGTTTCATAGATTTTCATATGCGTGTCATAAACTTTCTCATGTGACTATTAGTAGGCATAGTCCTTAGACCTAAAGTTACTACCGTTCCCTACATAAGGAGTTATATACTTTGGTAGCGTCAAACGTCACCTGTAACAAGATGGACTATAAAGGCGATCACTGGTTATGTAATAAATTATGCAGAGGTATGTGAGTGATGTAAATGAGATCTATCCCTCCCATATGACGGGAGTGATATTTGTGGGTCCCTTGATCGAGTAGGACTACTAAAACACATGACCATGCTCAAATGAGTCAATGTGAGATATTGAGCTCATTTGTTTGAGTGAGTCTACTCGGGGATCAAGAAACACAAAAATTGATCGAGGATGACACGGTCTATGCCTCATTGGTCAATCTAGATATCAAGGATAGAAGGACAAGGTCATACATTGCCATAGTCACAGAGGTTAAGTCGGATCTTGACTTTCTCGTCACTTGGGTAGCAATGATGCATTGCTAGATGTCGCTCGTTGCTTATGTGTCTAAAGTGATACCAATCTTATTTCCGCTGTGAATTTTAAATATTTTTTGCCCATAGATCCCAACAGTGGTATCAGAGCCGCTTGCAAAAGATCATACAAAGTTTAGAAAAAACTTTTATATGTGATATAGAAGTAGGACATAATTTTGTTGTGGATTGTATAATGTATGAGCATTTGTTGAGATACAAATGTTTGTGTTGATCAAACTAAATATCCATAGCATTATCATATGAATATGAAAGTGTGCTATGGTCCGATTGTACTCAAAAATTTTTATAACTTTTGGTTTCGGCTCATGAGCATTTTTACAATCATAATAAAAATTGATGTCCTAAATCTATTGTGTGTGATTGATGACATGGTGCATGGTTATGACCTTAACCCCAATATGATTGGATGTATATGTGTGTGTACATGTTATAATGTAATTCATAATACGACCTGCGCGTCATGCCTTATCTCTATTTTTCTAGTTGTAAAATAGATTTAAACTCGAATGTAACTTGAGTTTTACTAATTTGTAATGTATAAAATGACTAAATGAGGAGTGGAATGCCCATTGAAGGATGAAGTTACAAGAAGAATGTGCGACACATGATGACCGAAGGATGCACTTGGAGAAGTTGTTATCCCTAGGTTGACCATCGATTTTCTCATTGGCTTGAGAAGATCGTAGCATATAGGCCATAACCATGTCACATTTATCGCTTATATGTTAATATATACAATGTGTATATGTGATGTATGATTTGATAAATATTTATCTTAATTAAGTCAACTCGATATGCCTACCAAAGTTTGGTACTCATAAACTACCTCGATTATTTGTTGTTGGGTTTGCCAAAGCAAAGCGACACATTTTATCTTGGTAGAGTGCGAGAGGACAATTGTGATGTCCCGTTATCGAATTTTGGGTGAGACTTAACTAAGTCACCTCAATTGAATTGAGAAACTTAGAGGCATATCCCAAAAGTTGGGAAAATTAGGTAAGAGAACAATTATACTAAGTCTTGGACGATTAGCCAAAGCTAACTCAAGATGATGTGTAATGTGGATCTTCACCCTTTGTTTCCAAGAGTTGCATAAGATGTAATTGGTAAAATATTACCTACCTAATTATACCAAGTCTTGGGCGATTAGCCAAAGCTAACTCAAGATGAGGTATAATATGGATCTTGTCTCACATAAATATGATTGCTTTTTGGTTTAGAGCTAGTAGTATGGGCAAATTGAATTTGCCTACATCCATGACTAGCCTCTATCAAAGTTCTACGATTCAGTAGGAGTATCATTTAATTAAAGACCTAATTAAATGATCTAGATATGATACTTATTTCTGTATATTTTACTGTTGTAGATTACCATGTCATCTAACACATCAAATACTCTCTCTCTCTCTGCGATCCGTCCTTGAGAAGGACAAGCTTAACGGAGCTAATTTCCTGGACTAGTACGGAAACTTGAGGATCGTCCTCAAGCAAGAACGAAAGTTGTATGTCCTAGAGCAACCTCTTCCAGAAGCACCCGCCACTACCGCTACTCGTGTGAAAAAAGATGCTTACATGAAGCATCAAGATGATGCACTCGATATATCATGCCTCATGCTTGCCACCATGAACTCTAAGCTTCAGAAGCAATATGAGAACATGGATGCACATGATATGATTGAGCACCTAAAACAACTATATCAAGGGCAAGCTAGGCACGAGCAATTTGAGGTGTCTAAGGCCCTATTTGCATGCAACATGCAAGAAGGAACTCACATACTCAAGATGATTGGGTATATCGAGAACCTTGAAAATTTGGGATTTCCACTGGGCCAAGAATTGGTCACGGGCCTTATCCTGCAATCGTTACCGGAAGGGTACAACCAATTTGTCATGAACTATAACATGAATGAAATTGACAAGCCATTGCCTGAGATGCTCAACATGTTGAGAACTGCTGAACTCAATCTCAAGAAAACCAAGACCAATAATGTACTGATGGTACAGAAGGACAAAGGCAAATGAAAGCCTAAGGGCAAGGGTAAGACCCAAGCCAAAGACAAGGTCAACTCTACTGCACTAAAGGCCAAAGGTGGGGTGACTAAAGAAGAGACCTGCTTCCACTATGGTGAGACAAGACATTGGAAGCGGAATTGCAAAATCTACCCAGAGAAAGTAAAAAGGAAAAGAAGTGAGACTTCTGCCTCAGGTATTTTTGTTATAGAAGTCAATCTATCTATTTCTTTTTCTTGGGTATTAGATACCGGTTGTGCATCTCACATTTGTACTAATGTGTAAGGTCTTCAAAGAGCTAGATCGTTGACAAAGGGTAAAATGGACCTACGAGTAGGCAATGATGCAAAAGTTGCTGCTATAGTTATAGGAACATATTCATTGTCTTTGCCCACTGGGCTTATCTTAGAACTAGAGGAGTGCTTTTATGTATCTGTACTAAGAACATAATTTCTGTATCTTGTTTGGATAAGAAAGGCTTTTCATTTATCATAAAAGACAAATGTTGTTCTATAATGTTAAATGACATGTTCTATTATAGTGCACCACTTATGAATGGACTCTATATTCTAATCTTTGAGAACCCAATCTATAACATAAATACCAAACGGTTCAAACCAAATGATTTGAACCAAACGTATCTCTGGCATTGTCGCTTAGGTTATATAAATGAGAGTCACATATCCTAGCTCCATAAGAATGGACTACTAGACTCATTTGATTTTAAATCATATGAAACATGTGAATCTTGTCTTCTAGGCAAGATGACCAAGACTCCATTTAGTGGACACGACGAAAGAGCGACAGACTTGTTAGGACTCATACATACTGATGTATGTGACCCTTTCAATGTCACAGTTAGAGGAGGCTATCAGTACTTCATCACTTTCACTGATGATGTCAGTAGATATGACTATGTGATGATTGACTAGGGACTTTTTATATCATATTCTATTATTAATAAAAGCATGTTTGGTTATTATACTTACTTTATATTTGTGTCAAATAACTAAGTATAATAATGTCCTTGGGTAGTAGGTTCTTATCTACATCATATCGATTGGTTGAATCGATAGTGAGATGATGTAGAGAACACTACACTAAATTATTCCTAGCCAAGTATTAATATTCAAGGACAATATTAATGTATGGAGACTAACGTGTAGGTCAATTGATGACTTGAGCTCACAAGTCATGAATATATGATATCAAGTTGACACATGTATATACATTAGAGAATGTGTACTGAATTGACCCGCCATGAAAAAGTTTCATAGATTGCCATATGAGTGTCATAAACTTTCTCATGTGACTATTAGTAGGCATAGTCCTTAGACCTGAAGTCACTACGGTTCCCTACATAAGGAGTTATGTACTTTGGTATCGTCAAACGTCACTTGTAACAGGGTGGACTATAAAGGCGATCACTGGGTATGTAATAAATTATGCAGAGGGATGTGAGTGATGTAGATGAAATCTATCCCTCCCATATGGCGGGAGTGATATCTGTGGGCCCCTTGATCAAGTAGGACTACTAAAACGCATGGTCATGCTCAAATGAGTCAATATGAGATATTGAGTTCATTTGTTTGAGTGAGTCTACTCGGGGATCAAGAAACACAAAGATTGATCGAGGATGACACGGTCTATGCCTCATTGGTCAATCTAGATATCAAGGATAGAAGGATAAAGTCACACATTGCCATAGTCACGGAGGTTAAGTCAGATCTTTACTTTCTCGTCACTTGGGTTGTAATGATGCATTGCTAGATGTCGCTCATTGCTTATGTGTCTAAAGTGGTTTAGACACATTGTCAATATTACGAGAACTTATTGGGTCACGCACTAAGGACACGATGCTTCGGAGATTAATTGATCTTAGTTTGACTAAGATTTGATCCGAATTGAATTAATTTAGTTAGACTCAAGTGAATCCAATTAGATTATGGGATTGAGTCTAATTTGAGTTAGATTCATATAGATTAGACTCAACCACTTAATCATGGATAATATTCATTAAATGGTTTAATGAAAATTATTTAAGAGGAAGACTAAGAGACATTCTATTCATTAGATGAATAGAATATTAAGAGTCTCAAGGGATACTAAAAGGCTTGGTATTCATTTAGTTTTATTAGTATTAAGATGAGAGGAGCTCAAGGGTCAAAGACCCTTGGTATTTATTAGATGAGTATAAATACTCTCTCTTGTCAAAGGCTAGGTAGAGTACTTCTCTTCTTCTTCTTTCTTACTCTTTGTCCAAAACTCCTTAGTGGAGGTTCTTGTGCTTTGTGAACCATCCTAAGTTGCTAGCATAACTAAGGTGGTTCCTCTCCAAGGCAAAGATTGTGCTCGTGTGGATACGCATAGAGGCATGGGCACTTAAACGTGCAAGAGATCCGACATACCTCGGATAAGCGGGATAAACGAAGGGCATGTGCCAAAGGTATACCTATACGATAGGGTTTTTGTAAATTCACTTTGTATGAGTTTTCTTTTGATGAATCGCTCGAGGGGTCTTATTTCCGCTGTGAATTTTAAATATTTTTTGCCCATAGATCCCAACATGCCTATGGCTAGGTTTGATGATCGTCATTATCATCTCTATTTATTCCTTCTTGATAATTCGAGTATCATGTACTTACTTACGATCCGATTGATCATGGAAATAATCGGTCCGACTCCATAGAAATTTTCTACTAACTATCAGGATATATCAGGAAGCGCATATAAGTACTGACAAATGATCCAACATCACGTGCAATTTGAACTTCTCAGGTGTAATATATTCTAGGTGAGATTCCAACTATCGTTGCCGGGGAGCACATCCCACCACTTACCGTGCACCATAGCCCCGAGAATCTCTTGATAATGATGCTTTGTTTTTGTAATTCAAATATCCAGTTCTTACGATCCGATTATTTTTGAAGGTGATCTGTTCAACCCTATGGAAGTTTTCCACTGGTCACCATAATTAATCAAGAAGCGCAAATGAGTCCTGGTAGACGGTTCAGCATCAGAAGTTTTTCAAATTCCCCAGATGTAATGGACCCTAGGTGAGATTTGAACTCTTATCTCCTAGAGAGATCATCGCACCTGCTACCATCATACCTTTGAATTGACTAATATGGGAGATGGTCGACTCAATGGTCTCGGGGGCCTTTTTATAATGGCTCTTAGAGCAAAAAGTGATAATACTCATCCCAAACAGTCCAGTATCGCCTCTCCAAGCTAGATATATACAAGTAAATCATTGGGGGCATTTCATTCTAGCACAGTAGCTTTTTGCATGGGAGAGATCAAATACACAATAAAATATTTTGTACTAGTTGGGAAATAATCTCAAACCCTATTAGAGTAACCATTCATGCATATATCAACCGTGTTAACTTGTGGAGGTCTCTTGATAATGACTCTTTTGTATCAAAAGAGGTTTATGCTCATCATAGGTATCCCTCACAGTCCATCTTTAGATTATGTGAAGAGAGATAAATTACTAGGTTAGTTTATAACCAACCGCCAAGTGACTCTCTTGATAATGGTTCTTTTTGGATAAAATGTCATATCTTGACCCCGGGTGCCATAGATATTTATAAAGGGATCTAGTAGAAAATTTAGTAGATAGCTATTTTTCTCAGATTTCCTTGAAAATTAATTTTTATTTATTTATATAAATTTATTACGTGATGATGAATTCAGTTATGACCTGGGAGCCTCTTAATAATGACTTAGAAGTTTGTTGATGTTGATTGATGAATTCTTTTATTATGGACAATTGGACTCAATGAGTGCCAACTATTACCTCTAGTGTCATTGATTATCTTTACTAGGTACTTTCATGATCATCCCTGCAATACCGGCAGAAATGATCATCCATGCAATACCAATTATATTTTCTTCAAAGTAAGACATTTTTAAAATAATAATAATAATAATAATAAAAGGGATTTTCTAAAATTTGTTTATATTTAATAACTAATTTGGGTAGTAATTTATGAGGGTGTAATAGATATGTGATTAAATGGGCATACTTAATATATTTATAAAAAACTCTTGTTTTTGCTCACGGGTGAAGTGTGGTATTAAAATACTTAGAAAAATAATTAATAGCATCAGATTAAGAATTTCACCCGAGATGAATATTTTTGAGATTGACTTCTGAACATGTATAAGTTATGTTTTAGATTTATCTCTTAGGCTAGGTGGAAGAACTAGGAAAGATCATTTAACTATTATTAAAAAAAGAGATTATTTGGAATAAAATTATAGTATTTTTTTAGATCACTACAACTTTGATATTAATAAAGGCAAAACAGATGGCTGATGTGAAATTATCATGGACAAATCGATTAAAACTTCTCTCCAAAGCTTTGCTAGTGGAATCATATATATATATATATATATATATATATATATATATATATATATATATATATATATATATATATATATATATATATATATATATATATATATATATATAATTCTGCTCTCCTGTGGACCGTGCGATGCAGACCTCGTATGCGACGGGGGCGCATGACCGATCAGGGGCTTCCTGATCGGTCACGCACGGTGCTGCGCTCCGTGTCCATCGGCGGCCTTCGGTCGTCGCCCCCGAACAAAACTATAATTCTAGGGGTAGCGGTGAACCCGTCGGCACGGTGAACCCGTCGATGTACCAGTGAACTTGTTGGCGTACGTGACCGATCAGGCAACGACTGATCGGTCACGGTGATCGATCAAGCAGTTGGCTGATTGGTCCGTTGTCGCACACGCGGTCCGCAGGGCGCGATCCGTAAGATAGTGAATCCGTGTATATATATATACATAAGGTAAATTACGTAATCGGGATTAGTACATGACTTTTTTAAAAATTGAAGGTAAATTACCTTCCTTTAGATAATTTAATCTCATAAAAATAATAACGTGGTTAGTTGAACTAAGTTAAAAAATTGAGGTCGATAAATTTTTTAATATATCATGAAATCAAAGAATGTATATCTTTGAAAACATCATAAGATGCTAGAATTGATACTAAAATTTATAATTAATTTTAGGGGATAAGCGGATTTAGAAATCGGGAATGAAAATGAAATATATTTCATTCTCATTTATAATGTTTGGTATATGAGATCGGAATCAAAATATGAATATGATACCCATGATTTTATAACTTAGTCCCCATTAAATTATCATCAAATTCATAACTCCTTTAATTAAAATTCATTAACATTTTCATTGTCGAATGTAAATCAAACGTCCTTTAGTTTAATATATCCAGGGGATTGAATGTGCAATCTCTTAATATTGAGGCAAAGATTTATTTCCCAAAAGCGTTTTCAATTATTTTCTTTTTAATTTATGCACCAGAAAATTTTATTTTATTTTTAATGAATTTATTTCTTTCTTTACTTTTAAATTTAAAGTTAAACTTGATATTACTCACTGGACTCGACTTGACTCAGACTCAGACTCGACTCAATTCAACCATGAATATGGGGATAAGAAGGGACAAGAGGGGATTAGTTTGAAGCAGTCCAGGAGCCAATCAGAGGTCGGCAAAATGCGCCTATAAATAGAAGGATTGAAAGAGGCTTTCGTCGTTTTCATCGCTCGTCATCCCGCATCGCTTCCTCCTCCTCCCCCGCTTCTCCAGCGTTCGATCTCCGGACCGAAAAAAACAAATCAATAATTCCTCGCGGCGCGCCAAAAACGAATCAAATCAAAGGTAACGATCCGTCGCACTGCCTCCTTGGTTCTCCTCTCGCGATCTAGGGTTCACCTTCCGTGATCTTCGCAATGTTTCTAGGGTTTCGGCAGCGGGGATGGCGGAGGCTTCTTCCTCCAGCACGGTAGATGGAGCCGGAAGCCACGAAAGCGTCGGCAGCGTGCGGGAGCAGGATCGCTTCCTCCCCATCGCCAACATCATTCGGATCATGAAGAAGGGCCTCCCCGCCAACGCCAAGGTCGCCAAGGACGCTAAGGAGACGATGCAGGAGTGCGTCTCGGAGTTCATCAGCTTCGTCACCAGCGAGTGAGATCGATGGCCATCTCCTCTCATTCGTAGTTTTCGTTCCCTTGTTAGTTTACTGAGCAAATTGAGGGTGTTGATGATGGAAGGGCGAGCGATCGTTGCCAGAAGGAGAAGCGGAAGACGATCAATGGGGACGATCTGCTTTGGTCGATGGCGACGCTAGGGTTTGAGGACTACATCGATCCGCTGAAGTTGTACCTGCAGAAATACCGTGAAGTATGTATATATTTTATGCGATGATCTTAATCATGCACTCTGACCCTTGTTGTTTTTTTTTCTCTGTTTTATTTTTCATCTACCGATTTGGATGGATTTTGTTGACGTTAATGCCGTTGTTGTAGTTGGAGGTAATTATATGTTCTCTCTACTTTGCTACCTTTACCCGCTAACTCATTGAATTTTGAATGAGGATACATAAGTTTGATTTTCTTCCCAGGGTGGAGATGGAACTGCAAGGAGAGAAATGGGGGGATCTCATCCTGGCACCACACCTGGGGAATACCAGGTACCATGTTCAATGATTCTTCTACTCTGCTTGTTAACAGGATCGATTTTTAATTGTGTCATGCTTTTTGGATACGGTGTAACTAGGTTCATCAACAAAATTCTCTTGCACAGGGCATGAATTACGTGAATCCTCAGGTAATTCTCCTAACAGATATAGGAAATTCTAGGTTATAATAGACACAATTAGAATTAGAATCCTTTGTAATTTCTTAATCATTAGTATGCAATTTACTATGTTTTTTATTTGGTCTAGTTTCTTTTTCAACTATGTGCAGTTTATAACCTTTGGTTAGAGCATACACTTGGTTGCAATGGTTTCTTTTAGAGAGTTTGCTTTGCTTTCTGACCTCCATGGTTAATAGATGATATGCTCATAGCAATCAACTAAGGGAGTTAAATCTATGGGGGTGAAAATCAAAGTTGTACATTTTCCCTAGTTTTCATTTCATGGGGAGTAAATGACAATTTTAATCTGAAAAATTGCTAACTAAATTTGGTGTTTGTCCATACCTATATTTATCATCTTTTGCAACAATCTGGATTGATGCTTGACCCCTCAGATTTTTTGTTCTTGATTTTGTGATGATATACATTTTATATACATTATCATTCTCAAACGTTATAATTCACTTTATTTGGAAAATTGGGTATTGATAGTTGGACATATTAACGTGATAAGATTGTAAAGTTATCTTTCTGCAAACTTGGTCTATGGAAAGTACAGGAACCATTATATGGTAGATTGTAGATGTAAATTCAACTCATTCAGGTTTTGACAAATAAATGAACTGTTCTTTATGCATGTTCTAGAAGCACTACCATCACTAGCTTCAGGGTTGCTATATTTCCTGCTATTTGACAAGTTTGTACGTTTTTCTTTGTTTTAATTGAGCAATTTTGACTTAATTTACTTGGTTAATTGTCTTGGTCAACAGTTAAAAAGTAGTATTATATTAAAATATTTTTCACATATTTTTCTTTAGGTTTAATTAGTTTGATAATAATTTTCACATGTAAGATCCTAATTATTTAGGTTACGTATACGTATAGTTGTCTTTATTTCACATTATCCTAACAACATCAGCAACATAACAAGGACAATCTCCTCAGTAGCCTTATTAGTGAATAATTCAACATGACAACATTTAGCTTCATGCATATGTGTTTTTTTTAATTTTCATTGTGTACCGTAGCCACTTCAAAATCTTATGGTTGGAACAATTATGTTCCTGTCTTTAACAAAATACCGTCAGTAATCCTTTTAGCTAAGTGATGTTTCATTGTCATTGGCAACCAAATGATGGTAATGTAGGTGTAGTGTCTGAAATTTTATGATTTTTTGTTCTCTATTCATAATATCTAAGGATCATTTTGCGTTGTAAAAAATACTAGAAGAATTTTACTATTACCAGAAGAAAAAACAAATAAATGAATTATGGCCTTATGTTAAACTTGCACGGATTAAAGAACTGAAGTATAATCTAAAATGATCAACTCTTGGTGCAAAATGCTTAGTTTTAACTTGGTGGTGGTATAAGTATCTAATCTCACTAAACTCTCTCATTACGACGTCCTCATCAAGGCTTGAAATCCTTTGTTGACGTCATGTGAGGCCCAGCTAAGATGGTTCCATCACCACATATAGCCCTTTTCCAATTTGAACACCTTACCAAGTGTAGTCCTTGGACTACCTGGATATGAGCTACAACAACTTGCCTAAGTAAGACAACCACTGTTAACTTTATAGGCACAGGCATAAGTCCAAAATACTCGAGATCAAGTTAATTATAAGTTCACTTAACTAAAAGCCTTATGAACTCCTTGCATTAGCCTACAATTTCTTATGCAAGCTTACCTAAAAGTCTTATTCTATATCATTCTATATCGATTTTTAAAGTGCAAGTCATTGTTTTTTGTCATGGGTGAAATCTTTTGTTCCCTGCCAACTAACACATGAGAAGGCACTAGACACGGTTGCTAGAACCTCCTTTCTTCATTCGTGAGTGATCGCGAATAATGAAGTAAGACAAGGGTTCCACAATGAGACTTCTTTAAAGTAAGCCTCTTCCTTTGCCTTTGTTCAGGCCTCTTCCTCCTTTTCCTTTTCCTTTGTCCGCCTCTTCCTCCTCACACTCGACCTCCATGGAGTGATTACCTTCAACTGAAAGGGAACAATATTATCATGTTGAACTTTGGCTGAAATTTCAAATCAGGTCGAAGCCAACATTTTGACCATGGGTGAGCTTTGGAATATTATAACTAGAATATTGATTCTTTAATATGCTTAAAAGAGTTTATTTTAATAAAAAAATTTAATCGCAATTTATTTTGCAAAATCACCCTGTTATTTAAGGTATTTTGTGAAAAAGATGCTTTTTGGTAAAACAATATTTATAGGGGCTTGCCTTTTGGTAAGTTTGTAATAGGGGTGACTTTTGGTCATTTTCCATTAGATGTGATACTTTCTTATGTCTAAAAGAGATTATGTTATGAAAAATATAATGGATTTTTTTTTTGTAAAATAATTGATGCCTTGTAATCAAGGTGACAAAAGGCAATTTGCTCGCCCCCAACGCCCCCGTCAACCCGTCCTAGGACTAACACGGAGGAGCCAAATCATGGGGGCTATTAGCTCGGATGCTGTGACTAGCGCGTGGGGAGGACGGGCATATTGACTTTGCTAAATTTTGACTCCCAGACCTCAAGGTGGCAACACCCACGCAATAACCATTAGTCCATCATTATGCCTTGTAATTAAGTGATAAAAAGGCGAAACGCTCTCCCCCAGCGCTCCTGCCAGCTCATCCCAGGACCAACACGGAGGAGGTAAATCACAGTGATTGAGAAGGCAAGAGGTTGGAAAGGGGGGGAGAGACTTTTTACACAAGGTGCAGGGATTTATGCCCCACCAGTCCTGTGGCTCGAACCTAAGACCTCTAGTGACAATCTATCAATCCCTTACCATCTCAGCTATGCCCGTGGGGGCATGCCTTGTAATTAAGGGTATTATGGAAGGTGGCCTATTGTTTATAAAAGAAAATTATAGGGGTTCCTTTTGATCATTCTCAGTTATAAAGGGTGTGTCTTGATAAATTGCTCAAAAAATTCCACTTGAGCATGATAATATTGGAAGTCTGAAGTATCTAATTCAGTTGTATATACTTGGAAGCACCTAGTTGACAATATACTACTCATTTTGCACATGTAATATAATGGCAGGTACATAACATTCTTTAGTCAGTAAAATTAATGTTCTTTTATCTCCACATTGTAGTTCTATAACGGCGACCTCTGACTTTCAATATCATCTGTTTACGTTCTAGGAGATACTTCTTCCAGGTAAGTTTGCTGATCTTTTACATGGTGACGTTCACTTAACATTTGAAGTTATTTCTTTTACAATTAATGCTCAAATGGAGTGTTTGTGTTTTTTTGGTAAGAATCTGTTTTAGTTTCCCAAACTTTTTGTTAAAAATAAGACTACACAATAGCCCTTACTGTTGCTTGTTCTGTACTGTTCAACTTAATTTGTTCAAGGATTGCCTCACAAAGCTGAGTTAGTGGATTAGACTAATGATTGTTTCCTTGTACCAATTGTTGGCGCAGAGCTTTATGCGTCGACGAAGGCTTTCCTTGCTTCATTTTTCGTATTCCCTGATTTTTACAATATAATGCCTCAGCTTCTCTACATAAATTATTAGTCAAGCATTAGGATCTAGCAATTTGAATGGTATCGTCGCTTCAAGTACACGTGAAAATTTTGTGCGCTGAATATATCGATGTCTATCCTCGTTCTTATGTTTTTCTTTTGGAATTTATATTGAATTTGATCCAGGTAAGTACAGGAGATTGGTTGTCTATCATGTTGCCAAATCGTATAATTAAATCATGCACGAAGTATCCGCATTTGTCAATGTGGTAGACGAACTGTTTTAAACACCAACAAACATGGTTGTCTATCATGTTGGTCACTTAGGTCAAATTTATTTTATGGAGACAGATGGAAAGCTGACAGAGACTTATCAAGCACCTATTCAGTCTCGGAATAGTGTATAGTTTTACGACAAGTAATCTAAGGAAAGATAAGAAGGAAGGACAATAAATACTGTTGGAAAATAATTAATTTTTTGTTTTTAAAAAAAAAATTGACTACAAATGTGAACAGTGGTTGATTTACTTATGTGGATGGAACAGGAGATTGGTTTAACATAAGGGAAGCAACATAAACAGGCAGAGGGAGAGAAATTTGGTGGATGATAGCTCAGTTATTAAAGTAGCAGGTCATTTAGGTTGATGATGGCTCAATATTTAAGCTAAAAATACCAGCTTTTGTTTTATGTGTTTGCCCTTTTATATCTGAATTTATCATGGTGCTGATTCCACTCTGTCAATAAAATTTTGCTGGTATAACTAATCCATTCGCTGACATTGTAATACAGGTTCGGCCTGCACCGCAAAAAGCATCTCTTCATGGCGTCTTTGGTTTTTTTCCCTTTTCATTCGGTGCAAATTTTTTATTTTTGTAGATTGCTAGTTCCATAATTCCAACTACTGATCTGGTATAATTACCGATCCCATTTAATTTAAGACAGACCTGTTAAATTTGGTTTTTTAGTTATAGTATTTTATTTGTTTGTTTGCTTGGGGAACTTTTATATATTTTTACTTTTTAGATAACAAGATAGCATTTGGATGCACTAGTCAACCAAACGCTTTAGTTCTCTGTTTTTTTTTTTTCAAAACAGAATTAAGGGGCGCTTGGTATAAATTCGATAATGAAAATCATAATAGATTTTGATTGATGTGTTTATGAGTTTAGTAATAATTTAGTTAAGGTGGGATTGTCTCTGGGGTTATGATATAGCGGTAGGGCGATTAGTTGCTATTCTAGGTATCCGCGGTTCGATTCTCAGTTACGGTGTATTTGTAAGAATTTTTTTTTCAAATGGGGCGTGAATCTTAGGATGCTGGGCTTCTAGATCGCCCACCATGAGCGCTTCCCGATTTACCCTGGCGGCCGGTGGGAAACTTTCATGAGGTCGGGTCGGTCGTCCGAGATTGGAAAAATCTCGTTAATCATAGTCGGGGTTGGATTATAAAATTAAGGGTATCATATATATATTTTGATTCCGATTCCTATATACCAAGAATTATAAATGGGAAATAAATTTCATTCTTATTTTCGTCCACTAAACTCGCTTACCAAGCGTCCCCTAAGAATTTCATTATCATAAAAGTTTGAAATTATTATATATAAAACGTTTTTTTATCAATTTAATTAGAATTATTAAAATTAATCATTTTAATTTGATTAAAATTATTTTTTTTAAAAATTTAGGAAAAAATGTGTTTATCATTTGATAATCACCATATGAACGTTTCCTTTTCAATTAAAATTAAATGAGGGTCTCATTTAAAATAAATTATAGGAAACATTTTGAATGGATTTGAAAATTTAGATTATAATAGTTAATTGTTAGTTTTATAATTAAGTCAATTGAATATGCCTACTAAAATTTTGTAATCATCACTATTTCGATCATTTATTGTTGGATTTATCAAAGTAAAACAATACATTTTATTTTCGTAAAGTGCGAGTGGACAATTATGATGTTCTATTATTGAACTTTGAGTTATACTTAACAAAGTTATCTCAATTAAATTGAGAACTGAGATGTATAGCTCAAAAGTTAGGAATGTTGGGTTAAAGAATAATTATACTAGGTCTTAGATAATTAGTCAAAGCTAACTCAAGATGATGTATAATGTGGATCTTGATCTTTTGTTCACAAGTATTGCATAAGATGTAATTGGTAAATATTGTTTACCTAATCATACTAAATCTTGGGTGATTAGCCAAAGTTAACTCAAGATAAGGTATGATGTAGATTTTGTCCCACATGAATATCACTTTTAGGTTTGGAGCTAGTAGTGTAGGCAAATTGCGTTTGTCTACCTCCATGACTAGCCCTACCAAAATCTTTATAATTCCATAAGAGCATCATTTAATTAAAGTCTTAATTAAATGATTTAGATATAATATTCATTTATGTATTTTAATATTATAGATCACCATGTCATCAAATTTGTCGAATACTCTCTCTCTGCGATTTGTCCTTGAGAAGAATAAGCTCAACATACCAAATTTCTTAAACTGGTACAGAAACTTGAGGATCGTCCTCAAGCAAGAACAAAAACTATACGTCCTAGAGCAACCCTTTACCGAAGCATCCGCCACTACCGCTACTCGTGCCGACAAGGATGCCCATAAGAAGTAACAAGATGATGCATTAGATGTATCATGACTAATGCTTGCCACCATGAACTCTGAGCGCCAAAAGCAACATGAGAACATGGATGCACATGATATGGTTAAAAACCTTAAGCAACTATATCAAAGGCAAACTAAGCCTGAGTGATTTGAGGTGTCCAAGACCCTATTTACATGCAAGATGCAAGAAGGAACTCCTTCTGCCTCAGATATATATGTTATAGACGTCAATCTATCTATCTCTTCTTCATGGGTATTAGATACCGGTTGCGCATATCATATTTGTACTAATGTGAAGGGCCTCAGAAGAACTAGATCATTGATAAAGGGCGAAGTGGACCTACGAGTAGGCAATGGCGCAAGAATTGCTTCTATAGCTGTAGAAACATATTCCTTATGTTTGCCCACTGGTCTTATCATAGAACTAGAGGAGTGTAATTTTGTACCTGCATTAGTTAAGAACATAATCTCTATTAATTGTTTAGACAAGTAAGACTTTTCATTTATAATAAAGAATAAATATTGTTCTATATCATTAAATGATATGTTTTATTTTAATGCATTACTTATGAATGGACTCTATGTTCTAGAATTAGAAAACACAATCCATAATATAAATACCAAATGGTTTAAACCGAATGATTTGAACCAAAGATATCTCTGGCATTGTCACTCGAGTCACATAAATAAGAGTCACATATCACAGATCTATAAAGATGGACTTCTAGACTCATTTGCATATGAGGTATGCGAATCTTATCTTTTAAGCAAGATAACTAAGACTTCTTTTAGTGGACATGGTGAAAGAGCTACTAACTTATTATGACTCATACATACTGATGTTTGTGGCCCTTTCAATGTAGCAGTTAGAGGAGACTATCAATACTTCATTATTTTTATTGATGATGTCAGTAGATTCCGCTATGTGTATCTTATTAAACACAAGTCGGAATCCTTTAAAAAGTTCAAAGAATTCAAGAATGAAGTACAAAACCAACTTGGCAAGAGTATAAAGATGCTTCGGTCAGATAGAGATGGTGAATACTTTAGCCAAAAGTTTCATGATCATCTAGTTGAGTATGGGATCATATCCCAACTTATTCCACCTGGAACACCATAGTGGAATGGTGATTCCAAGAGAAGGAATCATACACTAGTAGATATGGTGCGATCAATGATAAGTTACACAGATCTTCCTACTTTCTTCCGGGGTTTTGCTCTAGAGATGACTCTTTTCACACTTAACCAAGTTCCATCAAAAGTCGTCATAAAGACACCATATACGATATGGACCGGGAAGAGTCCCAAGATATATTTTATGAAGATTTGGGGTTGTGAGGCTTACGTTTGACGTCAAGTCTTAGACAAGCTAGCCCCTAAATCAAATAAGTGTCATTTTGTAGGACATCCAAAGGAAACAAAGGGATATTACTTTTACAATACCACACAAGACAAAGTGTTTGCGCTAGGAACGGTATTTTTCTAGAAAGAGAGTTTATTTCTAAAAGAACTAGTGGGAGAAAGTTCATCTTCAAGAAGTTCAAGATGCGAAGAATGACACTGAGACCTTGATGGAAATTGAAGAGGCACCACAAAGTGTTGTGGATCATAAGTTTGTCGCACAACAAGTTATGGAGCAACATTCTTTTCAAGTAGACCAACTACTTCACAGATCTGATAGGATACGTTGTCAGCCTAAGAGATACTCATTTCTCTTGTCTGACAACGATGATCTTATGCTTGTTGAGTTGAACGAGCTTACATCCTATCAGGAAGCTGTGATAAGTCCTGATTCCGAGAAATGGCTAAAGTCCATTAGGTCCGAAATGGAATCCATGTACACTAACCAAGTACTCATTTCTCTTGAAGAACATCTCGTCGCGCAAGTTTTGCTTTCGAGGTTCCTTCATGCAGTTCCAAAAACTTTTCCCAAAGTTCCTTCGCTGATTCGTACTTACCGATCCGGTTCACATCTTGCTCTGGGAGGACGGTCAACAGATGAAATTCTGCCTTTCCGTTTGCTACAGCATCAACTTGTTCCTTCTTATTCCAAGAATCAGGATCCTTGATCTTTCCTTCATTGTCTTTGGGAGCTGCATAGCCATTTTTCATAATAATTAATAATTCATAATCCGTAGTAAAAAATACCTGCATCTTCCGTTTCCATGCCGCGAACTCCCCCTCAAACTTAGGCGGGTATATCGCTGGTCCAACCATCTTAAAATTTGCTGCAGTTGGCGGTTAGTCCTTCTGCGGCGGCCTTGCTCTGATACCACTTGTTGGATCGGGTTGGTCCGGCTAGAGGGGGGTGAATAGACGGAAACAAAATATGAAATGGAAGGCACTCGTCTTTTAAAAAAAACTTGGTCGCAACTAAGAACGTTGCTTCCAAGGCAGTGGACGCTCATTAAAATCTCCTTGTGGCAGAGAAGCCTTACAACAAAAGCACGCTAGACTTTAGAGAGAATTACAAGAATGAATTGATTGACTTCTAAAGCAAAACCTCTAAGTCTATTTATAGCCTAAGAGAATAAATCTGGATTGTTGATTGTTGATGACTTTTCTTTTGCCCGTTGATCCATGGATGTAATCTGGATAGTTGATCTTGGATGGGATTAAACTGCATCCATTGGATTTGATTAAAGGATAATGTAACATTATCCTTTAAAAAATAAAGTTTAATTAAAACTTTATCTTTCCTCGGGATGGCTCGAGATGACTGTTGGAATCTCCATGTCGCTGTTGTAATCTCTAAGTAGTAATATCGGCAACATTTTGTTGTCATTACTTGCTATCCGAAGTGGTAAGCACCTCAATGTGTACCTTTGAGGTCGTGGGTTCTATTCTTCTTACCAGCAAGTAAGTCCTTCATTTTTCGAGCAAATAAATCCTTTGTTTTTCGAGTGCCTAGTTTGGCATGGTCAAACTAACCAGTCTTTTAGTTCTTCGTCTTCTGGGTGATTTTCGGCCAACCGAAGTTAGGCTCACCCGAACCCGACTCCGGTCTTTCGCCCCTCGAGCGTCCTTCCTCCCGGCTTCTCGTCCCTCGGACACCGCGCACGTCCTTCTCGCTCCACCGGTGTACTCTTCCGCAGCTTCCGCGTCCCTCGGATTGTACCGAGCCCGTCGGCTCACTTCCCCACACAATCCTTCTCATCCGTTACGTCTTACGCTCGACTTCCTCAGAACCTAAGCTGCTGCACACTTAGCAGAGGGATTAAAACCAACAGGGCCTAACCTAACTTGGTTGATCACATCAAAACCAACCGGGGCACCAACAGAAATGTGAGGATATGTAGAGTACCAATGGACGTTAACATCGTGGATCCTTTGACCAAGGGTTTGATACGGAGAAAGCATGATGGTCACACTATGTCACTGGGTATTCGATATTTTAGTGGATGACACTAGTGCTAGTGGGAGATTGTTAGTGTTATCCCTAGAGCCAATTATGAGATGATTGTCTAGGGAACATTTTTATCATATTCTATTTAATAAAAGAAATTTTGATTATTATATTTATTTTATGATTGTGCCTAATGAATAAGTATAATAATATCCTTAGGCAGTAGGTTCTGATCTACATTATATCAATTGGTTGAATTAATAGTGAGATAATGTAGAGAATATTACTCTTAACTATTCCTAGTCAAGTATTAATATTCAATACGATATTAATGCGTTGAAACTAGCATGAAAGTCAATTGATGACTTGATCTCACAAGTCATGGATATGTGATATCAAGTTGACACATGAATATATATTAGAGAATGTGTATTGAATTGACCCGCCATGAGAATGTTTCATGGATCATTATATCAGTGCCATAAACTTTCTCATGTGACTATTAGTATGAATAGTCCTTAGATCTGAAGTCACTACGGTTCTCTACATAAGGAGTTATGTGCTTTGGTATCGTCAAACGTCACCCGTAACAGGGTAGACTATAAAGGTAATTACTGGGTATACAACAAATTATGCGGGATGTGAGTGATATAGATGTGATCTATACCTCTCATATGTTGGGAGTGATATCTGTGGGCCCCTTGATCGAGTAGGACTACTAAATGCATGGTCATGCTTAAATTAGTTAATATGAGATATTGAACTCATTTACTTGAGTGAGTCTAATTGGCGATCAAGAAATACAAAGATTGATTAGAGGATGACACGGTCTATGCCTTATTGATAAACCTAGATCTCGAGGATAGAAGGACAAGGTCATACATTATAATAGTCACAGAAAAGTTATGTCGGATCTCGACATTCTCGCCACTTGGGTAACAATGATGCATTGCTATATGCTGCTCATTGTTTATGCATCTAAAGTGGTTTAGATACATTGCCAACGTTACGAGAACCTATTGGGTCACACATAGATGACACGATGTGTCAGAGATATATTGAATTTAGATCGACTAAATTGTGATCCTAAATTCAATTAATTAAGTTAGACTCTAATGATTCCAATTGGGTCGAGGGATTGAGTCTAATCCTAGTTAGATTCTTTTAGATTAGACTCAACTACTTGAGAATAAATAATATTCATTAAAAGGTTAATGAATATTATTATTAGAGAAAGAGAAGTTAAAAAAATCAAATTAAACTATTCTCTTCATTAGATGAAGAGAAGATAGAAAAATTAAATTGAGTTATTCTCTTCATTAGATGAAGAAAAGATGTAAAAATCAAATTGAATATCAAGATATTCATTGAGTTTTATTGGCATTCACACTAGGTTGATTTTCACTTGGATGACTATAAAAGGGTCTCTTGTAATGAGATTAGAGGTCATGCTTCTTCTTCCTCTTCCCTCTCCCTCTTGGCCGAAACCCTCACTTGGGGTTTTGGTGTTTTGTGAACTATCCCAAGTTGCTAGAACAACTAAGGTAGTTCTTCTCCGAGACGTAGATCGTGTTCGTATGGATACTACTAGAGGCATAGATACTTGAATTGCAGGAGATCCGGCGAACCGAGGATGAGCGGGATGATCGAAGGGCGCACAACAAAGGTATAATCCTTAGATTGATAGATCCAACTTTGTATGAGTTTTCTTTCACATGGATCACTCGAAAGGATCTCGACTTTCCATTGCATTTTTAAATATTTTTCGCCTAGGGATCTCTACAGTGGTATCAGAGCCACTTGCGAAAGATCGTACAAAGTTTAAAAGACTTTTATATGTGATATAGAAGTAGGGCATATCTTTGGTTATGGATTGTATGAATGTATGAGCACTTGTCAAGATACAAAAGTTTGTGTTGATCAAACTAAGGGTTCAGAGCATCATCATATGCAATATAAAAGCATGCTATGGTCCGATTGTACTCGACAAATTGTTTCGGCTCATAAGCAATTTTTAAAATCATAATAAAAATTAATGTCCTAGATATATTGTGTGTGTTTGGTGAATGGTTATGACCCTTAGCCCCAATATGATTGTTGTTATGTGTGCATGTTGTAATTCATAATACAGCCTCCGTGTCGTGCCTTCTTCTCTATTCTTCTAGTTGTAAAATAGATTTAGACTCGAATATAACTCGAGTTTTCTCATTTTGTAACGTACAAAACGAGGATTAGAAAGTTCATTGGAGGATGAAGTTACAAGAAGCATGCCAACGACACATGACGACCGAAGGAAACACTTGAAGAAGATGTTACCCCTAGGTTAACCATTCGATCTTCTTATTGGCTTAAGAGGATCGTAGTATACGGTCATAACCATGTTACAATTATTGCTTATATGTGATGCTTGTATGTGATACATGTTTAGATGATAAGTTTATCTTAATTAAGTCAATTTGATATGCCCATCAAAATTTAGTACTCACTACTACCTCGATTATTTGTTGTTGGGTTTGCCAAAGCAAAGTGACACATTTTATCTTGGTAGAGTGCGAGTGGACAATTGTGATGTCCCACTATTGAGCTTTAGGCTAGACTTAACTAAGTTACCTCAATTGGATTGAGAACTTAGAGGTATATCCCAAAATGTTGGGAAGGTTGGGTTATACTAAGTCTTGGGCGATTAGCCAAAGCTAACTCAAGATAATGTTTAATGTGGATCTTGACCTTTTATTCATAAGGGTTACATGAGATATAATTAGTAAATATTGCCTACCTAATCATACTAAATCTTGGGCGATTAGCCAAAGCTAACTCAAGGTAAAGTATGATGTGGATCTTCTCCCACATGAATATCACTTTTGGGTTTGGAGCTAGTAGTGTGGGCAAATTACGTTTGTCTACGTCCATGACTAGCCTTACCAAAATCTTTATAATTCAATAGGAGCATCATTTAATTAAAGTCCTAATTAAGTGATTTAGATATGATATTCATTTATGCATTTTAATATTACATATCACCATGTCATCAAATTCGTCAAATACTCACTCTACGATCTATCCTTGAGAAGGATAAGCTCAACAGACCAAATTTCTTAAACGGGTACAGAAACTTGAGGATTGTCCTCAAGCAAGAACAAAAACTGTACATCCTAGAGCAATCCTTTCTTGAAGCACCCGCCACTATCGCTACCCGTGTCAAAATGGATGCTTATAAGAAGCATCAAGGTGATGCATTAGATGTATCATGACTAATGCTTGTCACCATGAACTCTGAGCTTCAAAAGCAACATGAGAACATGGATGCACATGATATGGTTGAGCATCTTAAACAACTATATCAAGGGAAAGCTAGACACGAGTGGTTTGAGGTGTCCAAGGCCCTATTTGAATGCAACATGCAAGAATAAAGAACTCCTATAGGAACTCACGTATTCAAAATGTTTGGGTATGCTGAGAACCTTGAAAGACTAGGATTTCCACTGGGCCAAAAATTGGCCACTGACCTGTTGCTAAAGGGTATAGTCAATTTGTCATAAATTACAACATGAATGAAATTGACAAGCCATTGCTTGAGATGCTTAGCATGTTGAGAACTGCTGAGCTAAAGCTCAAAAGGACAAAGTCTAGTATCGTACTAATGGTACAGAAGGGCAAAGGCAAATAGAAATCCAATGGTAAGGGTAAGACCCAAGCCAAAAGCAAGGTTAAGACTACTACTATGAAACCCAAATGCGGGATGCCTAAGGAAGGGACCTGCTTCCACTGTGGTGAGATCGGACATTGGAAGTGGAACTGTGAACTCGACTTGGAGGAAGTTAAGAAAAAAAGAAGTAAGACTTCTGCCTCAGGTATATATGTTATAGATGTCGATCTATCTATCTCTTCTTTATGGCTATTTGATACCGGTTGTATATCTCACATTTGTACTAATGTGCAAGGTCTTAGAAAAACTAGATTGTTGACAAAGGGTGAAGTGGATCTACGAGTAGGCAATGACGCAAGACTTGTTGCTATAGCTGTAGAAACATATTCCTTATCTTTGTCCATTGGGCTTATCTGAGAACTAGAGGAGTGCTATTTTGTACCTGCATTAACTAAGAGTATAATCTCCATTTCTTATTTAGACAAGAAAGACTTTTCATTTATAATAAAGGACAAATGTTACTCTATATTATTAAATAATATGTTTTATTGTATTGTATCACTTATGAATAAACTCTATGTTCTAGACTTAGAAAACTCAATCTATAACATAAATACCAAATGATTCGAACTGAATGATCTGAACCAAACATATCTCTGGCATTGTTGCTTGGGTCATATAAATGAGAGTCGTATATCACAGCTCTCTAAAGATGAACTTCTAGGCTCATTTGATTTTGAATCATATGAGGTATGTGAATCTTGTCTTTTAAGCAAGATGACCAAGACTCCTTTTAGTAGACACGGTGAAAGAGCTACTGACTTGTTAGGACTCATACATACTGATATTTGTGGCCCTTTTAATATAATAGCTAGAGGAGACTATTAGTACTTCATTACTTTTACTGATGATGTCAGTAGATACGGCTATGTGTATCTAATGAAACAAAAGCTAGAATCCTTTGAAAAGTTCAAAGAATTCATGAGTGAAGTACAAAATCAACTTGACAAAAGTATTAAGATGCTTCGATCAGATCGAGATTGTGAATACCATAGCCAAAAGTTTCGTGTCCATTTAACTGAGTGTGGGATTATATCCAACTCACTCCACCTGGAACACCACAGTGGAATAGTATTTCCAAGAGGAGGAATCGTACACTATTAGATATGGTGCGATCAATGATGAGTCACACAGATCTTTCTACTTCCTTCCAAGGTTTTGCTCTAGAGACGACTCTTTTCACACTTAACCGAGTTCCATCAAAAGTCGTAATAAAGAAACCATTTACGATATGGACTGGGAAGAGTCCCAAGATGTCTTTTATGAAGATTTGGGGTTGTGAGGCTTACGTTCGACGTCAATTCTCAGACAAGCTAGGTCCCAAATCAAATAAGTGTCATTTTATTGGATATCCCAAGGAAACAAAAGGATATTACTTTTTATAATCTCACACAAGGCAAAGTGTTTGTCACTAGGAACGATATTTTTGTAGAAAGAGAATTTATTTCTAGAAGAATCAGTGGGAGTAATGTTCATCTTAAAGAAGTTCAAGATGCGGAGAATGACACTGAGGCTTTGATGAAAATAGAACAGGTACCACAAAGCATTGTGAATCATGAGTTTGTTGCACAAGAAGTTGTAGAGCAACAACCTATTCAAGAAAACCAACATTTTTGCAAATCTGATAGGATATGTCGTCAGTCTGAGATATACTCATTTCTCTTGTCTGACTACGATGATATTATACTTGTTGAGTTGAACGAGCGTGCATCCTATCAGGAAGTTGTGTGAGTCTAGATTTCGAGAAATGGCTAGAGGTCATAAGGTCCGAAATGGAATCCATATACACTTAATCAAGTATGGACTTTGGTTAATCTACCTGAGGGGATCAAACCCATTAGGTGTAAGTGGGTCTTTAAGAAAAAGACTGACATGGATGGTCTTATGCATACCTATAAAGGGCGATTGGTAGCCAAAGGTTTCAAGCAGATTCATGGTATCGACTATGATGAAACTTTTTCACCAGTTGCGATGCTTAAATCTATTTGGATCATGCTTGCTATTGCAACTTACCATGATTACGAGAACTAGCAGATGGATGTCAAAATCATATTCCTAAATGGGAATCTACTCGAGTATGTGTACATGACACAACCTGAGAGTTTTATAGATCCAGAGCATGCTGGAAAGGTATGTAATTTGCAAAGGTCCATTTATAGACTAAAGCAAACTTCTCGAAGTTGGAATCTTCGATTCAATGATGCAATCAAAGCGTTTGGTTTCATCAAGAATGAAGATGAACCCTGTGTCTACAAGATGGTTAGTGGGAGCACAGTTATCTTCCTGATCTTGTATGTAGATGATGTTGATGCAGTCAGGCCCTGATTGTTGTTTTGGTGTTGACAACGATTTTAGTTTAGGAGGATGATTATGATATTGAAAATCCTAACCTGGGAGGTTAGGTGTGATGATTATGATGATTATGATTAAGTCCTGATCGAGGATTAGGCATGATTTGGAAAATCCTAACCTGGGAGGTTAGGTGTGATGATTATGATTAAGTCCTGATCGAGGATTAGGCATGATATGGAAAATCCTAACCTGGGAGGTTAGGTGTGGAAAATCCTAGCTTGGAGGGCTAGGTGTTGGAAAAGTCCTAATTCGGAAGGGTTGGGTGAAAAGTCCTAGCTTGGAGGGCTAGGTGAAAAGTCCTAACTTGGAGGGTTAGGTGCAAATTCCCATCCTGGAGAATTAGGTGAAAAAGTCCTGGCTTGGAGGGTCAGGTGCCTAGCTTGGAGGGCTAGGTTGGATGATGTTCTAACTCGGAAGAGTTGGGTGAAAAGTCCTAGCTTGGAGGGCTAGGTGAAAAGTCCTAGCTTGGAGGGCTAGGTGAAAAGTCCTAACTTGGAGGGTTAGGTGCAAATTCCCAACTTGGAGAGTTAGATGGAAAAATCCTTAGCTTGGTGGGCTAAGGTTCATGAATTCCTAGCTTGGAGGGCTAGGGGTGAGTCACTGGATCGGTCTGGTGACCAATCAGGGACATTTGGCACGCTGCTCCTTAGTGGATCGGTCTGGTGACCGATCCAGCTATGTCTGATCGGACTGGTGACCGATCAGGGAGCGCACAGTGAGATTGGGAATCTACTGTGTGGCTCCTGATCGGACCGGTGACCGATCAGGGAGCAGGCTGCTTCCTTGCCGTCTTGCTCCTGATCGGTCTGGTGACCGATCAGGGAGCAAACGGTGAGTGAGTTCCCTTGCTAATCAAAGTCTTGGATCGGTCTGGTGACCAATCAGGGATCTTGGATTTGATTAAAAAATTACTGTTCATCTGCCCTGATCGATCTGGGTGACCGATCAGGATCCATTCTGATCGGTCTAGTGACCGATCAGGATTCACCCTGATCGGTCTGGTAACCGATCAGGCGTGTATAGCTGCGAGAGCTGGGAATCCCAGCGAAGCAGTGGATCGATCTGGTGACCGATCCACACACCCTGGATCGGTCCGGTGACCGATCACTTTAATTTAAATTTCACTGTCAGACGCGGGCAGAGCGTCTGATCGTATCGGATTTGCTGATGTATGTTTCTGATATGTGATATGCTGCGTGATCTTCTGTTCTAATGCTCTGATTGAGTTTCAGGTGACAGGGGAGGATTCAAACATTCAAGGAGAAGTCAAAGCGCACTTTCCTTGGAGCAGGTTTGTCCCTTTTCCCATCTCAGGTTGCAACGGCGAGCTGCAGACTGGAGCTGAGACTGGAGCTTGACTGAGGAGCTCAGTGAGTCCAGAGATAGCTCAGTAGAGGCTGGCGTTGGCAGATGAGTAGTTGGGAGCTACAGAGATGTTGTCACCTGTCGCTTGGCGGAGAAACAAAAGCAACGCGAGTTCATCAGTTCAGAAGCGAACAAGTTCTTCAGTGATTCAGTGCTTCAGTTCTTGGTGTTCTTGCGTTCTGGTGCTACAAGCTTGCTGTTCTTGAGTTCTTCAACCATTCTAAGCAAGCTATTGAGGAGCAATCATCATACTTGAGCGCTTGAAGGAGAAAACAAGAAGCTTGGAGTCCGACAGTGGAAAGACACGAAGCAGACAGGGGTCTGCGTGAGATCGCCACTGGGTGGAGCTCAGGGAAGCTTGCTGTGTTTTGTCCTTGCTAAGTGTTTGAGTAAGATCCTTCTTGTTGTTGTTTCATTGTGCTCATTCTATATCATTGTTTGAAACACACTGTGGAGAGGTTTCTCCACCGAGAAGGAGGTTGCTTCATATCCGGTGTAAACCGGGGCTTGATCTGCCGACGATCAAGGGATCGCCCACCTCAAGGGCACGCCAAGGAGTAGGGGCAAGTTATCCCCGAACCTTGTAAACCCTCCTTGTTAGCGATCTTGCTAGTCGTGTTTGTTTTGCTTTCGTTGTGTTTTTCTGCATACTCTGTTTTCCACTATTTCCGCTGTGCTACTGATATTTGAGTTGCAGAAATCATGATAAGTTTCCAAGGGGCAAGTGACTGTCTATATTCACCCCCCCTCTATAGCCATCTCGTTCC